>CM032230.1:74785000-75395000 GCA_019009955.1 Riptortus pedestris | reverse complement strand
TTTCACCTTAAAATACTTCAGGAATGTAATAAAACGACCAGTAAAAGGCTTTCAAGTATAAAATGATTTCTTGTGTCCTTCATAATTGGTGATCATTTTAATTGTTTATCATTTCACTGGGACTAGGGTTATCTAACAACCTGGGCGTCTTCCGCACCCTTAGTGGTTCCACAGGGGATTTTCTCAGTAAGCCCCTCCCCCAACTATCCTATCATATCATCATAACCATCCTATTTTTCAATTAGCTACACGCCATGCTTCCACCATTACTACATTGACAGGAGCACAGGTGATAACTGGCCAGCTATACTGGTCCATTTCTCCAGCGATGCTTCAGATGCTTCATCTGCCCTGCTCCAATAACTCATCTCTTCTCGAATAGAATGGCGCTCCGGCCATTCTCTTGATCTTCTGATTATTCTCCAATTTTACACTTTCACATTCCCTTATAGACTCTTAAAACGTGACGATTTTTTGCAGGTCATAGAAGCGTCCGCTAACTGCTACAACTCAGGGATTCGTATCTATTTCCCATACTACGCCTTCCTTTCCCATGAATGTGCTCCTATCAGAAAGCGTTCACGCATTTCAACATAGCGCCATATGTCAGGTGGTACAATGATTAGCACATCGACAACATACCCCACCTACTTTGTGAACCTTATTTACAGACTCCACTCCCAGGGTTTGTCCGTATTCTTCGGTCTACCATTCCCAGGGCAATAGTAAACAGTAGAGTTTTAGAAGATTTCCTTTAAGGGAAATCAGCTATTGAGGTCGTACTCATGACGCGATTTTCGAAAAAGTTCTTCAAAAGTTCCATCGATCCTACCCAGAAGATGAAGAAAATGAGGCCCGTTCAAAATTATATGTATGTCCGTTAACGCTCTAGGGGTCGCAATTTTTGTTTGATCGTTGCCGAACTCGTTATTTACTCGTTTGATTTTAAACAAAGGTCAAATTCATTATTGGCTTCAATCAGGCCAATGACCGGGAGGGGGGGGGTTTAAAGAAGTATGGATATTCGAAAATTCGAAATATATCCGTTACTATTCGTCCGATAGAAAAAACGAATAGACCCAATCGTATTGCAAATTAAATGTACGGTAAATAATGTTATATTCATTTATTTTCTATCTTGAATATTAACCAAAATAGTGCATTTTTAGTTTTAAGCCATCAGCAAACCCCCACTCCTACTCATATCACATAAACAATACTGTTATATAATAAAACACATTATACGATGCTTAAATACCAATTAATGTTTTCAAGAGACCTTTATTATACGAGATACATGCAAATATCTTCTGGTGCCCCCCCCCCTGTCTTAAGTTTCTGGACTACTAGAATTTGATTGATTGAAATGAATATTATTCAGATTCACTATTAGTTACAGTACAAGATACAGTAATTAGTTTCCAATGAAATTAATATGTTATTTTTTTATATATTTCTGTAATTGTATTTCTTTCCGGTGGCAGGTTGGCAGACCAGTTTGTTTACATCAGACGCATTCCGTAGTGAGGTTATTAAAATTGACTGAAAGATTTCTTATTGCCGTTTGTATTTATTCAATTAATATATACGGTGGTGTTGTGTTAGTAGTATGTAGATTTATTTTCTGTTAAACTTCAAGAGGGAAATCTACTTAGTTTACGCAGCCCCTGCGTGACGGACTTTTTAATGTTTCACCTCGTCTTAAGCAAGCCATCTCGGGAATGCCATCAGTTATGCCGTATCCATTTATGAGCCCTGTTCTTCAGACCATCGGCCCATCGGATGTGTAGAAGGCAGTAAAAACTAGATCCGACCAAAACCATTCGCCAAGAACTGAATATAAGCAAAGGAAGGTAGAGCAGCATTCCGTGGTTCTTCATCCAACACATACAAATAAAATAATCGGCTATATCACCTGAAGAAGACGCCCGGAGAGCACGAAGAAAGGTGAAACCCTGACCGCTGTAGCAGGTAGCCAGAATAACATAGTATCTTGATGACGTTAAAAAAATCTGTTTCACATTTCCACTAATCGACCAAGTAATGTCGTTTGATATTCACACTATCTGCGACTTTAGTCTATCCAAATCGGCATTTGTCCGTCAGAAGTCAATGCATTAATCATCCTCACAAGTCTTTTCGAACTCTGGCATTCTACCTTGTCACTTTGCACCAATCTTCCAACACAAGCAGGGAGATATGTTACGAGCAGAAATCTCGTAACCTTTGGAGTTTTCTCAATTAAACGTGTTGCCCTTGTTATGAATAGGACAATATTATTTCCTTACCCCCAAACCGCTTGCAAATTTTTCCCAAGCTCTAAATATCCAAAATCGCCTGATAAATCTCGATTCTAATATTAACATCTCTGGCATATTTCAGGATTCCCCAGGGGATTTCGGCAGGGTAAGAGACCTCGTTATTTTTCAACGACAAGTCAATTTTCCTGATATCGTCTCTTTCAGATGGCTTAACTTTCCCAATATCCTCATCACAGGATTCCATCCGATGGGCCATCCCCTGACAAGGGTGGGAATTCAGGCCACACCTACCAAAAATACGTAAAAATGCACACAGGCACGTGTGCGCACATGCTTGAGTCTTATATGGATACACCCATAACAGTGATATTTATTATACAAATGTTATTCATCTAAGGGAATCATTCACAATTTATATTTTTTTTTTTTTTAAAAAGTATATTTTAGGGGTTTCCAAAACAACAATATAAATAAATCATTGTTTTAAAAGTCTTTTTAACGTTTTTATAAATTATTGTGTGTTTGAGTGTGTGTGTTTACTTTTGTAATTAGCCTTAGTTGCATAAAATGGAAGTTAACCTTTGCATAGAACCAAAAAAGTATCACTAAGAACATTAAAGAAGGGGTGGAAATAAAAAGAAGAAAAATGTGTTTTAAAAAACACATTTTTTAATAAGACATCAGCGGGCATAAGTTATGAGTGTTCTTAATTGAATTTGAAGCTTAAATAATTTATTTTGATTTAATTGCTTTTCCCGACCACTCTGTTTATTATTTATTTAGACAAATCTCCTGGAATCGTGCGGGTTAAAAATGAATTATAATAAAATATGTATTGTTGTTATTCAGGCCTGTTTGAGATTTTATCTCGAATAAATGTGAATATCTGAAGCTTTAAAGTTGAAAAAAAAACAAAAACTGGAAAGTCTTGACCCTTAAATATAATAAATAATTATGACTGGCAATAATTTGTTAAATGGGATTGAAAAATATTTGTCACAAAAACTGACTTCACTGTATTTTTTTTTTAAATATGTCCCTTCTCCGCTATTTTCCGGTTGATTATGGTTCATTCATTGATGACAGTTCCAAATTAAAATTCGTCCATGTGTAAAACAATATTGGGTGAGAAAGGTTTTGTTTTCCCCATTGTCAACATTTCTTGATTGATCTTTCAATATCATTTTCAGGGGTTGCTTCGATTCTCTTCATGAAACATTTTTTTCAATTCAACCATTTCACTGAACCTCATCTGCTAGCATATTTCCCTTAAGGGAAATCAGCTATTGAGGATGTACACATGACCTGTTTTCCGTAATGTCCATCGATCCTACCCAGGAGATGACAAAAATTAGTTCTAAATTGTATGTATGTATTCTATATTTGTATGTTAACGCTTTAGCGGTCGCAACTTTTTTTTATCGTTACCAAACTCGATATTTAAACGTTTCATGCAAAATTAAAGATCATGATCGTTAACGGCAGAAACCCGACCAGTGGATGTGAGGGTTTAGAGAGAAGGACTTTGAATATTATCTCCATTGTCATACGTCAGATTCAAAAAATGTATTGGAACAAACTTTTACTAAATTTAATGTTTTATAAATTTTGTCATATACATGTTTCCTCTATTTTGAATAACAAGCGACTTATTCGCATTTTTTAGTTTCTAACCTTGAGTAAACCCCCATTCCTACTACTGTCATAGTAACAATAAGCTGCTATATCAACAAAACCTTTATTCAAAGGCTAAATATTGTTTTGTAGTTGTGTTAGAAAATATTGTTTTTAACAAATCTTTACTAGATGAGATAAATGCATTTGTCATGAATTCATATTTTACGTACTTAACTCGAAAATGTTTACTTTTATCTATTGCATACTAGATATTTAAGCGTTCTACTCGACACTAAAATTATATTCATTAATGGTTGAAATCAGAGATTAAGGGGGTTTAGAGGTAGGGCAAATTGGAAATTCAAAATATATTTACTGTGAGTTGGATCGAATAATGTTATAAAACAAATGTTATTAAACTTGTATTGCCACATAAAGGATAAATGATATGCAAAGGAGAATAAATGTGCAATGCCCATTCTTCATGTTATTGTGACTGTGGAATCTCCAAAAACAGGAAGAACATACCAGTTTCCTCAACAATGTATACCAAGTGTTGAAACAAAATTAATCGATATTTTAAAATTGAAAGGAAAATAGACCAAAACAACCACTTTAAGGGTAAGAATTGTATATATTAAAGTACATTTTACAGGGGTATACTATAATGTAAAATGTAATTCGTTTAGAATAAACCTGTGTAATTTGACTATCTTTTTAGT
The DNA here is from genome assembly GCA_019009955.1 of Riptortus pedestris. Classification (NCBI taxonomy): domain Eukaryota; kingdom Metazoa; phylum Arthropoda; class Insecta; order Hemiptera; family Alydidae; genus Riptortus; species Riptortus pedestris. The sequence continues at coordinate 75,390,400 of CM032230.1, read as the reverse complement.
TACCTTTATTTATAATTTTCTTTTAATTGATATAAATTTCTAAATTTTTATAAATATTTATTTTTAAACTTGGAATAAACAATGACGGAGTCAAATAAAAAGAGTTAACCATTCATTTTATTGCTTTAGGTGGTAGATCACATGTCTTAGAACTAAAACAAAGAAAAGAGTTCCATGATTATCCTTTTCCCTTTTGGAGATATTCAATTTAACATGAAACTATATATTTGCTTTCAGAAAAACTCAAATTAACACATTCTAATTTTTTCTGGTCACAAACACTTGCTTGGTACCTTTGTTTATTTCTTTTATTGTTTTTAAATATTGTTGCGAAAATTTAATACAGAAGAATTAGCAGAGAGAGTCGTGTATTTGGGAAGTGCGATGTAGATCAAAGAAGCCGACAGAGGGTCGAGCTCCTACTAGACCCGTCCAGTCCAGACGTCGAAGGGCCCAGCCAATTCCCCTTTGATGTATGCCGACGACCTATATAAAGAACCGGCCAGCCGCGAGCGAGTCAGTTTTTCTTCTCAAGTGCTCATTTTGCGTTCGGTGCGACTTAGTGCAGTGCGGTAAAGTGTTTTTATAAGAGGAACAGTGTTGTGACGTGACTGTAAGTAATAGTTTAGTGCCGTGTTTAAGACAGTGCAGTGCCGTGAAGTAAAGGACAGTGCAGTGCCGTCTTTTGGTGTACTTCAGTGACCGTGAGTGAATTATTGGACTGTGTAATCTGAAGAACAGTGACGCTATCAGTGTATACTGTGAGTAGTAATTAAGAATAATTACCAAGTGTATTGTGCATTGTGAAATAAATTGTGCAGTGATAAAAACTGTGAAACTTGTGAGTATTTAATTTTGCAATCCAAAGAACTCTTATTAAAAACGTTTATTACTGGTTTTGGTAATAAAACGTAACAATATATTTATGAATACACACTTTAAATTTCATCAAAATTGGTTTGTAAATAAGAAAATTATAAATTGTTTTTGAATTCAATACAAATTAATTTTACTTCCCTATCGATAAAAAACACGAAAATCTCAAAACTTTAAGAGGCCATAAAATCCAAACCGTTAAAAATAGATTTAAAACAAATGTGGTATGATTTCTCAAATCAATGAATAGAACACATAAAATAAGTTTCAACAAAATCTGAAATGATTGGTGTCAAAATTGTAAGCCAAATATTAAGGACGTTAATCGTACTTTTTTGTTTTTGGCCATTAGAAAAAAAAACCCTTCAATTCTTTGGTTTTTTATAATGACATAGAGAATATATTGTATGATGTGAACAGTTGTCTGTCCTACTACCGCGTGAGAAATCTGCTTAATTTACGTTTACGTAAATCTGCTTAAGTGACTCTGCGTGACGAATTTTTCAGTCATTTCTTCGAGTCAAATTATGTCATCTGCGTAACGCCATATGTATGAGTAATGGGAAGATATTATTTAATATTTTATGCGTTATTCGAGTATTGTTTGTATGAGATTTTGCAAAGAGAGGAGTAACCAAATTTTAAAACTGTATAAAAAAATGTATTTCTTAAAAAAAAAAACAGTATTCTAGGTCAAATGTGATTTAGAAAGAGAAGTGGAGTTGGAGCTCTAGTAAGAATAGAGGGGACGACTGGATCCAATCTCTTCTCCAAGGAGAGGTTTTACTTTCGTACTCTGCCCAATCTGTGTCCTTCCTTTAAGGAGGGAAAAAGGAGAGGGAGGATAAAATGGGATAAATATAGGATAGGAGGACTGCTCGGGGACAATGTTTGTTGTCCTTAAAGCCGGGGCTGCGCCGGTCTAAAGGCTGGGATTAAACCCCTTCTATATACTCCAAGCGAGGCCATAGATATAAAATAGCTCGCTTCATAGAGCACTTGCCAGTCCCGCTGGATATACTGCTGGAAACTGGAACAGTTCCTAACTCATTAACTCTGCAAAAAAACCATTATTAAAGACTCAAGGATAATGAGCAATTTTGTATACAATAAATATAGACAAGCAAATTCGTCGACCCAAAACGACCGTTATTTATTTTTCGTAAAAAGAAATAGGGAGTAGTGTTATCTGATGACTAGTTTTGGCGTAGCGTATTTACGTATTTCAGTCCACCACGCACGGGGAGCGTAAACTAAGCAGATTTCCCACAAGATAGTGTAACAAACTAGCGAGTATAAATTGGGCGCTTAATATTTCAGAAACGAAAAATTCTATAGAACGAAAACTGTAGTACATCAATAGTTTAACAAGATTGCTCCCCCCGTAACGTTTTTCGATCGGAATCATAATAACGGAGAAATTTTCAAATTCACATTTCTCTATTATTCCAATTTCAGCTATTAACGAATATGATCTTCAGTGCTAAATGAAACAGGAAGAAAAGAAGAAATAAATATTTCTTGAAGACGTCATCCCACTACATATTTCCGTGAATGCAGTAAAAGTTCAAAGACATTATATTTGATATTTTAACTTCCAATAAAGTGGTTCAAAAAATAACTGCTTATTGTTACTATGACATTAGGAGGCGTGGGGTTTACTGAAGGCTGGAAACTAAAAAATACAGATTAGTCGGTTATTATTCCAAATAGAGAAAACATGTATATAATAATATTTATAAAACATATGCATTAAGATTGGCTCTACACATTTTTTCAAACAGACGTATAAGAACGGAATTAATATTCACAGTCTCCACTCTAAACACCCCACTTTTACTGCACCGATTTCAGTCGTTAACGAACTTGTCTTTAGTTTAACATAAAACGCTTAGATGTGGAGTTTGGTAACGATCAAACAAAAATTGCGACCGCTGGAGTTTTAACAGAAAGGATATATATGTATACATTATTTTCATCATCTGATAGGTAGGATTGATGGATATTTCATTACATTTTTCAAAAATCATGTCATAAAAACAAACTCAATAGCTGATGTTAGGGCGTGCGGTTAGCTTTTGCGGTAATAATAATAAAGCTATTTCGGCGCCAAAATGTCGGGGCGGGGAAGCCATTAGTCCCTAGTTTTGGTACCAAAATGTAAAGGCGGGAAGCTTTTTAAAGGCAAGAATAAGAGAGCATTAGACTGAAATATTTACTATTTTTCTGGAAAGATGAGGGGAAATAATACAAGTCACTATTTGAGTTCTCCAAAGAATCAAGTATATTGAATTGATTAAGCAACATATAATACACTTTATAGATATAGAGGTTGAAAAAGAAACAAAAGGAAACTTAACTTTATAAAATAATTTAGCGGCAAGCCAATAATATATATACAATAGAATGATCGATCGGTCCTATATTGTGTGAGTACTCATTTAATAATTTGCGTATATAATGCTTGCATTATTAGAAGAAAGTACCTGCGGGAAGCATATACTTTCCTTGAAGTGGAGACTTCTTCCGGTGTTATTTTCTGTGTTCCCTATAAGATTCTGTCTTCTAGCTGGTTGCGGTGATCCGTATATGATGGTAGCGTTGCGGGAGATGAAAGATTGACTATAACTGTGGCGGTAGAACCGTCCCTGGAGAGGCCAACTGAGCGGTTATCTATGAAGCGGTGTACACACTTTACTGTAGCGGTAGAACCGTCCCTGGAGAGGGGCAAAGCCCCACTGGCAGTAGAAACGACCCCTGAGAGCGTCAAAGCCCAACTGACCTGTATCTTTGTAACTAGCCGATGCCTTCTTGAGCTGCAACGTAGTTTCCGCTGTAGGCCACAGCCTTGGTGATCTGCATGTGTGTGGCGGGTTTGTGAACTCAGCGAGCGCGGGAAATTCAAATTCAAATGACGACTGAACAGCTGATTTCACTTCAGGAAGCAAAGTAAACAGAATACTGCAATGGTCACGTCAAATCAATTTTCAATTTTTCCACCTTATGATAACGCACCTTCAATTTTAAGTTGGACATGAGATGATACAATGACTGATAAGTGAAAATCCTAAGGGTAGGAGTGGAGGGCTAACTGAAGGCTGGAAACAAACAATATAAGTTACTTACTATTAAAATTATAGAAATTGTTTGTAGAACAACAATTGTACAACGTGAAAGACGACAATAGAATATCAAAATAATCGAATATTTTTCAATCTAAACTCGATATACATTAAAAATATCCATTTTTAATTTTATACTCCCCTCCCCATGGTCAGCTGTTAAGAAACTTGATCTTCATTTGTAAATAGGACACTTAAATATCGTGTTTGTTAACGGTTACATGAAAATTACAGACACACGCGTGATTCCATCTATCTATCTATCTGTCTATCTATCTATCTACATATATATATATATATATATATATAAAAGCCGTTTACCCGTCGTTGATGTGATGGAACAGAAATGGTTTCTTCCTAGAATGTAAAGATTAGCCTCTGCCAGAATTGCCCGTCACATGTATGGTAAATGTTCAGTCAATAAGTTGTTCTGCCCGTGATTTAAAAAGTAAAAGCATACAGCCGTATTTATGACTAGAATAACTATTATATGTAAATGATTTGACCCATAATAATGATTACCCTTTGAAGTATGAAGATGGATTAACGCTAACAAAAAGGGTCCCTTAAGTGTCATCAAATTACAGACATATTTATTTAGTTTGAAGCGTAAAGAATGGAATGGATATTGAAGAAAAATTCATGAATTCGTTGTAGTACATGGGTTCATATCAAGAGGAAGTACTCCAGTCTTACTTTATTAGCAGATTTCTCTTATGGGAAATGAGCTATTGAGGTCGTACCCGAGTTTTGAAAAATTTCCTCAAATGTCCATCGATCCTACCTAGGAGATGACGAAAATGAGGTCCGTTCAAAATTATATATATATATATATATATATATATATATATATATATATATATATATATATACATATTTGTCTGTTAACGCTCTAGCGGTCGCAACTTTTGTTAGATCGTCACCAAATCATATTTAAGCGTTTTACGTAAAAAGAAAGATCAAGTTCGTTAATGGCTGAAATCGGACCAGTGGGAGGGGGGGTTTAGAGGGGTTTTTTTGTAAATTCGAAATATCTCCGTTATTATGCGTCGGATAGAAAAATTGTATAGAATCAATCTTATTGCAAATTAAATGTACTATAAATATTGTTTTATACATTTATTCTGTATCTTCAGTATTAACCGAGATATTTGCATTTGTATGCATGAGTGTGGTCGGCAGGAGTCAGCTACGTTCGGAACTCTCCGCCGAGAGCTAGTGCGGGCCGTTTCGGTAACTCTTCGTCCCTCGTGAATAGGTTTAGAGATTCCTTACTACTACTGTTGTTATTAGGCGGATTTCTTTATTGTAAAACTTCACGTGGGAAATCTGCTTCGTTTACGCAGCCCCTGCGTGACGGACTTTATATTAATATACAGTGGAATAATAATAAAGAGGAGTATTAGCTAAATTTCAAGGGACTCCAGTAAAAAGGAATGAAATTTTAGATTACTAATAATATTCAGGACTGAAATTATGAGTATTTGTCCAAATTACAGTCCTGTTTGCCTGACTGTATATAGTGGTGGACATGCCTGAAGAAATAATGCCATACATTAAATTTTTGTTTATCAACATTGATCACAACCCTTTTATAAAAAAAAAAGAAGTAAAATCGTCACATGGATATACTGCGTCATCCCACAAACTCCAGAATTGGGCTATATTTTTATCGAAGACTTTATCTATATGAAGGCCTAAGTTTGGATATAGCCCGCTTTATAGAACACTTGAGAGTTATAGCCATTTCTTCTATCCTCTAGATAAACTGCTAAAGCTTTTCCTAACTCGTTAAGTTTGTTAAAAGCATTATTAAACAAAAAGGAGGGGAAAAAAACGTTGAATAGAACGTAACGTGAATTCTACATTTTCTTCCTTTATTCGCCGTGCTTGCAAATGGAAGGATATTACATCAGATATAGATAAAAGCTGTAAACCCTGTTTTTTTTGTAGTATCTCGTCTGGATATTTTACTTTTTTTTTTTTTGGCAGGATAAAATAAACACAATCCTCAATTATTCAAGAAAAAAACATTCATAACTACAGCAAAAATATCTCTTATCGCATATTTTCATATTTATATATATATATACACACACACACACACACACACACACACACACACACACACACACACACATACACACACACACATAAAAATTACTATATAAACAATCACACAGTTTTTATACTGTCCTATGAAATACCTTCAACCATTACTGTTAAAACTAAGTGGTTTCAGTAAATTGACGTCAAGAAAATTACTTTTTTTTTTTTTTTTTTTTAGCCAAAACCAACCAATCAAAGGAATCTGTCTACTTCTACAAACGTCCGTCTACATTCAATATTAAATTTAAAGTTATTTATTCAATAATGAATTAAAGGAAACATAATTTGTTCCTTCCGACATATGGTATATGCACAAACATCTCATACTTCTAGCGATGTCAAACATATTAAAATAATTGCATCTAATCGTTTCTGAAACCAATTAAAGTATTTCAGGACAAAAGAAAGGATCTTTAGGTCTCAAACAGCTATATTTATTCTCCTTATTTTAGAATCGCAGACGTTTCGCCCGCCTGGCCATTAACAATGCTAAAAACATACAGGGTAATATGACACAAGGAATTTAAATGCCTATTGTGCTGAAGTGTTAGGAAAATTAAAATTATTCTGGCAAATAAAGGAATATTTTAGAAGGGGAATGTAGTTATTATTCTGAAGTGATTTAAATGCTGTGCTAATTTTAAATAACTATTAACCCATTAATTTTTATGTTTGTGGATTTATAATTGCCTAATATAATCTTGGATTTTATGATTGTTATATATGTATGAGCAATGTTAAAAATGGCATAGCAGTAAATAAGTGTTATAGGACCGACCTGACAAGTGGATTAGATATTATTAGATATTGGCAAATTACCTCTTCATCATCACTGGCGCTACATCCCACGAGGGGACAGGGCCTCTTGCAGCTTTGACCACCAGTCATCTCTGTCCTGCGCCGCCATCTTCCAATCCCGAATCCCCAGCATGGATCGGGCATCCTCGGCCACGCCATCTATCCACCGCAACCTTGGCCTCCCTCTCCTTCTTGTGCCATATAGCACCTCTTGCAGCACCTTCTTGGGGATCTCGTCTTCTGACATTCTCGCCACATGTCCAGCCCATCTGAGACGGCTTACACGGATGAATGTCAATATATACGCATCTCCATATGTCATAACCTCGGCATTAGTCCGGCGCCTCCAGATCCCATTTTCACAGACGCCTCCCAAGATTTTCCTCAGAATCCGCCTCTCAAACCTAGCCAGAGCTTGTTCCTGCTTCTTATTAATTGTCCAGCATTCCGAGGCATATGTTAAGACTGGCCTCAGAAGTGTCTTATAGAGGCGGATCTTTGTAGCTCGAGATACCACTCGGCTTTTAAAATGCTCCAGCAGTCCGTGGTAACATCTGTTGGCGGAAATTACTCTACGCTGGATCTCTTGGGCAATGTCTTTCTGGGAATTCACTTACGAACCCAAGTAAACAAATTCCTCCTCTCTCTCGAAAGTAAAAGGCCCAATATGAGTAGAAGGCTCGCCTCTATGACCTGTTGTACACATATATTTAGTCTTATTTTCATTGACAACGAGGCCTAATTTTTCAGCTGCTTGTTGAAGATCTAGAAATTACCTCTTGGTAAGGCTAAATTAAATTAAGAAGATTTTTATTATGTGGACTCATTAGTGATTATAAAAGTGACTGAGAAGAATAATTTTATAAGGTTTGTTAGAACTCTATGTATCTAAGAGAATTATGATTTGCCTTAATGGTTGTGATATATGTATAAAAAAAATACCGTGTATGTTTTTAGCATTCTTAATGCCTAGGAGGGCGAAACGTTTGCGATTTTAAGATAAGGAGAATAAATATAGCTGTTAGAGACCTAAAGATCCTTTCTTTTGTCCTGAAATATTTCGAAGTGATCCGGTCATTCACAGATGAAATCGCTTTAAACTCTTGATGATTATAATTTGCTATTTATAACATACTTTGTCCTAGTAAGGCTAACTGGGACGGTTTATCTACAGGTTATCCCCGCCCTTTTCTAACCAGGTTGGGAATAAGTTCTTTATTTAATGAATTAGTCAATAAATAAATTCCTATTACAAGGTGAGATACGAACTTACGACTCTAAGTATACCTGAGTACCAAAAAAGTCCGTCACGCAGGGGCTGCGTAAACTAAGCAGATTTCCCACGTGAAGTTTTACAATAGAGAAATCTGCCCAATAACAAGTGTAGTAAGTAGTAAGGGATCACTAAACTTATACACGAGAGACGAATAGTTACGAAAACGGCCGCCAGAGCTCTCTTCGGAAAGTACCAAACAGCTCACTCCTGCCGACCAATGCAGAATACAAATGCAAATATCTCGGTTAATATTCAAGATAGAGAATAAATGTATAGAACAATATTTATAGTAAATTTAATTTGCAATAAGATTGATTTTATACAAGTTTTCGATCCGACGCATAATAACGGAGATATTTTGAATTTTCGAAAACCCCTCATAACCCCCCCCCCTCCCACTGGTCCGATTTCAGCCATTAACGAACTTGATCTTCCTTTTTACATAAAACGATGAAATTCCGAATTTGGTAACGATCAAACAAAAATTGCGACCGCTAGAGCGGTAACAGACAAATATATATATATACACAGTTTTGAACGGAACTCATTTTCGTCATCTACTAGGTAGGATCGATGGACATTTGAAGAAAAATTTCGAAACTTCCGTCATGAGTACAACCTTAATAGCTGATTTCCCTCAAGGGAAATCAGCTAAAAAGCTGTTATATCATGAACCACTTCATTTAAAGGTTAAATGCTAAATTTACAGGTGGGGAATTCTGAAAGTTCTAAATATATCTGTCATTATACGTCAGTTCAAAAAACTAAATAGGACCTATCTTATTGCAAATTTACTCCCCTATAAATGTTGTTTCATTACCTTAATTATACACCAAGATAACTGCATTTTTTAGTTTTCACCATTAAGCGAACCCCCACTCCTAGTCTCGTCATATTTGCAATAATCTGTTGAATTATGAAGCACTTTATTTGAACCATAAATGCTTTATATTGTTTTCATAGACCTTTTACGATTTGAGATAAATGCAAATACGTGACACGTGGGACTGCTTAGTAACGCAGCATGACGAGCTTTTTTTTGCTTCTTAGAAAAGACATAAGAAACAGTTCCTGCAACATGCTAAAATTGGATTTCGCAATAGGGTTGTTGGAAGTGAAGAATATTGTGTACTTGGACGTTTTCTTCTCTCCAAATGTTAAAATTCGACTCTTAGTGAGGGACCGAATGACCTAATTAAGAGTCCATTTTGAACATAGTTAAACTGTAGTTTAGGCCCATGAACAGAAGCCCCAGATCCTTTAAATTGTTATATATAAAACAATAGTGTGGAGGAAGAGAGGGGTATTTGTGACTGAGGCTAGTATTTGCCGATAGAGAGCGTTGGTAGACACGGTGTGTCCTGTACAGCCCCGGAGCAGTAAATAAAGCCCATGGCAGACTATGTCGGTGACCGCCCGCCTCTATATCCTCTCTCATTTCAATACAACCTCATTCATATCGCTTCTTTCAATGATCATCTCCTGTCAAAAAGCCCCATTATCATTAGTCATTCAGAAAAATGATTTAAGGCAATTGTTGTTTTCTTCCTCGTTAAGAATATAGTTCTCTCTCTCTCTCACTTTATTTTTTTTTAGTCGCTGTTTTTCACTTTTAGAATTTGATTGATGATGGGGCATTATATCTCTCTTATAGGGAGATGAGTCGTCTTAAAAGGAGTAATACACTTTTTAAAAATTCTATTTCTTCGAGTAATCCTATCTTTAAACGTGCCTCCATAAGGAAGGAACACTCTTATGTGGTTGACAAAGTCAGTTCTAGAATATTTCATTTAATTCCAATTAAATTTTTGAGGCCGCGTGGAAGGCAGAACAGTTTTATTTGGCACTTTTATTTGTATAAATAATAATTTATAATTCTCGCCGAATGCTTGAGTTCAGCAGAAGATAGATTCTGTAGGTCCATTGTTGATAATCCCAGTTCTTCTAAAATCTCGGCTGTTCTCTAGGATATCACAACTCGTATATCTTGGCTAGGATATCACACCTGGTATACCTTGGCTAGGATATCACACCTCGTATACCTTGGCTAGGATATCACACCTCGTATACCTTGGCTAGGATATCACACCTGGTATACCTTGGCTAGGATATCACACCTCGTATACCTTGGCTAGGATATCACACCTCGTATACCTTGGCTAGGATATCACACCTGGTATACCTTGGCTAGGATATCACACCTCGTATACCTTGGCTAGGATATCACACCTCGTATACCTTGGCTAGGATATCACGCCTCGTATACCTTGGCTAGGATATCACGCCTCGTATACCTTGGCTAGGATATCACACCTCGTATACCTTGGCTAGGATATCACACCTCGTATACCTTGGCTAGGATATCACACCTCGTATACCTTGGCGAGGATATCACACCTCGTATACCTTGGCTAGGATATCACGCCTCGTATACCTTGGCTAGGATATCACGCCTCGTATACCTTGGCTAGGATATCACGCCTCGTATACCTTGGCTAGGATATCACGCCTCGTATACCTTGGCTAGGATATCACACCTCGTATACCTTGGCTAGGATATCACGCCACATTTCCATCAATAGTGTATCATTTCTTGAAGTATCCACTGGAAGGTAATCTTCCTCTTTTCCTCAATTAACCTCTGTTGACTCGTTGGCATTGGTTTCGAACCACACTGTGGGATGTATATATTTTGCGAGTAGGTATATTGATCTGCGACCAATCTAGTGGTCGGAATTTTTCTTAATCAATACCAAACTCGATATTTAAACGTTTTAAGTAAAACGATCAAGTTCGTTAACGGGTAAAATAGGAGCAGTAGGAGGGAATAATAGAATGTGGAGTTTCGAAAATTCAAAATATCTCCGTAATTATATGAGGTGTTCAAAAATTGTATAGAACTAATGTCTTATTGCCAATTTAATGTACGTCATGTATATTTTTTCAATATCTTCAGGATTAACCTAGAAATTGGCATTTCTTTAGTTTCAGCCTTAGCTTTAAGCTCCGTAAACCACCACTTTCAGTCATCGTATTTTAAAAAGATGGGAATATATGTATTTTTTTTCTCCCTACTTCTAGCTTTGGGGAAAAAAAGTCTACTATAGTAAAGAGACATTAAGCTTATACGACAAGCCGAGCTAAAGGAAATATTCAATATGGAGAACGTTAAGTATTTCGGTAATGGTATGTAGTAAATGATAAACGTTAACGTTTTCTAAAATATTCATTGTTTTTTCTCCTTATTCATCACAAATGTAAATATATTGAGAGAAGCAACAAAAATTTACAAATTTTAGTCCTTCTACAAAAATTGAACTAAAAATGGAAGTTTTATTTAATTATTTTAAAATATTATTTTATAAATATAACAGCGTCAAAATATAAAAAAAATAGTTCTTCATGGTAAGAACTATTCACTTGATAAAATATATTAGAAATCATGTTCTATAAATTAAACATCAATGTATGCCAATTAGATATTGAGTGCATGCAAGAACAATTTACCATTCAAACCAAATCAATCGACGTTCAAGAGGTTAATTTACTAATAATTAATTTAGCAGAAATAATAAGTACTACTTTAGTATTAAAAGATAACCTGAGAGAAGAAAAGAGTTTTAAAAAATACTTAAACAATCGTGGCATCCTGAAAAAAAATGGAAACTTTATGCAGGAAACATATGAGTGTTTTATGTGAAGGGCAGTTCTATCGTCGGCTGCTAGGGCAGCAGTCATTCTCACAACTTATAAAACTGAAGTAAACTAGAACACAGCATGTGCTTGTTTCATATCTCTCTCTCTCTCTCTCTCTCTCTCTCTCTCTCTCTCTCTCTCTCTCTCTCTCTCTCTCTCTCTCTCTCTCTCTCTCTCTCTCTCTCACACACACAACACACACACACACACACACACACACACACACACACACACACAAACACACACACACACACAAACACACACACACAAACAAACACACTCTGTCTCTCCCCCTCTCTTTTCTTGCTTTTAAGAAAGTATGCAAATATCTATTATTGATAAGGAAAAGCATCCTTATCAATAATAGATGTTTTCGTGTTCCTCAAATAAATTAAAATTTCCCCTTTGTACTCTATTTGAATACCTCTTTCAACCCATTCTATATTTTCTACTTTAGTTTGAGTTAACCAACATTTTATAAGCCTTAGAATACAATGGTTTGAATAAAATTGAACCAACGATTGAAGGTTGTTAGAAGACCGATTGAAGGAAGGGTAGAAGACTGGAGCCAGATAAATAGAATAAGCTACAATATTAAATCCAAAGGATGGAAGAGCCCACAACCTCTGTTTTAGTATTAATAAATATATTCCCATATGCAATACGATTCACAATATTATTATTTATTAACCTCCACGTTTTGCAACTAAGGCTAATTGGGATGGGTTATTTACAGGTTACCACCCTTTTCTAGCCAGGGTGGGACATAGGATGTTAATTAATGAATTCCGTCACTAAATAATTTTCTTTGCCCAGGAGAGAATCGAACTCGTCACTCTAGGTTTCCCATGTGAGCTTTAACTTACATGGTTAACCTGAGCCCCTTCTAAATATTAGGTTCATAATTAAAAACTTAGTCTCATATTCTGAAATACTCTATTATAATTATTCTAAGGCCTTCATTCGTGAGACGTTTTTTGGTTATTTATGGCACTTTTTCTGGCCAAAGCTAAGGAAGTTTTATTTATTTATTTATGGACATCACATTAAAGGTGATTTGCCCTTTAAAAAGTGTACAAAGTCAAATTAAATAAATAACAAATGACAGAAATAAAATAAATTAACATTTTATTAAGAAACATATTCCTAATACAAGTAAGGGGCGCGCTCTCTCTCTGTCTCTCTCTCTCTCTCTCTCTCTCTCTCTCTCTCTCTCTCTCTCTCTCTCTCTCTCTCTCTCTCTCTCTCTCTCTCTCTCTCCCCCTCTCTCCCTCCCTGTACATATAAATATATATGTTCGGCTCTTGTATCTGTTGTATTGGAAAAATTCTGGAACTGTCCACCATTTTATTTTTCTTGGCTCTTTGGGACTATTCAGTGCTTCTAGGTAATCGAAAATTGTATGGGATGGCGAAATATAAGGGAAATGATTTCTCTTTTCAGAGCGTCTATCTCCCACCTGGCTAGAAAATCTTCAACAAAGGACCACCTGTTTGGCTTCACTGCCAACGCCAGCTGACCAATCAATTTCAGTGAGAGAATGCATTCAGAAGAATGGGTTTTATATAAAATGAGATTGAGAACCATTTCAGTAGTTTTTGTATAAGCACCCATAAACGAATGAAAAACTTCTCACTTCTTTAATGAGCTTATAGAAAATATTCATGAATTCAATGCTTTTATTAATTATAATCTCCTTAATGCTTGTTATTTTGTTGGAACTGGAACTACAATATGGCATTAGCGTATGGAGTGATTAACAACTTTAATTGAAAATGTTTTTAATTTTAAATTTAAAAGATGAAGAAAATGAGGTCTGTTCAAAATGTTATATATATTTATTATTTATTTATTTTCGGCCTCTTAATGCTACTTTGGCTAATTGGGACGGGGTATCTTCAGGGAACCACCCTTCTCTAGCCAGGGTGGGAATAAGGAATTTATTTAATTACTAGCTCAGATACCCGGCTTCGGCAGGGATTGATTTGAGGCTGAATGGTGATGGTATTTTTTTGACAAGGCTTTACATTGCACATTATTTTGACATTTACCCGTCCCAGTGTTTAGGATTAATTTGTTAATAATAAAATTAATTTTTTATGTAAGTCTTCACTGTCCTCCAAATTGTCATATTTCCTGTGCATTATGCATAGATTTCAGCTATTAAGGACAAAATATTAACATTGATTTGAATTAATTTTTCCAGCTGAGGTACCTGATAGTTCAAATAGGAATGAATTGTTGAGCATATCAATATTTCTAGGGAAATTACTTGCTCCACACATTGTTCCTGGAGAAATGTATAAAAAAAAAAGTTAATCTAAATAACAAAGTAAACAACTTTTGTTATGTGCATGTTTGTCGAAAAACAAATAGACAATGAAATATCGCGAATTTTTATTTCAGGCCTCCCTTATAACCCCCACTCCCGTTCTAACCTAAACATTTTAATATAGCTTATAATCATGGAAGAATTAATGCTAATTGACATACCGAGTTTTGTTAAGTTCGGTTCAATCGTTAGCGCCCTATAAAATAGTTGACTCCCGCTTTAGTTTATACAGTATATCTGGTTTATACATTGTTAAAAGACAAAAATGAATATCACAAAAGTTACTCTAAATAACAAAATAAACAACTTTTGCTATGTTCATATTTGCCGAAAAACGAATAGAAAACGAAATACAGCTATTTTAAATTCAGGCCTCCCTTACAACCCCCACTCCTGCCCGTCCCTAGAAATGTTGGTACGGCTTATTGTAATGAAAGCGTTAGTGTTAATACACATACCGAGTTTTATTTATTTCGGTTGGGTCTTTTGTCCCAAATAAAATTGTTCACTTCCGCTATAGGTTTTAGCGTATATCTCGTTTATAATCCAGTATACGAAAAAAGTGTATATAACAAAAGTTACTCTACATAACAAAATAAACAACGTTTGTTATGTTCATATTTGCCGAAAAACCAATAGGAAACGATATATCGCTATTTTTATTTTCAGGCTTCCCTTATAACCCCCACTCCTCTTCATCTCAGGGGATATTAATATAGCCTAAAGTCTAAGTTGGCTTAATAGTAATATACATACCAAGTTTTCTAAAATTCGGTTCAGTCATTTATGCGTGAAAAGGTAACAAACAAACAAACACACACGAAAGAAACAAAATGCAGTTATGGTGCCTATGACATGTGAAACGAAAAGTTAACGTGAAAAATCAAGTTACAGACAGAGGTTACAATTATATATATATATATATATATATATATATATATATATATATATATATATATATATATATATTTGTCTATTAACGCTCTATTGGTCGGAATTTTAGTTTTATCGTTACCAACCTCGATAATTAAACGTTTTATGTAAAAATGAAGACGAGTGGGGGGGGGGTTAGAGAGGGGAATTTCGATTATTCGAAATATCTCCGTTATTATGCGTCGGATCGACATTAGGTATAGAATCAATCTTATTGAAAATGTAATTAATTACCTATAATTCATGTTATTTACTTATTTTTTCAATCATGAATATATTTCATTTTTTTTGTTTTCATCTTTCAGTAAACACCCACTCCTTCTAATGTAATAATAGCAATGTACTGTTATGTCATGAAGCGTTTCATTCTAAGCTTAAATAGCAAATATTGTCTTCAAGAGACCTTTATTATACGAGATACATTCAATTTCGTTGCGGTATGACGTCATCAATCAAGATGGTATTCTCATCGTAAAATGTTATAGAACCAATGTTGTTAATATATTGATGATCTACAATTGTTCCACGTTTTTTTTTATTCCTAACTAAAGTATTAAGCGAGTTTTTCATACACTCGTGTTTTCAACCTTCAGTAACCCCCCCCCCCACCCGGGCCTTCTACTTACCGTTTTTATTTTACAAAGAAATAGGGAATGTCTAGTAAGAAAAGATCACAAGTGTGCTATACCAACAGGTGGAAAATCTGCGTAGTTTAAGCAGCCCCTGTGTTACTGGTTTTTATTTTTTAAAACCAAGTATCAGAGCATAACGCTCTAGAGAGTGGAAGCGGCTTTGTATGAAATGTACCCCACGGTGCTTTCTATGTCGGTGAAAGGTGAGATTTAAATGAAGTTCGTGTCCTATTAAAACGATTAATCCTAAGTTTTTTTAATGAAGAACCTGAGAAATAATTTATACGGTAGTGACTTTAAATTATTTCTATATATTCAGTTATCTTAGTATTTTAGTAATGGAGTCTGGTGACAGTTTCCTAAATATTACTGATGGAATTAGCTATCCTTAAGGAAATAAATTTTTTGTAGACCGATTGTAGTTGATCACTCCTCGTAGTTATACGGCAGGACAGTGTATCCCTCAACAATAAGAAGGCTATACACAGTTTTGTTCCTGTAATTAAGTTTTATTGTTTTTTTTGGTTGCCTCCATGTAGGTTGGCATTTCGATAGTTAAAGTCATTATATTTCTACAATAATATTCACATTTCTAGTGTAGTCGATACTTCGAACAGTATTTATGGGTGTTTTTGAGAATATTTGAAGTGCCAGTACGAAGCGTCCTATGGGAGTTCCCACTATATAAGTGGGAATTCTCGAAGTAATTAAGACAGTCAGTTCTCAGACATCCTGGAGGGGAGCCCCTGGTCGGTGACAGCTCACTAATCCCTCAATCAGCTGGTAGACGTGCCAGAATGGTCGGCGATCAGAGAACCTAACATGTACAAGTTCAGTTCTATCATTGTAAGCTATTTAACACGTTAACTGCTGTTGTAATTTGGCGATTCTAGCCCTATATGCGGTACATGCCCCCGGGGGCATGCCCGGTAGTATTCGTCTTCGGCGGTACATGCCCCCGGGGGCATGCAACCTTTTTTTTGCAATCTGTTTTTTAACAATACCTAATAGTCGAAGGAAAAGAGATAATTTTAGGTTTTGTTGCTGAATCATTGCAACTAACATCAGTAAATTGACAGTAAAAGCAGGAAGAGGATCAAGTAATATTATATCATAAAAATACTGTACAATTAAAAAAAAAAGTAATTTGACATATGTTATCAAAATTTAGATCTGAATAAGTAAAGAACTTATAAAATACAACAAATAAAAACATAATAGTTCAGTATTAAATAAATATATAGTTCAAATTCTTCGATCATAAATTTTTCTTGAATAACATTATAAGAAGTCTAATTATTATGATGTCTATTGAAACATTCCAAGCAAAACCCTGGATTATTACCCTGGTGCATGTGTCACAAAAACTAATAACAGGGCAAACTTTTTTCGTGGCCTCCTTTTTGGACATGCAATTTCGTAATTTTTGATAGCACCCAATGCAGACTCTTCTTTTTTTCCTTCCAGGCCCAACCGGTTTAATAAATGTATGATGCCTTCTTGGGGGGTTAATTGATGTAGGTCAAGGTATGTTTTTAACACTACTGTTAGTAATTAAATTTTCAGCTAAGTCTCGCTTAAATTCTGTAATTCCCAATTTATTGGAGGACCGTAAATTATATATTATCCAAGAATTGACCACACTTATGCCAAACAGCACCTCAAACATTACCTTGCAATACCATTTTATAGACTTTCTTACTGGCGTATGGAATGAAGCCATCACTGAAGTCGAGGCCCGAGGGCGGAGGGGGTGCCTGCCTTCGGGGGCATGTATAGCTGAGTTCATAAGACATGAGACAGTGGCTAGGATGCGCAGTAACAAAGAAGGCTATTGCGCATGCTCCCGTCATCAGTCTGTTAACGACTCTCGTGAGCTACGGATATGTATCGGGCTTCCTGAAAACATTAGCCCTCAGTGTGTATGTAGTGTAGCTTGAAGATAAAATCTAACCCTATCTTGGTTATGTAGGAAGAAATGTCGATATAAATCCCTGCAAGGTCCTGCTCTAACCTCAAGCTAATACGTTGCAACAATTATTTTTGTTTTTAAAAAAAGAAATCGGTTTTCGATACTTGAATTTTATTATCGAAATACCGATATATCAGGGGGGGGGGAAATATCAAGTATTATTTAGATTTTTTTGGGGGGAAATAGTGATATTTTTTCACTATCCCTAGTGTACCTGTCAATAAGTCGCCATTTAAATTTAAATTGACAGTGATAGTGACATACATTCAAGCGGCGATGATAATGATGAGCCCTTAAGCGGCATTGAGGAGATGGGGTTGTCATTTGACCAATTTTAAAGCAATTATATATATATATATATATATATATATATATATATATATATATATATATATATATATAAAAGTTAACTTGTTATATTTTATTTAACTTCTATTAATTTAGGTGGTAAATAAGTTATTTTGATATTTTTTGAAATGTAATTTTGGTAAGAAAATTATCTGTAGGTTTTTAAAAAGGTATTTAAGTATCACAAATCATTGTGTAATTTATAAAAAAAAAATGATCTTTACATTTTTAAAAATATATCTTTAAGTATTAAAAATAATTATCTGTAAGCTTATAAATTATCTTTAAGTTTCTAAACAAATATCCATAAGTTTTAAGTATAAATAATTTTCTGCAAGTTTAAAAAAAAAAATTAAATAATAATGTCAAAATATTATTTATGTAAACTATGCAAGTATATGCAATTCCACTAACTTTCTATTATCACTAATCAATAATAAATTACGTTTTTTGTGCATTAAATAAATTATTATTTTATTTTTTTATTCATGTTTGATTTTTAATAATGTTTAATCAATGCTGCTTCTCATTTTCTGCACTATATTTTTATATAAATTAGGAAAAGTAGAACATATACTAGAGAAAGGTTAGACTGCAGGTACTCAGTATCGATACTTAAAGGGCTGGAGCAAGTGTACGGCATGCTGGCAAATATGTTCAGCTTGGGTAGTACACGTCCTCTCATCCCCACCAAGCCTACCACCCATCCCCACCCCCATGCGCGGACTGTCTCATGTCTCATGAACTCAACTATACAGCACTGGATAAAAACAGTTATGTATTTAGTGCGGCACATGCCCCCGGAGGCATGTGTGAAAAAATGCGTAATTTCTTTATCATATCACACAAATCAAACAACCTAATGGCTCCTTTAGTCATCTGAATCATCATTATTCATAAAAACAAAATAAATATCCGCCGCACTGAGGTGTGATGTTTTAAAACTGAAACCGCACACACATTGGGAGCGGTGCATGCCCCGGGGGCATACACAGCATCTAACGTGTTAAATTAGACGTAGTGTCTCCATTTTATTACTTCAAAAGGTGCCTTCCTCTCACTTTGAACTAAATATTTATCATTGGTGATTTATTAAACAAAAATAAATTTATATTTATTTAAATATGGTTAATTGTACCTAGTTTTAAATTCTGTCTTTGTTTGTTCCCTTGTTTATTTTTTTATTTTTGTTTTTTGGTTTCTTTTTTTTTTTTTTTTGAGAACCATGATATGATCAAGAGTTGATTGTTGGTGAATCCCTCCCTAAATTCTTACTAAGCTATTTAGTTGTGGGAGTTTATATATTTTTTCATATCTCCACTGCCAGATCGGTATGTTCGTTTATGTATGTGCTACTGAAGAGGCGACACAACCTGTTGAAACCTCGAGAACAATATTAAAATTAAAATGTTCGAACATATTCTATGTTTTTTAGTATTTGTCTTTCATATAGAATCTAGGGAAGTTTAGTCAATTTAATCATGTCTTGCTCTACCTTTTTGGAAGCAGCGAGAATTTAGTCCAGAAGGAATCAAACTCCTCAACTGTGGAAACTCATCGATTTTCGCCATACTTTGCTTAAATAGGGGGCGTGTGGGTAGCATTATATATTTAATCTTTCAGGGACACATTGGGTATTCCATATATTACAATAACATGTTGGCTTTCTATTATTGAAAATGGTGGAAGGAGTCTGCTGGAGTAGGCAGAACGATAACTGATGGTTTCCGATAAATATCATATGTATGGGGCTCTCAGACTTTTTCTAACTCAGGCCACACACCCCTCTCAAAAAATTTAACTTCTTCTTACTTTAAGAATAAACTCAATGAACTCTTGATAATTTTCGAATAAAAATCTATTTAATCTGAAAATATTGGACATAATTTTTTGGTGTAATAATTGCTAATCGTTATTTTAGTTGTTTTTCAGTGATAAACTCCTAGTTCCACATCGATTATTTACGTATAATATAGAATAACTATGTCAACTTTGTTAAACATGAATCACCGAGAATCTTAAAAAAATAAATAAAATAAAAACCTACAAAGTATACTACTCTGAATCACTTGAAAGTACAAACACACACACACGCACAGACACACACACTCACACACACACACACACACACACACACACACACACACACACACACACACACACACACACACACACACACACACACACACAAACACACACACACACAAACACACACACGCGCATACACACACACAACCGTACACTCACTCACTCACTCACTCACTCACTTACTCACTCACACACACACACACACACACACAAACGCACACTCACACACACAACCGCACACTCACACACACAACCGCTCACTCACACACACACACACGCACGCTCGCTCGTTCCCTCGCTCACACACAAACACACACACACAAACACACACACACAAACACACACACAAACACACACACACACAACACAAACTATGCTATATATATAGACATCTGTAGTTTATGACTCAACTAAAAGTTTTATATGTCGAATTATTTTTTTTGTTTTAAGTATTTATTAAGATATACCAGGTATTCAAGCACATTTGAGTCTCCAGCTGGGCCATTAAGACAATAAAAATGTTAACATTCATAAATTAAAAAATATTTTTCTTCTGTACTTCTAATGATCTATATTGTTGATACCTCGGTATATAAAAGAGAGAGTCGGCAGCTGTAAAAGGTTTTCTTTCAAGGACTATGTGTTTTATGACCTAATTGTTTTAGCAGATTTCCCTTACGGGAAATCAGCTATTGAGGTCGTACTCATGACGCGATTTTTGAAATATTTCATATTTCTTCAAATGTCCATTGATCCCAACCAGGAGATGAAGAAATTGAGGTCCGTTCAAAACTATATATATATATATATATATATATATATATATATATATATATATATATATATTTATATTAATATAATGGTCTGTTAACGATCTAGTGGTCACAATTTTTGTTTAATCGTCACCAAACTCGGTATTTAATCGTTTTATGTTAAAATAAAGGTCATATTCGTTAACGGCTAAAATCGGACCAGTGAGAGGGGGGTTTAGAGTGGGGATTTTAAAAATTCGAAATATCTCCGTTACTATAGAACCAATCTTATTGCAAATTAAATTTCCTATAAATATTGTTATGTACATTTATTCTCTATCGTAAATATTAACCGAGATATTTGCATTTTTATTAAGTGTAACGGACGAGCTATGGCCACTTCTATTCGTTTCCGCCGAAAGCTATTTTGGCCGTTTCCGTAACTGTTCGGCACTCGTATCTAGATTTTTCTATTGTAGTTAGTTTATGCAGCCCCTGCGTGACGGAGTTTTAATTTCCCCAGAATTAAATAAACTATCAATCTGTCAACTAAGTAGAAGAGTTTGGAGGTAACACAAAAATTAGATTTTATTTTAGAAATCGTTTAAATGTGATTTTCTTTTCATACTGGAATGGAGCAAATCAGGTCTAATAATTATTTTTGACTAGTTAAAATATTTTGACTATTTTTTTGTCACACCGTGAAGAAACCATTTATTCTCGTTTAACAGTTTCTACTATATGAACAGACTTCTGGACTGCTCATACATTGCCAGATATACAATTTGTTTTCCTCAGATTGTTATAAGTCTCCTATATTTTCATCAACAACAACTTCAAACGTTCCCGACAAGTTAGATGTTGGGGAAGTGAAGAGAAGTTTACTCAAAGTTCTTCTTCGGCCTAAGAACTCTTTGGGTCTGCTTATACCTAAAACCCAACGACTTAGACGTTAAGTTTCCGAAAGAGATTTTAAACAATTACGCAGCTCAACGTGGGAGGATGAACATTTGAACCAAACCGATCAGTAAATTTAGAATTTGCGCTGGAGAGAATGTGATGCTCCGAATAAACTTTAATACACTAATCAACATGGATTAAGTTTAAAATTTCAAAGAATTATAAAAAAATAATGTATTATTAATAATACTTCGCTTTGGTGTTTTTTTTTTAATTTACTTATATTTTAGATTAATTTCAGTTGTTTTAACATAGCCCTTGTAGCAGAAATGGTATCTCTTGATGGAGTATGCATTAAGAAAAATGAACTCTGCTCCCTAGACGTATAATCTATAGTGGGGAAAAGATTGATATGGACACGGCATTACGTCCTTGTGCTTCTATTAAACTAAATAAAAAAAATAATTGAACAATTCCATACAGACCTTCTGTATCTCTGATAAGTACGGAGAAAAATTCAATTTTTATTTATGCCCTGTTCTAAATCCCGCCACTGTCCTTAAATATTCCTTTATTTATATATTCGTCAAATTGTATGGCAAGGATCTCTAATAAAAAACATTTATTTTGGTGCATACTTTATTGCAACTGCCCTACATGTTTCGTGGCTTATTTGCCACCTCTTCAGGGCTATCCCTTTTAAAAAATATATATAAAAAATTATTAATAACATTAATTTAATACATACCTTAATAATTCTTTTGGTATATATTGTATTAGCAAGTGCCTACATCTACGAGTATGATATATTTATTAAATCTAATTATATATTGCTAGTTACATTTCTGAAGTGCTCGTTTACCTTTTACATTACGTTACGACAGTCCTCACAGAGGAGGCATTAGATACTGAGAGGTTCCCGAGGAAGGTTAAGTCAGCTGACTAAAAATCGATTATTTACAAGTTAATCTTGAACTCGTTATTCGGGTCATAATTTAAAATCGATTAATTAGATCTAATAAATATATCATAGATGTAGGCAGTTACTAATAAAATATATTTCAAAAGAATTATTAAGGGATGTCTTAAATTAATGTTATTAATAATTTATTATATTTTTTTAAAAAGGGATAGCCCCTGAATTGGTGGCAAAGAAGCCACGAAGTATGTGGGGCAGTTGCAATACAGTTTGCACCGAAATAAATGTTTTTTATTAGAGACACTTACCATAACATTGGAAGAATATATAAGGAATATTGAGTCCAGAATAAGAAGAATCTTCGTTTATACATATATTAATTTGTGATGGCTCTTGTTCTATACATATTTTCTTTATATTGAATAGTAACTGAGATATTTCTAATTTTTAGCATTGAAGTTTTGAGTAACCCCCTACTTTTACTCTTATCTGATATTAACGAAAGTCCACAGGGGCTGCGTAAGCTAAGCAGATTTTCTAGGCGGGCTTATGACATACTAATGATATCTCACCACATATTCTGACTGAAAACGAGAAAATTCGAATTACTAGCTTATTTGAATTAAGAAAAAGTATAAAGAACAGCTATTGTAGAGCATCAATATTTTAACAAGAATGATTCTATAACCTTTTTCGTTTCGATTCATAATAACAGAGATATTTGGAATTTTCGAATCTCCCCTCTAAACTCCCCCCCCCCATATTCCTGGTGCGATTACTGATAATAACAGATATGATTTTTAGCGTTGACTGAAACAGTTAAATTGTTGAGTATATTAGAGATGAAATAAGCATTTTCGAAAAAAGAAAGTAAAATCTGAATTAATGGCGTCATCGTACAACGAATTCGTATGTATCTACCATAATAAAGGTCTCATGAAAATAATATTTGGTATTTAAGTTTAGAATAAAGACCAACAGAAGGATGGAAAACTTTAATTTTATTTGGAAACGTTTTAGTCATAAGTGTAGCATTGCATTTTATACATTTGTTTGTTTTTAATTTTTTTTTAATATTTGACTACCTTTGTTGACTTTTACATTTATTTATTAATTTATTCATATTTATTACATGTTTTTGAATGTATAAATGGTGTGTCACAGACCTGAAGATGGGACGGTTCGCCCCGAAAGTACTTTGTCTGTAATAAAAGAAGTACTAAGAGTGGAGGTGTTTGACCTTTTGATCCTTCCGTTGATAATGGACCTCCACCAGCCAGCCCAAGTCCAGAGTCCAGGGTTAGAAATAAGAGTTTCATGTTACATCAGGTTATTGTTAATATGAGGTGAGTAGGAATAGGGTTATTCTGTGGGCGGAAAGCTAAAAATCCCAAATATCTGGGTTAATACTCATATTAGAGAAAATAAGTATGTAACGACATTTATAGGTAATTATATTTAAAATAAGATTTGTTCTATACATGTTTTATTCCGACGTATAATAACGGATATATGTCGAATTTTCAAAATTTTCCTCCTCTCATTGGGCCGATTGGAAATCACAGGAAATCTGCTAATAAACAGATATATAATGAGATGTATGTTATATATATATATATATATATATATATATATATATATATACAAATATTTTCAGTGTGATGTCATCTATCAAGATTTTATGTTCTAAACTACAGAGATTTTTTTGAACATTAACCGAGAAATTTGCATTTTTTGGTTCATAGTCTTCAGCAACCCCATTTCTATCCATTCGATATTCATTATGTGTTACTCAACACCTCATATCCCGCTTTAATTACAATGCCTGTTTACATATGCTACTGAAAATAGAGAATAAATGGTTAGTTGTGATAAACAGCTTGATTCACCAGCACGTGGAAAAAAAAGTTTGCTTAAATTACGCAACACCTGTGTGGTGGACTATTTAGTCAAACTTTTACTTTGACAGCTGAACCTCTGACTTATGTAGGTGGCTAATTTATTATTATAATATAATTATTAGTGCTGGTAGTGTAAAACTTTATAGATGCTTGTTTTCCATTTGTGGAAAACTTTTAGAAATAGCTCAACTTGTTGAAGTAAAATAGAGGTTCTACATCCATACACAAGTGGCTAGTGATTGGACTTCAATAAATATACTTTCTATGATATAATTCAGTTCAACTAGAGTTTGAATGGGCTCATACCAATCTCTTTAACAACTATGGTATGATATTATTGGTAGTACTATTCACTTATTTATTATAGAGCACTTTGTTTCTATACGCTATAAAAAGAATACAGTTATTGTAATTTATTCAAAAGTAGGCAGTTGATTACGGGTCTTTTTTAAAGGTATAGCATGGTTGATATCATTTTTAATTTTTTAGCAAGTCTATCTTGAAAAATCGAGAAATCGGAATATCCCCGTCATTATGAGTTGGATAGAAAATGTTATATAACCAAGCTTAATGCAAATTTAATTTCCAGTTATTGTAGATGCTCTCCGTTTGTCCTTCTGCTTATAACGACAGCGTCTAGTAAGAATGCTACGCCCTCTAATCCTTCCAGCATTGAGTTTATTCTCTTTTAGCAGATCTCCCTTAAGGAAACTCAGCTATTGAAGTCGTACTCACGACGCGATTTTTGAACTTTTTCTTCAAATGTCCATCGATCCTACCTAGGAGATAAGGAACATGAGGTCCGTTGAAAATAATGTGTGTGTGTATATTTGTCTGTTACCGCCCTAGCGGTCGCAATTGTTGTTTAATCGTTACCAAACTCGATATTTAGTCGTTTTAGGTAAAAAGAACGATCAAGTTCTTTAACGGATGAAATCGTACAAGAGGGGTGGGGTTTAGAGGAAAGGAATTTCGAAATGTCTCTGTTACTATACGACGGATAGAAAAATTGTATAAAAACAATTTCATTGAAAATTAAATTTATTATAAATATTGTTTCTCGAATAATGAGTATTAAACGAGATATTTGGATTTTATAGTATTACGCTTTCAGTAAACCCCCCACTCCTATTAGTGTCATATTAATAATAAGCTGTTATATCATGAACCACTGCATTAAAAGGTAAAATACCAACTATTGTTATCAACAAACCTTTATTATACGAGATACAAACAAATACGTTCTGTTAACTCCCTCTTCTTTTGTTTTTGGATTACTAATATCTGAGTGATTGGGATTTACCAACATGTAGATTTATGTGTAAAACTTTCCGTGGGAAATCTGCTTAGTTTACGCAGCCCCTGCGAGATGAACTTTTGAAAACTGGCCGCTGGAGGAGCTGCTCCAAAGCATAGAAGATTATACCTCAATAATCTAAAAATTTTGTTAATAACCAGTTTTTTTTTTTTTTTTTTTTTTTTTAGAATCGTCATCAATTGGTATAGATTAAGTGTATAAACTATTATAGTATAATGTCTATAAACTAATACAAATATATTATTTGTAAGCATAACACCTATAATTGTTGTTATATGAAATTTTACTCCAATATTAAGCAAGATATTTGCAGTTTAGCAGGTATCCCTTGAGGAATTCATCACTTTTTGTCTGGCTCTCTCTACACGATTTTTCCAAAGTGACAAAGAAACCCAAGGAAAAACAAATTAGGAACATTTCGAACATTCCTATATAGATAAGGATGCAGGAGTTGCAGTCGATGAGCAGTAAGAGGTGGTTGAGGATCCAATATTATTCTAGATGTCAAGATATATCGGAACTAGAGGCAAGATTAACTTTCAAATAAAGGGAAGCCGATATGGAAATCATTTCTTTTCTTTTGAGGCCTCTTTCTCTTTCCTTTCTTTGTTGTCCCTCCTTCACAGTGAGCTCACCCAAAGTTACTTATATTGAATCTTAAAGGAGATTTTGTTTTCTCAATTTCGAGAATAGAGGTATCAATTTTTTTTTTGTAATTCTTAGGGTTAATATTTTCCCTTTTGCTATTGTATATTTCAATTAGGATCAACTTAATTATGTTTCCAAATATTAGTAAGCAAAAAAAAAAGAGTTTAATACTGCCATCAAAGAAAAATTATATTCAGGTTTATTGCCTTAGGACTGACAGAAGATAATGTATTAAAATATATACCAAAATACAATTCTATAATGGTGTCTGAGGGAGATTTGCATTCAGTATATCTTCTTCGTTCATGCAGCATATTTGTAGTGATTATTGTCTACTCATAAAAAAGAGTAAAATATTTTTTTAATCATGTTTGGGAGTATTTAGAAATATTTAATGAAATAAAAGCCCGTATGTAATTCATGACCATAGGCGAAGCATGAGAAATCGGAAATCTCTTATATGCTCTCTCTTCTTTTTCTTCGATATGGCTCAAAAAAAAAAAAAAAAAATGTATATAAAATACAAAAATGAAAACAGTAACAAGAAAAAATTAAACTACACAAACTAAGAACGTAAACAAATAACAAAACGCAACTAAATAACAGAACGCAACAAAATAACAAAACGCAACTAAATAACAGAACGCAATCAAATAACACAACTCAACGAAAAACAACAAAAAAACACGTAACAACAAATAAAATAAATAAACAAAAACAAAACATTAAATTCAAAAACAGAAAATCTTGTAAGGAAACAAGATAATTAAAAACTATTAAGACTAATAAAATTACGTAAACAATTATATACATTCAATGGTTAAAACTAAAACTAAAATCAAATAAATAAAAATTAGTATGTACAATAAAATGAACAGATTAAATTTTCAAATATCTAAAATATTTACAATCATATGCTCTCACTTTCTTTATCACACATACAAACATGCACACACACACACACACACACGCGCGCGCGCGCACACACACGCACAACCATACAGTAAAACAGTTTAGCTGGTGTTTAAAATATTTGATTTATGAAGGATTAAAAAGGATTTTAAAATGTAATACTTCTAAATTTGTGAGTATATGTTAATGTCATGTAAATGTTTGAGTACATCAGGATTAGGAATTATGTCATTGCTTCATTGGAAATTGGAATTATTTTTTATTTATTTTGAACTCTCACCATTGCCACAAAAAGATAAAAAAAAACACACACACTTTATACGAATTTTGAAATGTTTTACGTTTTTGTCTTTTGTCATTGCATTCATTGGTTATTAGTAATTTGGATTTAGCTTTAATTTTGTAATTGTTACACACGCATATATTTGATTGTGGCTCAAAGGTTTTCAGAACTTTATTAAAATATTAGAAATTCCTCTTTAATACAATGAGTTTTATGCTCAGCTATTCATGGAAAAGTAATGCACGCAACCTCATGTGAATAACACTTAGTGTGTAGCGTTTTATGAAAAATGTAGTGGCATTGAAATAGTGACTCTGACCATATATATCTGTGCTAAGTGAGAGTAGTAAGGCAGGACTAAAACCAAAAAGTCCGTCACGCAGGGGCTGCGTAAACTAAGCAGATTTCCCACGTGAAAGTTTTACTCTCATCCGTTATCCGCCCCGATTTCATAAAAATGCAAATATCTCGGTTAATATTCAAGATAGATAATAAATGTATATAACAATAATTATAGTAAATGTAATTTGCAATAACATTGGTTCTATACAATTTTTCGATCCGATGCATAAAAACGGAGATATTTTGAATTTTCAAAAATCCCCCCTCTGAACCCCGATATCAGCCATTAACGAACTTGATCTTTTTTTTTTTACATAAAACGACTAAATGTCGAGTTTGGTAACGATTGAACAAAAATTGCAACCGCTAGAGCGGTAACAGACAAATATATATATATATATATATATATATATATATATATATATATATATATATATACAGTTTTGAACGGACGTCATTTTCGTCATCTACTAGGTAGGACCGATGGACATTTGAAGAAACAGTTCGAAAATTCCGTTATGAGTACAACCTCAATAGCTGATTTCCCTTAAGGGAAATCTGCTAAAATCGTAAATATCTTCCTTTATATGCACTGAACTGAAACGTATAACTGATTTGGTTGTTATTATTGAAATTTGTACAAGCAAGAGACATAATTTTCACAAATTACCATTTCAACAGACAAATATTTTTGTAGACATTTGAGCGGACAGCGTTCTTTTCTTCTAGAAACATTATATTTATTTTCGTACCCTAGGCCTTATAATGTGACTGGCGAGTTTAGTTTTTCCAATCGACCAAATTCGCTGATAAGTTGACAACGGGAAATTTGGTGAAATGAAAGAAAGGATACAGTAACTGCAAGTTACTGGAAAAGGGAGTTTGTTCCAAGCAATTCTAGGAATCCTACCGTCCTTTAGAATTCCAAGGGGGGGGGGGATTGTTCGTTGAAACCACAATTTTATTATTTAAAAAATTGTTTCTCAATACACTTCTTTGTATATTCTATGTGTTTTTACTTTTCTGGGAATCTTTACAATTAAAAATATTGTTCTATGTTCATTATCCTCCAAACCAAAATGTGAGGGAACCCAAACAATTGATATGTTTTTTTTCTGAGCTTTGTATTTAGCTGACAAAAATAGCTTATTTACGCATGCGCCTATTGGAAGAGCTACTGACGTCCCTTTATAGGCTCTGAAAGTTCTATTACTAAGAAGGGAAATATGAACTTTTTAAAAAAAACCTATTTGAAACTTCCTGTGGAATTCAAGTCTCAAAAAGGGCTATCCCTTAAGGCAAAGGGGGAGGCTCCCACTCGCGACTTAGTGGTTAGCTCTTGCAGGGGATCTAATATTATTTCTGGCTGGAAGGCAGAGGTAATATAGGAACTGGAGGCGGGATTAACTTTTGAATATAGGCAAGGCAATATGAGGTCTTCCCTCTTTGTCCCTCACAGCTCGCCCTATCTTGTCCTCTCCTCCTTCCTCTGGCGTCTCAGTCTCTTCAAGCCTATTATATTATACGGGACCGATGAGCCTATGGGTCGTGAATGAGTTAATCAAGCTGGAAAACGTCATTAAAGTCAACGCTTTCTCATCTCGTCAGGAAGACCTCTCATATGGTTCGTTCCGAGTGAGAAAATTGGAACTGCAAGTTAGTAAAATCCATAGTTAGAATTAGATATTAGCCCGCTTCCAAACAAATAAATCCAAATTATATTAATGGCTTACTTTGCATCGCTCAGAAATGATAAAACCAACGATTTTTTATTCGTTTCTATCCCCTTAGTATAATCCTTGTCCCTCTTACCGCCAACCTATAATTCTATTTCACACAATTTGTGAATATACTATTACATAGTACTAATAATACATGAAGAATGGAAATTGTTTTCCAATCAATGGTTTTTTTTCGAGTGCAACGACTTATTGGCCAATCTTAACCAGTCTAAATTTTATTTGTCAATTATGTTCAATGTTCCTGAAAATGGAAGGGTCAGAAATGACAGGTAACTTTGATTTTCGAAAACTGAATATTTTGGGGATTACAGTACATCCTGTATTTCGTACAAGGAAGTAAAAGAGTGTATAAAAGATCACGATTTCCATTTCCCTTAGGAGAAATCAGCTATTGAGGTTGTACTCACGACGCGATTTTCGAAAATTTTCTTCAAGTGTCCATCAATCCTACCCAGGAGATGACGAAATTGAGGTCCGTTCAAAATTATATATATATTGGTCTGTTAACGCTCTAGCGGTCGCAATTTTTGTTTGATCCTTACGAAACTCGATATTTAAGCGTTTTATGTAAAAAGACAGATCAAGTTCGTTAATCGCTGAAATCGGACCAGTGGAAGGGGGGTTTCGAAAAATCTCCGTTATTATGCATCGAATCGAAAAGTTGTATAGAAACAATCTTATTGCAAATTAAATTTACTATAATATTGTTATGTACATTTATTCCCCATCTTGAATATTAACTGAGATATTTGCATTTTAAGTGTGTGGGACATGTCAAGTATTGTTTGGATTAGTTCGGCCATTTCCGTAACTGTTCGGCTCTAGCGGAAGCTTCTTCTAACCTTACCTTACCTTCGTTACTTTTTGAAATTTACGCAAGTACGTTCTATTCATTCGCCCCCCCCCTTCTTTAGTTCTTGGACTACTACAGTTTGAGTTATTAAAACATAAATTATTCTTACAATTCAGAAGCCGTTTCCGTTGGGAATTTATTTAAATTAACTGAAAGATTTCTCATTACCGTTTGCATGTACTCACAGTGGTGTTGTGTTACCATTATGCAGATTTCTCTATTTTAAAACGTCACATGGGAAATCTGATTATTGATTGACGGACTTTTTATAACATCTGAACGCCAAAAAAGTGAGGCTATTTGCCCACTACCAGAAAAATAGATTATATAAATAAAAACAATGAGTGTTTTTTGTTTCGCATTAAATGGACTATAACCCATGTGGTTTCCCTTGTTCTTCTACTAGAGAGAAAACCAAATAACTCACTATGGGACAATTTTTAATTTTATTTAATTTCTTACCTATTGAATTTGCGACAGAATAAAATGAAAATGTTCTATAATCAACAAAATTCATTGAATTACGTTGATTTATGGAATGCATTTTGGGAGTGGCGCGGAAGTTTTTATTGCGTAATTTTCTATGGGCTTCCTGTTGTTGGTCAGTTAATTGTATCAGAAGTCTTGACACCTGTAATAGGGGTTTTCCACTCAAAATATATTTTCCCAATCCAAACTTCGTAGCTTACCCTG
This sequence comes from Riptortus pedestris, assembly GCA_019009955.1. Taxonomy (NCBI): domain Eukaryota; kingdom Metazoa; phylum Arthropoda; class Insecta; order Hemiptera; family Alydidae; genus Riptortus; species Riptortus pedestris. The sequence continues at coordinate 75,358,955 of CM032230.1, read as the reverse complement.
CTCCGAGTATTAAAAGGAAGTGAGATTCTCGAGGAATGACACTTCGTCATACTTGGGAAATTTTGTTTGGAGGACCATGATTGAAAATATCAGGTTAAATGAAATCGTATGGATCATTGATTAAAATTATTCATGAGATTATTTTTCATTTTTCCTTTGGATAATTTATATGCCTTACTAAATGTAAATTTGTTAAGTTATTTAATAAGGTAATTTACTCTTACTGCCCGTACATATTGTAGGTGATACTTATTCATCAGATTAATTTGTCTTCAGTTTTCTCTAATCCAGAGGAGGAAAAAAAAATAACAGTTTTTGGCGAGGTTTTCACATTTAGAGTCGCATTTACTAATGTTACTCCGTAAAATGAAATAAACATTTTTGAGAGTACTTGTTGGAGCGCTTTCGCGGTATCTAGATTTTCTGTATAGGTTTTATGAAGTAATTCATTATTTCCCTTTGAGTCCAACATTCAACATATGGAATTGTGTTTTTGTTTAAATCTACAAACTGAAAAAGTATGTGACTTTCCTCTCTAGAAGTATTGAAATCTGACAACTTCACTGTCCGCAGTTTACATTCTATTTAATTAACCTTTAGGGAAAGTTTTTTAAAGTTATGAATAATAAATAATCAAATACAGCTGACATTTCCTTACAACCAGAAGTTCAAGTTACAATGAACTCTGCTTGTTTGTAACAGCTCTTCTTTTCCTTGTAATATGTCAATAATTTCACCAGGTAACATAGCAATATTTTCGTACCTTGCCGTAAACACAAAAACTTATATCATTTAGAAAATACCTCATAATTAAATAGATATTCTTAATTGTAACTAAAATTCGCCCTTGAATTTCTTTGTACCCTAAATGTCCTTTAGTCTGTTCTAACGCATCTTTCTGTTCGTACGAGTAATTTTCCTGATATTGTGTCTTCCTCTATTGCTGTCTATGACTGTCTGTACTTGCGGTATATTTTTTTTTTTGGTTGGTTTTACCGAACTTTCAGATCTTTAGCCGCCACCGAGCGAGACCCGAGAGATTCGTAATCGGACTTTTACGTAGTGGGCAGTCAGCTTGACGAACCACTGTTGACCAAGGAGGACCTGGAATGAGCTGCTATCGCCAGTAGAAATGTTTCCGGGAGGAGATCTATGTCCAGTTAACTCTGGCTCAGACTGCCTGTGCCCTGGAGTCATAGACACCCCGAAAAGCCGTCAGACGTTTGTAACTCGTAAGAATCCCGGTTATCCATAAGCCCTGTGACACTAGCGAATTAGTGAAATAATGTTCTTCCTTGCACGGGAATCGAACCTGTACCTATCCTGAGCTTAGTGACGGTCTTGGTAGATGTACCCAGCCTTAACCCCCAGCAACGCCAGCACACTTCTGACATATTACACTAGCCTATGGCAGAATTGTCCAGGTTATATTGGAGTGCGACTTTCCATAGTTTTTGTCATGTTAGAATTAGAGTGATTGAGCATGCAAAACAGAAGCAAATTGTACATGTAATAAATCATCGACAAACATTTAGGTCAAGATTTCTTCTTCGCCAACCACATCTGAATAACTGTTGCCTAATTTTATTCCAAACATTTCAAATAATTTGATAATATTGATGCCAAAGTAAACAGGGCCGCTGTTAAATCGGAAAGATACGCACAATACGTCAATAACATCATTTAAACATAAGTTCTGTCTCGCTTATTTTAGTAATGATGAAATAAATAGAATGTTGTAATCTCTTAGTAAGAATTCTCGAGCAACACTAATCTTTATAGGCCTAAGCGGACGTATAGAAATAAGTGAGTTAAATATTATATTCATTGTTACTACTTTATTAACATAATAATAAACAGACACAGGTACAATAATAAACTTATAGGTCTTGATAATTCTATATTACTAGAATGCTAAGTACAGTCGAGCTACTGTGACCATCTACTCTATGTGGCTCATAGAAATCCAAAAAAATTGAAAATAACCTTACTTGTATAATATGGTATCTTTAATACGTCATATATTTCTATAAAACTTAAAAAATGAAACTTTATTTTTTCTTTACAGATAATATTTTATGATCGTTAATATCTGGAGGTATTTATATAAGAATGGCATGGCTGTGAAGTTGATGTACGTTTGACTTATGGCACTCTAGCATTAATAATCATTAAATTGAAGAACTAGAAATCATTTAGTAGTTTTTGAAAACTTATTTTAGGGAATAAAGTCATAGAAAAGGGCAACTATGACAAATTAATGAAAACAATTGAATTTTTGTTTACTCTGCAGAATCTACTAGTAGATTAATAATTGGGTTACGTTTAAAACTGCGATCCATTTAATGGTAAAGAACCATCCTATGAAAAGTAATTTTTAGCAGATTTCCCTATTGAGGTCGTACTCATGACGCGTTTCGAAAAATTTCTTCAAATGTCCATCGATCCTACCCATGACATTACGAAAATGAGGCTCGTTCAAAATTATATATATATATATATATATATATATATATATATATATATATATATATATATATATATATATATATATATATATATATATATATATATATATATATATATATATATATATATGTATATAGATATATGCCTGTTAACGCTCTAGCGGTCGCAATTTTTGTTTGATCGTTACCAAACTCGGAATTTGATCGTTTTATGTAAAAAGGAAGATCAAGTTCGTTAATGGCTGACATCGGACCAGTGAAAGGGGGGGGGTTTAGAGGGGAGGTTTTTGAAAATTCTAAATATCTCCGTTATTATGCGTTGGATCAAAAACGTGTATAGATCAATCTCATTGCAAATTAAATTTAATATAAATATTGTTCTATACATTTATTCTGTATCTTGAATATTAACCGAGATATTTGTATTTGTATTGTGTGAGTGGTCGGCCATATTCCGGACTTTCCGCCGGAAGCTAGTTCAGCCGTTTCCGTAACTGTTCGTCCCTCGTGAATTGGTTTAGAGATTCGTTACTACTGCCGTTATCAGTAGATTTCTCTGTTGTAAAACTTCACGTGGGAAATTTGCTTAGTTTACGCAGCCCCTGCGTGACGGACTTTTATTTCAAGTTTTAGCTGAACTTTCAATTAATTTTTAAATTTTAAATAGCAGGAACATAGGGAGTAGACCTTTGAGGTTCCACAATACCAACAAATCCCTTTTACATTCAAACCTTTCAATTTAAATTCTTGCTTATATAGTTACATTCAACAAGGTCATATGAGAATATTGTGGCCATCCAAACATACTGACATATCTGAAATGACAGACTCCATATTACCTGTCCAATTTAACTCTACGCAATGACCTCAACATCGATTTAGGCTAGCCCCTTGAGAAATTTCGATGTCAATAGTTCTAATCTCTCTTTCCTGGATATTACAATGCTTTATTAAAACAAATCCTCATAAATAAAGCGTATCTTATCAAGAAATGTTGTGAACTAAAATTCATAAATAAATTTATATTCCTTTCTCATTATTGTTATTTCCTATACAGCTCATTAAAAATTTTATGGAAACAAATATATAGATTTTATACGTACATACATAAGACTCTTTCATTTACATTTAATGTGGGTCTTGTCGCTAGCCACCATCATACCTGCTATCAAATTAGAAGTTAATTTACTTCAACTCGGAAGTTGATTTATAAATTGAATCGAATTATTCAAATATTTTCATATTGTTGAAAATTAAATGACCTAAAAAAGAAAATGATCTTTTCATGAATTACAGACATTTTGGACTACATTAGTATTCAATGGTTCGTATTATTATTATGAGGTCTTAAGGTATTTACCTATATAGTGGGTGAAGTGAAAATAGTTCCCAAACTTCTTTAATGAAGCAGTTGATATCAGAATATCCATACAACAACGTGATACATGAAATGGTTACAGAGTCAGTAATCTATGGGCTGGCAAAAGGAGCATTAAGAATATGTACTGAGAAGTTGAAAACAAGATAATGAGAACGACCCAAAATTCCTTGGAATGATACCTCCGTAAGATTATATATGTTCCTTTTATTGTCATTTATTGTAATAGTCCGCAGAAGCTTCGCTTAATAGCTGGTGTGAGTAGTAATCTTCTGTAGAAAAAATAGGAAACTGGCCTATATAATAATACATTTTTAAAGTTTCGAGTAGTAAATACTTTTTAAGAACCAAACTATCAAATATTTGAGGAATCCATAAATCTTCTGTAGTATAGTTGATATTTCACTTATTCTCTCCGCTTCGAGGTTTGAATACAGAAATGGATTAAACAGAGTTTAAAAACAATTGTAGCTCTTATACTGTACTATTTATTAATTTCCACTTTGTACAACTAAAGGCAATTGGCATCTGTTATCTTCAGTTTACCACCCGTTTCAAGCGAAGGCGGGGCTAAGGATAATATTTAATGAGTTCATCACTATATAAATTCCTATGTCCATGTTAGAATCGAACTAACGACTCTAGGTGTGCCAAGTAATGTAGTGACCGTCGCCTTAACTCACATGGTCAACCTGAACCCCCTTATGTACTAATGGGTTTAGTTTATATTACGATTAGTCATTTTCCTCCCATAAATTTCATTTATTATTTAACATTAAGCTTTTATGGTAATACCTACTTCCGATGTAACAGATATCTATTTTTGATTATTTGGATTAACAATCATGATTAGTATCTCACAAATATTTACTGTTTTCCTCTAAAAGTCTTATTTAAAATGAATATGCCAAGAAATAAATAAGAAGTTATATGAACAAACGTACTTATTTTTATTTTATATGAAAATTCACTTGAGACTAACATTATATGAGAGAATCTCTTTGAAGTTTATTATATAAACCTCTTTTAGTGCTAGTAAGTAATAATATATTCATTCAGAATTCATTTTACGGACGGATCAAAGACAAAACTAAACAGCTATTGCAGGAACTCCATTGCTCTTGCTATAAACTGTTACTGAAGAACGCTTCTCAACATTATATTTTGATATTCAATCAGCTCTTATGGTCACGATTTCATATCTCACTCAATGACATCAACGCTAAATACATATGCAATATGCTCTCGCCAATGCAATATCACGATGTTGTAGTAATTCGGAAACACAGACATCACAAGTGACAGAAATTGCAATAGTAATAATAATAATACCATGTGGCATACAATACATTTCCTTGTATACCTAGCACGGATCATCTTCTTGCTTGGTTAAATTTTAATGACATATCAATAAGATCACTGATTTTGTTTATGGCCTCTGAATGAGTATTTTGAAATGAAACTTATTTAGTTTATAATAAATTATTGACTTATCATTTAACTTTATCGGCAGTCAGCCTTGAAGAGATGCTCCAATCATATTAATTAATTTTATTTTCCCTTAACCCTAATGTGTCGTAATCAAAATACCTCCGCTAAATAAAATAAATGACATAATATTGCTTTTATTAGAGTTTATGACCAGACCAAAAAATGTAGTAAATATTCATATTGTTGAATGGTAAAAAAGTTTAGCCCCTGGAAATTATTACTATTATTAATAACAGAATTATTCAATAATACTACTCCTCATTGTTAAGTTAGAATTATAACAAGATTAAAAAGAAAGTTATTGTTTGCATGGCTTGCCGAATGTTGCAAAATTTCGTTTAGTTTATCAATATTATAAAATCAATGTTTGCTTGGTCAATAATGTTTACATATTCTAAAAAAAGGTGGATTTGTGCATCACTTTTGAACCGAGAGTTCAAATAAGTTCGTACCTATTGTTACTTATCATCAGTACCAATAGGTACGAACTTATTTTACAACCTATTTATAGGGGAAGTACCATGAATGAAAGGAGGAATGCTAGTTGGCAAGATGGATCATTTTTTCGCATAAACAGAAAATGAAACTGATGTTACAGAAGAGTGGATGTCCTGTCTCCCCAAATCTCTAATTGGTGCTTGAAAAGAGATAGGCTTGCAAGAAAATTCTAAATACCTGATAGAAAGAGTAACTACATCTGGGAAATTGTTTTGAGTGATGAGGACCTATCTTATCAAAGGGAAACATTCAGACAGTGTTTCAAGCAACGAGCTATTTACTAAAATCAACAGAGAAAAAAGTCTGTCACGTAGGGGTTGCATAAACTAAGCAGATTTCCCACGCGCATGTTTACAATAGATAAATATATATACAAGTGACAGTACACCATGAATGCTCAGTAAACGTACAATACAAGTTAATAACCTCTACAAAGGAAAAAAGCTGAATTGTTGTGTTGGCTGAACAAACGGGCCAGCCAGCCTCGAAGCGCTGCATAGATAAACCGGAAAGACAAAAAATTAATGAAATATCTCTGAATATAACTTATTAATTTTATTGAAAACTATTTACTAAAGCTAGTGTTGTAATTTGCAATGAATGAGAATCAGTTTTATCTCAATCACTCAAATTTTAGTAATCCAAAAACAAAAGAAGGGGGTGGGTCAACTGAAAGTATTTGCATATATCTCACAAAGTAAAGGTTCAATGAAAACAATATTTGGTATTTAGGCTTCGGATAATGTGTTTTATTATATAACAGATTATTTTTTATGTAACACTAGTAGTAGTGGGGGTGTACTGAATGCTGAAAACTGAAAAATGCAAATATCTGCGTTAATGTTCAAGATAGAGAATAAATGTTAGGACATTTAATTTCCAATAAGATTTATTTTATACACTTTTACGATTTAACGGTGATATTTCGAATTTTCAAAATTCTCCCCTCTAAATCCCCCCCCCCTCCTCCTTGTCCAATTTCAACCGTAAACGAACTTGTTCTTTCATTTTACATAAAACGACTAAATATCGAGTTTGGTAACGATCAAACAAAAATTGCTACCACTAGAGCGATAACAGACAAATATATATACAGTTTTGAACGGACCTCATTTTCGTCATCTACTAGGTAGGATCGATGGACATTTGAAGAAAAATTTCAAAAAATCGCGTCATGAGTACGTCCTCAATAGCTGATTTCCCCTTAGGGAAATCTGCTATAATAGGACCTACCTCAGGCAAATGAAAATCTCGTAAGCCAAGAAACTAATGGTTGGTAAACGGATGGAGGACATAAGAGTTGTAGGACATGGGCAAAGGGGTTTGTAGCACAAGTGACCCCAAATAAAAAAAAAAAAAAAAAATTGAATATATAATGACAGCGTAAAAGAAGACGCTATGGACTCACAGTCAGTGAAACGGAATACCATTGGCAAATAATATGACTCTAATTGGGAAGCTAGGTAAGGTCTGAAAAGCCTTATAGTAAAATAAGTACTGAAAACTCTTGCAAAGTAACAATAGTACTATGCTATATATTCCTTAAGAATGAAACACGTTTTTGTGCTTGAGAACAGTACCAATAACGAATCACTGAGAACACTCTGTTTTAATGTATTAAAGTACAAATATAAATATTGATGCACACAGTATAAATGTCCTAATGAAGGACTTTTGTTTTCCTCTTCATTTTGTCGAAAGATATTAAATTTGCAAGGCAACGAATTAGCACTAGATTGAGTTGCCTGGAAAAAAAAATGAGATTCCTTTTAGCAATGGCCGATTGCAAGCAGAAAGTTGTCGATGCAATATTTATGCTTTGCACACTTGGCTCTCCAACGACTACGGTAAATAAAGTCAGATTAAACTTGGTTCTGATTGGGAGCACAATACGCTGCTTCGTATTCAGCCTCTCATTTTGCCTTTTCAAAGCGAGTTACTCTTGTTTAAATAACACTTCAGCGTTCATTCTCTCTGCTGCGCTGTTGCTCTTGCAATGTTTATAAATAGTAGTGGAAACCTGCTGATATCTTTATGTGTACTTTGGAGTTAGAAATGGTCGCTATTTAAATGCATCATATGTAGTATTTGTCTTAGTAACCAAGTAGGATATATTACAGGGATTTAAAACACTAGAAAATAAATAATATATAGTATATGGTAATAAATTATGAGTTAAAATATACAGTATAAGTTAATTTATAACTTATACTGCTTCTGAGTATAAATTAACTTCTAAATTGATTGCAGGTATGATGATGTCTAACGACAATACCCACATTAAATGTAAGTGTAAGCGTTTTATGTATGTACGTGTTAAATCTATATATATGTTTCTATTAAACTATTAATGAGCTGTATATGAAATGAAAATAATGAGAAAGAAATACTAATTTATTTATGAATTTTAGTAAACAACATTTACTATATGTTTCAATTTATTAACAATGACAGTTTAAAATAAATTACTGAATGCAATATTATTATCCTCTAACGACATGAAGGTATCTATGACCTTATTCGAAGGTATGAAATTGGATTTAGAAGTGGGCACAGTAATAAATAAAAAATAAATAACCTTTTATTTGCTAAAAATATAAATTAAGTAATCACTTTAGTACAAATTACGGTCCTATAGACAAATTTTAAATGCAAATTCATCCTAGGCTGAGGTTTTTTGATTTTGATTTATTTAAATAAAATATACTTTATAGTGAACTTCACTTAGTGTTTTCCAGTAATTTCTCTCGCTTTCAAAGAGTCCATCTTCCCCGTGTCCTTCTCTTGGATACCAGTCAATAATAGACTTTTTAGCATGCCTCCCTTGTGGAAAATCAGCTATTGAGGTTGTACTATGACGGAATTTTCAAAATTTTTCTTCAAATGTCCATCGATCCTACCTAGTAGATGACGAAAATGAGGTACCTTCAAAACTGTATATATATATATATATATATATATATATATATTTGTCTGTTATCGCTCTAGCGGTCGCAATTTTTGTTTGATCGTTAACAAACTCGATATTTAGTCGTTTTATGTAAAAAGAAATGTGACCATGTTCGTTAACGACTGAAATCTGACCAGTGGGAGGGGGGGGGTTTAAAGGGGAGGATTTTCGAAATATCTCCGTTACTATACGTCGGATCGAAAAATTGTACAGAATCAATCTTATTGCAAATTAAATTTACTATATATATTGTTATATACGTTTATTTTCTATCTTGAATATTAACCGAGATATTTGAATTTTTATTAAATCTAGGCGGCTAACGGACGAGTGACTCCCACCAAAAGCTAGTTCGGCCGTTTCCTTAACTGCTCGGCTCTCGTGAAATTTCTCTACTGTAAAACTTCACGTGGGAAATCTGCTTAGTTTACGAAGCCCCTTCGTGACGGGCTTTTTGGTCCATGGAGGTATCATGCAGTAGGATATCACATTATTATAACCCAATAGCATTCTCAATAAAAGCAATGAAAAAAAAATCGATGTACGGGTACTCGTCCCTAGCAATCAACTGGAATCGCTCTCTGCTTCTCTACTAGTTCTGGAGAGCCAATTTCCCTAGGCTTTATTAGCTATTTTGATCCAATGATTTCGCCAAAGATAAATTGTTTGAGCTCATGAGTTTAATATTTCCGCATGGCATAACTCGGTTGGACACAAAGCCAGTTCAAATGAAGCTCAGATTAAACTGAGTCCTGATTGGTTGGTGACCTCGGTGAAGCGAGCATCTGCCCCGGCCCATCATTCTGCATTTCAGCCCGGGTTATTCTTGTTTACATTCCCCTTCGTTAGCAGGTCTCTCACAAAATAGCAAATTCTCATCCATCTGAATTAACCACAACAGAAGGAAGCAATAACTCATAGAAACTTTGTTAATGTGCCATTTCCGCTCTGTATTAATAAATGTCTTGTCTATTATTGCTTTGTTATAACTGGTGAAACATTAAAACCAAGATATAATGTGTAATGGAACTTTAAGGTATAGACACTTTGAACAAAATTACCTTAATTAAGCATTAGCATTTAATCAAAATAGATCAAATTTAATAATGAACATGATTTTAGAAGAGGTGATTGGCTAGAACCACCAACAAATATAATAAAGAACTTATAAAGTTTATCAAAAGTATAGATATGGATATAGCAAAAATACATTAGAATATAAAGTTGATTGTGAAGAATGGGAATTATAATTCAATATATGCACCTTACATAGACTCGCAAATTAATCATCGGTTGAGTTTAACTTTTATTGATTTGTTATATTTTTTGTTCTTATTTTATTTATTTATTTTTTTCATTTCATTTATATAATGTGTATGTGGGAAATATAAGTTTCCCATGCAGCTGGAAAACTGTTTGTTAAATTTCCAATAACTTGTAGTGACCGATACCACTCTATAACACATACCGTTAATATATAGTTATTAGAAAGTTCTTCTGCTAGTTTTTTAGAAAATATATTTTTTTAATTACAATCCTAAAACCATCTTTAAAAGCAGAATATTTTATGCTTTTGAAAAAAAAAAATGTAGGGAATTCAGGAGACTGCAAATTTTTCTATTCTAGAGTGATTTTCTTTTTCTTGTTATATTTATGTTTGCTATGGTTCAAAATAAATTTCCATTGACACATATCAGTAACGAGAAGCCGAGCGGAGAGCCATTAATCTTCGTCCTCACCAAGCGCTGATTTCTGTTTCCCCTCTACAACAAACATTCAGCAAACATTATCCTTAAGGCAAAGCCGATGAGGGATAAACGTGTCAGAATCATTCAGCATTAGAAATATGTATCTCACTGGACGGCCTTTTCCACAGAAAGAGATCTCTTTGGAAAATGAAGGGGGCCTGAGGGCTGGAAATCACTGGAGAAAATGAGGTAAAATGACAAACAGGGCTTTTGTCCCCCAACGGCTGTCTTAATGAGTTTGTTAAACATTATCAAAGATCCGCCGAGGACGTTAATATTTTAGTATAAGAGCAAGAGCGTTGGAGCACTCACAAAAGAAGTTATATATTCTGCTTTGTCATAAAGAAAATTAATAAGCAAGAACCATAATTAGTATTAAAGGAAACAATATAACTCAATGTTTCTCCTCTTCAATTCTTTTCACAAGTTACTGTTTCCATTTATGTAATTGACTTCGAAAGTTTGAGATCTGTCTCAAATCCTGTTTTATAAACAGCGTCTCCAGGATTTAAGCTAATATTTGAACTTCTCATTATGACGAACTGGGGTTAACATCGCCACAATAAAGTCTTGAAACTTAGTTTTCGAGAATATGAGTTTTGTAAGGAATTAAAGCCGTTTTCAGAATACAAATCTCTTTATATTCCTTCACGCACTTGAAAATATCCATGCTTTATAAACTCTTCTTGATGCGTAACAAATAGATTTGTATTAATAATGTATTACATTTTATTCAATTGAAGCTTTGAATGGATAATGGTTTTACATTTTTTATAATATGGTATTTTTAATATAACCTTCCATGATATATAAACTAATTGATAATACGAAATGGTAGAAATGGTGGTTTACAGAAGATTAAATATTAACAAAATGCAAATATCTCCTTTAATATTCGAGATTTAGAAAAAATACAAACCATATTAACGGTATAAATATTCATATATTATTATGAGGGCTCGCGTTAGCCTTGTTAGTTTAAAAGTTGGATTTAATCTCACATCCTTGAGTGGCCGGTTTGGTTCCCACCTGGACAAAAGGAATTTATCCTCATTGAATAATCCTTCGTATCACCCTGTCTAGAAAAAGGCGGCAATCTATTTATAAAACCCGTCCCAATTAGCCATAGTAGCCGAAAGTGCAATAGCTAATAATATTTTCCTATGAATAGTTATATGATATAAACCTTCCTCACACAATGTGGAATACTAGAGCATAATCCACAAGGCAGTCGTATAGAGCTGTAATCTGAAAATAGTTATTTTCATTACTAGGTCGCAAAGTAATTTTCATTACACGTACGAAAAGTGGCTTTCGGTGCGAGGCCTAGTTTTACGAGCTCGGCTGCGCCTCGCTTGGAAATTTGGCCAAGCACGGAAAGCCACTTTTCGTACGTGTAATGAAAATTACTTTTCATTATACTGCTCAAACATAGTAAAAAAAAATATCCATTTCAGTTATAATTGATTCATTTTTATAAAGTAACACAAATCAAATTTAGACAGCTGTTACATATTAAAATTTATATTAATTGAACAATTGTTATTATTAGATATATTTAGACATTTATTGGGTAATGTTTTTTCGATCCCTGATAAAGTTCGGTTTGCCATACATTCTACAAATTCCGGAAATCTGGTGTTTGTTTTACTTTGTATTGAAATAGTAAACACATTGTATTGAAATAGTAAACACAGGTTACCTCTGAACTGAAATCGCTCAATAACATAAGATAACCAAGAGTAAGTTTTCCAAAACATCTGTTTTACTTTGCTTCCTAGGACGGAAAAGTAAAACAGATGTTTTACTTAGCGTCCTAGGACGGAAAATAGCTACTTAGCGTACTCAAACTGGATATTGAAAACACATGCTTTGCGTGCAGTATAATGAAAATAACTTTTTAGTCTTCCAACGAACCCTATTATTGCAATTGGTGCATAGATAACTTCACCTCAGATTATTTTTCCATCCACAAAAGGAATATTTTTCTGGCCTTACGGATGTTGATAAAGTACTTGGTGATGTATCTTCCAGCATTTCATTTCCTAGACATGAATGCATATTTCTTTCCTCAACGATTTATTATAGCAGGGGAATTCTTATCCTTTCCGTCATGCGTGCTGTTACAAATTTTGAAAGCATTTTTACTCGTTTATCTAGTAGGCCTTTACCGCCGCTGCATCTGTAATACCATAAAACTAACGCATATGCCTGGGCTTTGTCATTATTGATTTAACCAGATTTTCTTAAGGACGCAGACATGAACAGTTAGCCTGTAACAGCTATCATCCCTGATGAAACGCTACGACCTATTTATCATTGTGCTCACTTATATATTTCATGCTTTCAGGCCAATTTCTTCGTTGGTCTATTTCACCAATACTTTATATATATATATATATATATATATATATATATATATATATATATATATATATATATAGAGAGAGAGAGAGAGAGAGAGAGAGTATATCAACGACCTCCCTAGTGAAGACATTCGCTACGAACGTAAGAGGGAAACGAGTACTTTAGAAATGAATAGCCCCTGAAGAGGTGGTTTGTATACCTTGAAATATGTAGGGCAGTATGAATAAAGTTTGACAAGAAAATGTTTTTTATTGATGGACCCTTGCCATAAAACTATGAGGAATATATAAAATATATATTTATTCTTCTTATTCTGGACCCAATATTTTTTATATTCTTTATATAATATTCTTTTTTAATATAGGACCTCAATTTCTTCGTCATCTTGATATTAGTTAGAATTTTTCGAAAATCGCGTTGAGAGTACAACCACAATACTTCAATTAGAGGATGTGAAATCTTAGAAAAATTAATCAGCCTATACAGAGACACCGATTTACAAACATTCCAAAAAGGCGGAGTTGATATCGAGCTTTGTTTGAAAGCAAACGACAAAAAGAAAAATCCCTACGCTTCCCCCATTAAAGGCGAAAAAATAGTAGATTATTTATTATTTTCTTTAACGAAGGGAGCAGTAACATTTCCCCCACCCCTCCTAGTGAGAGAGGGAGAGCGGCTAAAAATATATAAAATAATTTCATTGGTCTGAATAAAGGGGATATGTATTTGTAAATCTGTATGGGCTGTGGAGATTATCCGGCCGCAACTAGGGGAGGGGGTGTCCCAGCGGTTGATGAGCAACGGGAAAAATCCTCCTCTCCCAAAGGACCTTTCCTGGGGAGGAAATGAGGGACGCCTGATGACAGCCGATAGCAGGACCCTCTTTCCCCGGCACCAACATTTCTCCATCCTCCTCCTATATTTAAATATGATTTCTCTACTTTGGCCAGGATGTGGCCCAAAAAGTTCTGTCAAATGACAGCTGATTCCTCTCAAATTTACTTCTATTTTGATGATATTTTAATTACGGGTGACTACCTTGACAATATTATCACGTATAGGTTTTAATGGATGTGTAGTACTAGGTTGGATAAGTCTTCTTCCTGTAAAACAATTCCAGGAAACAGTGAACTAAACTCCCTAATAATAAAAGTTCGTCACACAGGGGCTTGCTTAAACTAAGCAGATTTCCCATGCAACGCTATAGTATACTTGTGACCTCATCTAACCACATATCTAATTCTTTGTAAAAAACCGTAGAAGAGGCTTATCGGGAGGGGGGGGGTACTGAGGGGCGAAAAGGAGTAAGTAGGAGTAACTCGATTAGTATTTGAAAAAAACAAGGTACAACAATTTTAGACCAATAGTTAAACAAAATTGGTTCTATAACATTTTACGATCGGACACAAAGAAACGTATTTATTTTGAATTTTCTAACGCTCCTTATTAAGGACTTAATATCTACTATTCCATGACCAATTTCAACCAATAACAAATTTGAACTTTATTATGAGGGCTGACGGAAAAGGTTAATTATCGAGTATGTTATGGATCAAATAAACATATTCGAGTAAAATCTCAATTGGCCATATTGAGCTTTGAGAATTTTGAATGTATCTCGCACAATAAAGGTCCCTTGAAAGCTATATTTGGCCTAGAAACTTAGAATAAAGTAGATCATGATTTAACATCTTATTGTTAATATGACAGAGTAAGAGTGGGGTTTGCTTAATGTTCAAAACTAAAAAAAAATCCAAATACCTCGGTTAGTATTTATGAGAAAGAAAATTTGAATTTAACTACATTTATAGGTAATTTAGTTTGCAATATGATTTGTTATTTACTATTTTTCGGTCCAACTTATAATAACAGAGATATTTGATATTTTCTAAATTCTGCTAATAATAATAATAGCTTCATTCTCCAGGAATTTCATATGATAACAGGATCAGCAAAGAGTATTTACATGAATATAATAATATATACATCCTTCAGTAGTAGTTACTGAAGATTCGCACAATCTGGTTTCTTATTCATACATTATCTGTCGACAAAGTTTTAATAAAAAAAGTCCGTCACGCAGGGACTACGTAAACTAAGCAGATTTCCCTCGTGAAGTTTAGTAATAGATAAATCTACATACTGGTAACACAACACCACCGTGAATAAATACAAACGGAAATAAGAAATGTTTCATCCAATTTCAATAACCTGCCGAGAGGAAGTGTTAGGTTAGAAATGTAAACAAACGGGTCTCCCGCCTCACACCTGAAAGAAAAACAATTACTTAAATATATCAGAATATAACATATTAATTTTATTGAGAACTATTTACTATATCTAGTACTGTAATTTATAATGAGTCAGAATAATTGTTATATCAAACAATCAACTTTTAGTAGTCCAAAACCTTAAGACGGGTGGGGGGGGGGGTGTCACCAGGACATATTTGCATTTATCTCGTATAATAAAGGTCTCTTGAATACAATTTTTGGTATTTAAACTTCGAATAATGTGATTTATTATGTAGCAGAGTATTGTTTATGTAACATGTATAGAAGTGGCGGTTTGCTGATGGCTGATAACTGAAAAATGCAAATATCTCGGTTAATATTCAAGATAGAGAATAAATGTATATAACAATATTTATAGTAAATTTAATTTGCAATAAGATTAATTTTATACCATTTTTCGATCCGACCTATGGTAACAGAGATATTTCGAATTTTCAAAAAAAGAAGTTTATTCTATTTTGTTACGTAGAACATAAATCATCCATGTACAAGTATTCGAAGTTATCTATCTATATGACAGCATTTTTTATTTACATAAATAACTACTAAACATGGCTGGATTTAATGAAAGAAATCCATCTTCTTATATAAGTCATTTTACATTACCACTATTTATAGTTCGTTAGACAAATCTCAGAGAGACATGGCAGCAAAGCTAAAAAATCTTAGTTACAATAACGATCACCTGAAACACAACCTTATATAGCAATCAATTTCTAAACAATGCAAAGAACAAAAATTAAACAATTTAATAAAACCTTTCAACACATTTCTAAAAATGTTATTGTGTTGTTGCTAAATTTTAGCAATAACCGTATCATGCGAAATCCCTTTACCTAGCCTACTAAGTATATTGAAAAATGAGATAATTAAAAGTTTGACGTAAGATTGTTTGTTTAATTTGAGCACTTTCTTCAACTTTTTATTCAAAATGAAGACTAAATACTATTTTTTCTAAAATCGAATTTCGTATTTCTATTTTCATTGTTACCTTTGTGTTTGACATGGTGATTCAATATTCTTCTAAATGTTTTTTTTTTCTTTTTAGGAAAAAAATACGAAACTTTAAAAGTTGAATCAATATTATATTGTTTAAATACAATTTGATAGGCTTATTAAATTGTCTTAGATTGGTAGCTTTTTCTAAAGAGGAAACAGGAATTAAAATGCTATTCATGACAAGATTTTTGTAAAATGCCTGAATGATAATGTAAGTTGTCTGTTTGTCAATACATTAGATTTTATCAATAAAGAATAAACTTTATATTTAACGGTGAATAACATATAGGTGAAGTTCATTGATAACTGAAATCATAGGATCAAAATTAAAAAAGTAAAATCGTGGAAAATTTGCATAGAAATCTCTACTTGAATCGTATTTACTATCCGTCTTAACAAATTAATCTCAGGAACACTTGTTGGGATGACTAAAAGAAATCCTGACGAGTAATTAGAGGAAGGAAATTCAATATGCAATATTGCCTGGAAGTGTGTTGTCTGCTAACGAGGCAAATTGCTGAGGTCTGTCAGTACATGGAGTAGCGAATCTGTCAGTTATACAGACGGACAGAACGGAAATACCAATTAACCATTAACAGTAGCTCAGATAGCATTCTATCATAGTTACGACGTGCATATGATCTTACAGCTTCAGCAGAAATGTTCTATTCACGATTCGGTAGACATGCGTTTTGTTGGCTTTAGCCATCCAATTGTTTTAGGCCCTTAATTCTATTCGAGAGAGATAAGTACGAGCATTGTATGCCCTTTTTTGGGGTGCTGGAATAATGTATTGTAGTATAGAATGGTTGGCAGGGATTAATCCTCCAAAAGATTTAGGTAAGCCTCTACTTCCAGTAGAAAGTATGTAAACGAATAAGACAAACTATGTTGTATGCAACATGCAAATTATTCCAACATTCTAATCTCTATTTCAGCAATAACGAGAAAACATTGTGAATAGGACTTGAATTGTTAGCGGGATGTCCTTTGATAAAGTTGCTTTAACCCTCCGTCAGGCGCGTGATCTCTCAGATACACAGTTTCTAGAAAAATATTTGCCACACTTCCTAGCACAGAGTGGTGGTGTAGTGCTTCGAGTTATGTGTTTTAGAGAACTCCCCCTCATGGAATGTTGAGTCACTGTGTTTAACGGAGTCGTGAGTTTCACCTGTCATTAAATTTTATCTCCTAGATACCACGCGCCCGATCTCGTAAGTTTTTTTCAAATCTGTATTTCTCTTTATTAAATGGAATCATATAAACCTATTATTCTATTATTTTCCTCAAACATGAGCTTTCAGAAGAACTTGTACAAGGATATATTGCACGACGCAGTGACAATAGTAGACGTTTACCAACCGAACTAAGGACGAAACTTTAAGACTACAGAGACTCATAAGAGTACACTAGCTCATTGGACCATACATTGAACTCAAGTACAGAACAGCATAAAAAAAGTCCCTCCGCTACAACGAACAAAAGAAAATGATGTGAACCAAGCAAAACTAAAAATAAATGTAGGTGTACTAATTACTGTTGTGAGATTTGCAAAAACAAAATTTGTTAACAACATAGTTCCATGCTTTGTCCTAATTGTAATGCAGCTCTGCAAAAGAAATAACAATTAAACTGGTATTTTTAAAATGTAAAATAAGTCTTATCTAAAAGTGATTTCGTGCTACTTATTTTTGATTGAAGTTATATTTACATAATTTTTTTATATTGTTCACAAACTGAAATGAAATATGTATAATTAAGGCATGTGCATTTAAACAATTCCTTTTGATATTTGTGTTTTTTAATTATATTTTAAAAATTATCGTCCACCGTTTCTTCATATTATAATACTTGTCAATTTTAAAAATTATTTACTTCTTTCAAACAAATACTTCCTCTTTTATGGTTTCTAATCACACGCTGAACATTTTAGTGCAAAATATATATTAAAAAACTGTATTTCCGTAAAAACGGTTGAGAATGATCTGTGAAATACACGCGCTCGATGGCGGAATATTCTTGACGCGCCCGACCGAGGGTTAAATAAAATATATAAACTCCGTTTCGCAGGGACTGCGTAAACTAAGCAGGACAGGTTTAACTTAATCAGGAACAAAACTTAACTACATCGTGAATATTATGTGAATAAATAAAAAGAGTAATGATAAATATTTCAATTTTAATAACCTCCCAATAAAGAGCGTCTGAATTTTAAACAAACAGGTCTGTCAACCTCTCAGACCTCAACAGATAAATGGAAATATTCTTCACCGGGAAGAAAAACAATTACTGAAATATATCTGAATATAACATATTAATTTTATTGAAAACTATTTACTATATCTAGTACTGTAATTTATAATGAATCAAAATAATTTTTATCTGGATCACTCTAATTATAGTAGTCCAAGAACTTAAGACCGGGGGGGATCAACAAGAACATATTTGCATGTATCAAGTATAATAAAGCTCAATAGCTGATTTCCTTTAAGGGAAATCTGCTAAAACCGTACTTAAAATGTTTCCGATCCTGCTCATAATATGGGAGATATCTCGAATTTTTTATTTTACCCCTTCTGTAAACCACCACTCCCTCAAGTCCGATTAAAATATTTGGATTTAAATAAGACTCATCGAGGTATATTGGCTTATTACTCATTTGAGATAGTCATTGCGATAATAGACGAGACGATTTGTACTAACGAGACTTAGGATAGGACGTTCATCATGTAACGCATTCACACCTCATGACAAGAACAGAAAGACCTCTATGCAGGAACATGCTACGAACCATTAATCATTAAACACATACTGACTAACTGCAGGAACATTGAACACTTAGGGACTCCACATAACAATTACCAACTTCTTACAGACAGGAGCCCACATATCGACAATATACTAAATCACCTTAAAAATCGAATTTGTTTTACAAAATTTAACTCTCTACTTCTTGATTTTGACTTAGTGAGAAACTTAATAAAATTTTGAACAATTTTAAATAATATAAATGTACTGGTATATGAGAACAACATGATTGTTTTTTATTAATACCATTTTAGCAGATTTCCCTTAAGGGAAATCAGCTATTGAGGTCGTACTCATGACGCGCTTTTCGAAAAATATCTTCAAATGTCCATCGATCCTACCCAGGAGATGACGAAAATGAGGTCCGTTCAAAACTATATATATATATATATATATATATATATATATATATATATATATATATATATATATATATATATATTTGTCTGTTAACACTCTAGCGGCCGCCATTTTTATTTATCTTTACCAAACTCGGTATTTAATTGTTTCATATAAAAAGGAAGATCAAGTTCGTTAACGGCTGAAATCGGACCAGTGGGAGGGGGGGGTTTAGAGGGGGAGATTTTCAAAAATTCGAAATATCTCCGTTATTATGCCTCGGATTGAAAAATTTTATATAAATATTCATATTGGAAATTAAATTTAATATAAAAAATGTTATATACGTTTATTCTGTATCTTGAAGATTAACCGAGATATTTGCATTTGTATTCTGCGTGTGCTAGCCAGTAGGCTATGTTCGGACTTTCCGCCGAGAGCTCTGGTGGCCGTTTCCATAACTATTCGTCCCTCGTGAATAGGTTTAGAGGTTAGGTTAACTGTTTTTTGGGGCTAGAAACTACTGGGTTATTACGCCCTAAATAATGTTTTAGGTTTAGAGGTTTCTTACTACTACAGTTGTTATTAGGCAGATTTCTCTATAGTAAAACTTCACGTGGGAAATCTGCTTAGTTTACGCAGCCCCTGCGTGACGGACTTTATTAATTTGTTTCTATTAATACTAGTCTAATGTTTATTTGTTGTTGTCATTACTTGTATTTAATGTTTATTTATCGGGTTTAATTTTTTTGTTGGTTCAGTGTTATTTTATTTTTCAAAGATTTTGTTTTTATTTTACATTGTTAAATATTGAGTCAAATCACCTAGTTGCGGGTGTGCCTGTATAACTAAATAATGTGAGATTAGTGCGATACTTTTATTAGTATTAGGTATCGTTAGACACCTTTATTAATATGGTGAATATTAGAGTACGAGAAAAAAATAATAGTTCTGGCGGAACTATGGATAACTTCATCTAAATTATTAACATTTCTGTATCCAAATAGAACACTGACACCGGAGGTCTAGGGTATGTTCGTATAAGCCACCCAATTCTGGGACTGAGCATATACCCTATGTTCTTAAAGCAGACTTTTCTTGAAACCACCTGAAGGAGGAGCTCGCGGAACGTCAAAACATTTAAGCAATAACAAAACCTTAAACAACATTTAAGCCGTAGGAGTTTAAATGTCATAGAACCGTATTGCACTCTACAAGTAAATAATCATCAAGAAACATATATCCAGGTACTATACCTAATTATTCGGCGAACTTACTTCGTAATTTTCCACATTTAACACTTATATATTTTCAAAGAAAAACAGTGCATTTTAACTTTTTTTGAAGTATTTCACGAGCGCAAATTGAGCCTTAATGTTATATGGGAAATGAATCTGTATTTGATTTTTTTCTGTATGCATGTCTCTATGTTTATGTGGAATGCGAACGCATTTTTTAGGAGAGAGATAAAACTTGTTAGACGTACACTCGATCATTGCTACATAGTTCTCCATGGAGTTCTATGATGGAATATGCTTTAAACTAATTACTAATCAAGAAAAGCCAGTGAAAGGTCATACGTTTTTCTTAATATCCTCCAAAGTATTCAGCATTAAACGTTACTATTTGTGTACAATAAGTATCTGAATGAGTCAATCTACAACGCATCATATATTAAGATATCTTAAGCAGTTGAAGTCGAAAGAAAAATATAGCTTCTATTAATCATGGTTAGTACGAGTATTAATGTAACCTCAGCTATAATTGCTAATTATCATATACATCCACTACTCTCTCATTTTTTTTCTATCTATATCGAGTATATATTCTATGTAGCAACTAGGAAGGTTAGGTATCCGTTTTTTTGTACGGAACCCATTCTTGTTAAGTTTAATTTAGGCTTCCAGTTTATTCTATAATATTTACGTTGGGGTTTTCCGTTAGTTCCATTTCGTTAGTATTTTTTTGTTTTTAAAAATAATCACAATTCCAAGAAAAATACTGGCTAGAAAAACACAAGGATAACGTTACCATAACACTAACATGTATAGCAATGGGGGTGATCACCGAAAATCACCCACGCGTCGCATTTAGCAAGACAGTAAGTTACTTCAACAGCTCAAGTATCGTTTCTTATAGCTCGTGGACAAGGATGCATACGTATTTTAGTTCAATTCTAAAGCAGCATTGCCTTTAATATTATTACATAAATATTTCTGTTTTTCTGGGAAATTAGAGGTTAAAAAATATGAATGGAAATGGTTGAGCTGGGAGGATATTACTTCCATTTGTCATCATCATTATGATTAAAACAACCATAATGATTATAACAACGCTTAATAATATTTCATTATTAAATCCATCAAAGTAAGTACTGAGAACCGGAATGTACTTTACAGCCCACATATCCATCTTGTGTCTGTCGTAAGGGTTGTCAAAAAATATGATAGAAAATGGTTGTCTTTCGTTTTATCGGCATAATATACAGGAAATATATAGGAGTTCTTCTTATGATACATTTTGTCTGAATCCATAATAAGGTAGGGTTTCACATATCATCAAAGTTATTCAACCAAGAATTTTTGTCACTAGTCAGTAATAAAAAGTCCGTCACGCAGGGGCTGCGTAAACTAAGCAGATTTCCCACGTGAAGTTTTAGAATAGAGAAATTTCAGAGTAGAGAGTCAAACAATTACGGGAAAGGCCCGAACTAGCTCTTGACGGAAATTCTCGACTAGACCCGAAGTTAGCCGATCTCATCTCAGAAGCTGAAAACAGAAAAATGCAAATATCTCGGTTAATATTCAAGATACAGTATAAAACATAACATATAACATTATTTATAGTAAATTAAATTTGTAATAAGATTGGTTCTATATAATTTTTCGATCCGACGTATAGTAACGGAGATATTTCGAATTTTCGAAAATCCTCCCCTCTAAACCCCCCCTCCCACTGATCCGATTTTAGCCATTGACGAACTTGATCTTTATTTTTGCATAAAACGTTTAAATATTGAGTTTGGTATCGATCAAACGAAAATTGCGACCGCTAGAGCGTTAACAGACAAATATATCTATATATATATATCTATATATATATATATATATATATATATATATATATATATATATATAATTTTGAACGGACCTCATTTTCGTCATCTCCTGGGTAGGATCGATGGACATTTGAAGAAATTTTTCGAAACTCGCGTCATGAGTACGACCTCCATAGCTGATTTCCCTTAAGGGAAATCTGCTAAAACATTCTAAAGTAAACGCTCCTAAAATATAACAGAACTATGACATTCCATGATTTCATAAGCCACCGCATGCACAGTCAAGGACTTGTACAGGTGAGGGTCAGAGGAAATGAAATATATATAACTTTTTTTCTAAGTTTATCCATTAATAAACCACTTCAAATTTACCCTCTAAGAATTTGAAAAAGGAAAAGATTTGTCATTTATAATTAAAAGGAAGGTAAATTTAGAGGGAGCTCTTTTTTTTTTTATTAAAAATCGTAAATAATTTAGTCTTACAGTTTCTCACAAATTAGAACTCAGTTATAAGAGGTTTAGACAGTAAAATTTACAAAGGATTGTTTCAAAAAGGGATAATTACGTTTAAAAATTCAGAGTAAGCAATAACAACCCTTTAGGGTCTTGTACTTTGAGCTATCTCTGAAATTTAAAAGCCAGAATGTCGTTTCAATGGCAAACTTCTCAGCCAACTCCTAATCTCTTCAAAATGATTACTTAATTAGTTCCTTTCATTTTATATAATTAAATTTCATGAGGTCTAAACTGAGACAAAATTCTTAGTCAAGGACGGATAGAATGAAAATATTCCATAACGAGATGTGTTGTTTGGTATACTCTCATTAGACCAGAAGTGATTAGAATAATTCGTATTTACGTGTTTTTTTTTTGTTATTTATTTAGTAAACTCAAAGAAATTAAAACAATTTAGTAAATGAGTTTTTGTTGATGGAGAATCAGCAATTCGCTTTTATTTGTAGGTTAACTTAGCATTTTCTATCCAGTATGCTAAATAATCTGTTAAGGGAATTAGCACCTGACGTTAGGGGCATCATCTTCTATTACAGTGCTTGTATGTATAGTATATATTGTTGTTGAGGTAATTTTAGCGAATTCCAGCAGTATTGTACTTGAACTATTTCAGTACATCTTTTAGTAATTTTTATTATAATTTCGGTTTTTCCGTAACTAATTATTCACCCCTAGTGAATAATTAAATTGAAAAAAACCCTAAATATGAAGTCTGCCCTTCTCATTTTCCTGGAAACTAAGAAATAAAACCTGTTCTATCGGATTCAAAGAAGAGGAGGAACCAGGTAAAAATATACCTAATATTTTGCACAAGTCAATTTTCGTTTGATATAAAATGTCAATGACCTTAGACCTGGAGTATCAACTCTTGAGCATTATATGAGAATGTTTCCTCATTATCAAGAGTAGTCGACTCCCTTTCCCCAGTCAATGACCTCAAATACATATAAATTATACTCATATACTCAATGGAAGAGCTTTTTATTAATATCCTAAAAGGGAAAATTTTACTAATTAACCATTCTTCAATCCGTTTCACTAAGCTTTTAAAAATATTTAAAATTTCATCTCTTGAATTCTTCGTATACCAACTGAATAAATACCAATTAAAACAGTGATATATTTTTACTATCATGAATATCATAAATCAGCAAGAAAATTTATATTCCCATAAACCGACAACTTAGAATGATATAAATCAATTTGCATTTCTCAATAATAAGGCAAAATAAAAACTAAAATTGGAGGTTATTAGCTTAGATGTCAAGCTGAAAAGAATTCTGGCATGTTCAGTTTAAAAAGTACAGCAATTTTACATGTAAAATCCCTTCTATTGTTTGCAATTTCCAAATTACAGAAACATTCGCACATTTTGTATATATATATATATATATATATATATATATATATATATATATATATATATATATACATATATAATGTTGGTATATTATATTTAAGAAAGGTTATTGTTCAGACTATGTATAATTTTGTGAAATAATCTTCAAAGTTATTTATTTTATATCCATTTTTTCTGCTAATCGGATTGATTAAATCTATAAAACATCACCCTTTAACTAAAGATTTTATTTAGGGAGTTACGCACCATATTAATAATATACTGGATTTCAAACGACGGGTATGCAAACCACATTTAATTTACTGTGCTGTCATCTTTGAACTTCAGCTTCTATCCGTTCCCCTACTGATTCAGCTCCGTGAGGCACTTCAGTAACTACTTGAATAAAAAGGTGAGATAGTTTTCCAACTCAATTGGAATGTAATCTACCTGATCACTTAGCTTACAACCAAACACTTTCGGCAGCTCTTGGTCCCTAATGGAGAATCAAGCGAAATAATTTTTCCATTCATCGACAGTGAATCCATTAAAATAATTCTTGGCTGAATCGTTACAGCGGAATCTGATTAATTTTTCACGCCAAGGCGTAATATTGAAATATTTACTTCCATTGAGGAAGGATCCGTCTCTCTCTCCCTTCCTGTCAAAAAGGTAGGATAATAGGAAAGGTGGGAATGGTTTGATAGTGAGCAGCACTTGACACCAGAGGGCGCTGAATAAAGGCGGCGCTTTTGGTCATTTTCTGTGTCGGATCCCATGTATCGCCACAATCTGACAGCTGTGGGCTCCCCTTTCCACTTATACAATTGTGTTGAGCGAACTCTGCTAAAGTTTGCCCTTTATTGCGCGAAAGCCTTCATTCATTTTAGTGTCATATCAGGTTTGTGTTAATTTCAAGAAATTGGTGTTTACCCCAAAAATTAAATAAATGCAGCTAGCTAAATAAATTCAGAGTCATGTACTTATTCATTAAATGAATATGACTTGTCCAATGTTTTCGGGTTTTCTTTTTGTGGTGAATTCAAGATAGAAGTTCATTATCACAAATTTAATATAAATATAATTTGTTTGGGAGGAGATTGGACCAGTACGCAGAACAAAAAATCGTTTAGCGTTGTCACAAAGGCTAATTAGAAGAGAAGAAGTATTTTTAACGAGGTGGAGAATTGGCCATTCACGACTAACTCACACTTACCTACTTACTGGAGAAGACGAACCCTACTGCCAAAACTGTAACTGTAGCCTTACTAGAAAACATATACTTACTGACTGCTATCTAAGGACTCACATAGACCTACCATACACTTTGACTGGATTACTACATGACTGTAGCCCTTATACAGACCGCGTATTACACTACTTGAAACAAAACGACATTTTCAAAAAATTATAATGTAGGGCAATACTGAAAATATTTCCAGAAATGAGCAGACTTACTTCAAGCTGTCTAATGCATACCCTCCAAAAAGAAGATAGCTTATACTTGATATTAACAAAATGATCATTCATTCTTAATATAATTTTATTCATACTCAGCTTAAATCTGGTGGATTTTCTGAATAACAACTGGGTAGCTAAAAAAAATTGTTTTATTTCTCTTGGATCAATACTCCTCATTATGTCCTGTTGATTTGAGTGAAATTTAGAAATTAAATTGAAATGTTTATAAATACCGTTGAAACAAGCAAGAAATCCCGTGGAAAGAAAATATTGGAGCAGTTCCGCTTCTTCTCCTGGGGGACTAAGTAAAGTTCAATTGTTGAGAATATGTAGGGATGGAGAAATTGAAAAGGGGTTTGAAAGAAAGAACATAGTTGAAACTTTAAGAGAGATTCTGAAGGATACAGTTGAACAGCGGTGGAGAGCACGGCAGGGAATCTCTAACCTACATGTTTTGTCTTTTAGCCTAAGTGCTGTGGGAAGCGTCTATGCGTTTCCTTCCATAACGACTTACTGGGTCGTTTCCCACCTATATACACCGCAGATATATATATATATATATATATATATATATATATATATATATATATATATAATAATAAAGTTTGTCTCAAATTATATCTAATTTTTACGGGGTTTGCAGGTTTCAAATCATTCTAAAGCCAATGGCCTCAAAATGGAAATTCTAGTCTGCCTGATCATATTTTTATTTCTCAATCACTTAATAACATATATATCCGTGGGTAAATTATCCCAAGATGCGTCATATACACTATAACAGAATTTTCAGGCGTGACTTCGATGCCGAAACATATTCGTGACAACTTCGTTACCATTTGCATTATTGAAAAGAAAAAAAAAGAGAACGTTGTGTTTAGTATGAATTTTATAGAATTAAGGTGATAGTAAAATTGATAAGATTTATAATTTTGATTATCGACTTCCGGTCCCCAAATAAAATTTTATATTATTCTTAGAGAACACTATAGAATTCTGACATTTTAGTATAGGTATTAAACCATTGCATATTGTCAACATGCTCTTATATTTTGCTGTTCTATCACTTACAGGAGTTTACTTGGATGTCAAATACGTATTCGGCAATATCTTTGTTTACATTGGTTTTATAAAATAAAAACAGTGTAAATAGTCATTTGTGTTAAGAAGTTAATAGGATAATAAATTTTCTTTTTTTTACTTATCAAGCAAATGAATTTTGTCAAGAGGTGACCGTTTATACTTCACTACTACTGAAATTAATGGAATTTACTGCATTGCCAAGACAAATATTCGTGAACACGTTGATCATGTTTGTTTAACCAACGATGGGTATAAGTAATATATATATATATATATATATATATATATATATATATATACATATAATACTTGTGTATTATTCTGTTGAAGAAGGATAATGTTACTCATTTAGACCCGCCAAGATTAAAATTAAATTTGATTTTAGTTAAGAGTTACAACCGCATGGCATGTAAATTTTTCCTGAATATTTTCCTCTGTGATAATTGAATAGCGATGAAGTTCTTATACATATGATTTCCAAAATTATTATTATTTATTAACGTCCACTTTTTGCTGCAATATTTGGACTTAGGATTTTATTCAATGAGTTCGTCACTAAATAAATTCCTATTACCCCGGCAGGATTCCAACTCGCCACTCTAGGTTAACTCACATGGCTAACGTGAGTCCCAAATGTATCTAAAATTCACATATTACATAATTATCAACCAGTATTCGCCCTTTTAGCAGCTAATACACAATAGATATCCTATTGCTTAGTATTGTAAAGGATTTGTGGAAAAAATATATTATTAATTTTTATATTCCTTCTTTTTGTGTAGGTTTTTAATCCACAAAAAAGACTACTCTACTGATGTGTAAATTATAATTCAATATTATCTTTACGATTCTGTAAAAGTGACACCTTAAAAAAAAAAAAAAAAGAAAAAAAGTCTTCATAATGTGTAAACATTCTTATATATTTTCTTGAACTTAAAGGATATTTTCTTGGAAGGATCCAATCAAATGCTGGTTTAAAAGTGCTGTAATATTGATGGGGTAATTTTGGTTTTTCAGCCGTTGCTGTATATTGGAAGAGGTCTAGTTGGATTGAGCCACCGACGGTGAGCACTGCTTTAAATCATTCACAACTTCTGCCCACTCATGAATTAGGCAAAGCATTCGACACCTCGACCATACCTAACCTACAATTCGTTTACTTCATTTTGAATAAATTTATTAGTAATTAACTATACACGTTTGCACGATTTATTAATTTGAAAACATCTAAAATTTATTTGGACATTATCGTAAATTTTTAATTTTTTCTACTTTCTCCCTGATTTTCTACTCAAATAAGGATGGATCAGACAGGCGAAAGTAAAAAAAATATTGTATACTAGTTTGCTACAAGAATTTCAGCATATTTCCCTTAAGGGAAATCAGCTATTCAGGTCGTACTCATGACTTGATTTATGAAAAATTTCCTCAAATTTACATCGATCCTACCCAGGAGATGACGAAAATGAGGTCCGTTAACGCACTAGCTGTCGCAATTTTTATTTAATCGTTACCAAACTCGATATTTAAACTATTTATGTAAATCTAAAGGTCAAGTTCGATAACTTATGAAATCCGACGGGTGGAAGGGGGTGGGTTTAGACGGGGGAGTCTCGGTAAATCTTAAAATCTCCGTTATTATGCATCGGATCGAAATATTGTACAGAACCTACCTTATTGCAAATGTAATGTTCTATAAATATTGTTATATACGTTTTTTCACTAAGTAGATTATTAACAGATATATTCGCATTTATCAGTTCTCGGCCTTTTGTAAACCCCAACTCCTACTCATGTCTTATTAACAATGCGCTGTTATATTACGAAGCACTTTATTTGAAACCTAAATACCAAATATTTTTCTCATTTACTTTTTGAGATAAATGCAAATGCCTGGAATTTTTAATATCTGTTTTAGCATTAAGACAAATTTTAAAGCGCCAGTTTTCTGAGCCCATTCGGAAAGACTTCTTCGGGAAAGGTAATTCTCGCTCTCGATGCTCTCTGTAAAAATGTGTGTTAGTAACTGCATTGGCACCTTGCTAGGTTCTGTTATTAGCAGTTTTAAGTAATTGGCACCTTGCTAGGTTCTGTTATTAGCAGTTTTAAGTAATTAAATCCCTAAAGCCCAGGTGAGAATCGAAATCACCATTACTTTTACTATTTTACAAATGATAATGCATTGTTATTTTCTAAGATTTAAATTCATAAAACTAATATTTAATTTTTTTCATATTTCAGGTAAGAAACTAAGAAATGAACATGCCACAACATGTAACTCGATCTGAAGATGAACAATCTCGTGAGTAAATTACACTTTTATCATCAGATATTAAAATTAGTTAAATTTTTAATTGAGAATTACAATAATGTACAATTAGAAAGAATTATTTTAAATGATTAAATTCATGGCGAAAAATTAATGAAACATTTATTTCATGATTTTTCACCATACTCGTTTCCGGAGTTTTTGCCCATAAAAACGGCCGGACTGTTTTTATTTGCAAAAATAACACATCTGT
Organism: Riptortus pedestris; assembly: GCA_019009955.1. NCBI lineage: Eukaryota > Metazoa > Arthropoda > Insecta > Hemiptera > Alydidae > Riptortus > Riptortus pedestris. Next base: position 75,329,642 of record CM032230.1, on the reverse strand, counting down.
CATAGTCAATAACACATACTCACAAAACGATGGATGGTTGCTTCAAAAGCACTCTTCAGAATTCACGGAATTTTCATTAGATGTCTGAAATAATTAAATTAATTTTTGTTTTTTAAATAAAACATTGACGAGCCTTAAAATTATTTGAGAGAGGGTTTATAGACTGATACGATTCTGTTATCAGTGGATGTATTTAAAAACCGACACTTTCACTCTGAAACAATGTTTTTTAAAGATAGAGCATTGCAGGAGAATCCTGGCCAATCTCGAATGAATAAATACATGATGAGGTAACCTACATAGAAAATAGTCAGATCATAAATAATCATTTTAAAGAGTGCAATAAAGATAACTATAATAAATACCGTGATAAAGACATAAATATAAGTGTCCATTTCAAAATTCTGCCACTAAAAACTGATTTTATCCAAGAAGTAAGAAATAAACCTTAAGTGGGAGTTCCTAACATTTATTCTATCCAAGCAGGGGGCTCAGGTAAGCCATGTGAGTTACAGAGTAATCTTTAGCACATAGAGTGGCGTTTTCGATTCTTCTGGCTTGCAATAGAAATTTATTCAGTCACGAATTCATTAAACTAAGTCTTAAGTTAAGTATAAAGTATGCGTGAAAAACTTTATAAAAAGCACTTTTATTGATAATAACAATTACAAATTTAAATTGATCAAAGTAACAGGCTACAGCTACTAGGAAAATGACAAGGAGAGGAGAAAAGGAAGGGCGGATGTTCTTTAGACGAAACTTTAGTCCCACCCTGGCTAGAAATAGGAGGTAACCTGTAGATTGTCCAACCCAATTACTCGTCGTAGCAAAAAGTGGATGTTAAATTAATAAAATTTAACATTAATCCAAACAGCTTAGAGATTCAAACTTCATTATCTACTGACCTGGTCAGGTATAACCAATTTCTTTATATATAAAACTCTGTGGTTTGTGCTGGTTATTATATTCTGATAGTCCTTAAAACAATAATCCTTTTAATAAATTTACTATGGAGTATTTTCATATTGTTTAAATCAATATGATTTACAAGCATCATGACCTAAAATGAAGAGTAAAGGATTTTTTATTGGAAGGTAAGGAATCAAGAAGATGATCGTTAATAATCAAACACTCAATAATTTCTAAATTTACTTAATTTCAAAAGTTCCTGAGATTTAATTGAAATGATGAAGTATTAATGACTTTATTCCTGACGTCATTGGCTAGAACGCTGAATCCGAAGTTAGAATCTATTATTTTGAAATTATATTATACTTTCATAATATAATTAGGTTGGAAGCGACAATTTATTGCTACAATATGATTATAAGAAAATTAGAGAAATTTGATTAAAAACCCTGTTAATCCTTGAATAGGCAGCTTGCACTTTCTTTTTAAATAATCTCGTGAAGGAAAATTGCTTGTCATTTTTATTTATTTTTAAAAAAATCTTTTCTAAAACCGAAATTCTTTTAAATCCTCTGATTCTGCCTTTGAAGATAGATGGTAGGTCGATGATATTGAAAATTGAGAGAATGCAGTCTTTCAACCATTAAGATAATGAAAGAAAATTGCAATTATTATGATCATATTATTCTTTGTATTAAACATAATCATAGATAATAAATCAACAAGTATTCTATCTTCTCTTTGTACACTACCTAATTATGATTCGGCCATTAGAAGAACTCTGGTATCAAATAAATAAAGCAGCATTAGTAACTATGAAGAGGTATGTTATATAATATATTCTTCATTAAATTAAATAATACTACTTAACTGACTGGATAATACTTATTTTCAATAAGATTGAAAATAAATACACCTGGAGAACATGGTGAAGAATTGAGATAGAGAAGGAGGTTACAACAAAGGACTCGAGATCTATTTCCTGTTGGAGGAAATTGGTTTAGGAAGTTTGGATCATATATTTGATTTACTCCAATGTACTTCTGGAAAGTAAATAACTCATGCTTTTAGAATCTATTGTGTAAGTAATATTTCAATCGAAACCCCGTTTTTTTTTATTAAAGTAATATTGTTATTTCTAAATTCTTTTCAACACAGTAGTTACTTCAAACTTTTTTTAGACATGCTTACCAAACAGTATAACTAATTATAATCCAATGAAAACGAATATTTGGCCTAAAACGACTACTTACATCTTTATTAAGTTTATATTAGCAGTAACAATGTCAATTACATTCCTAAAAGTCTGGACTTACAAAATTAATTTAATTTGAATTTATATATATTTTTTCACTTGGTTTATATGGCTAATACTAAGTCCTAGAAGTTTTCCTGTTTGGATACCTTGAAAATATTCAGTCTATTTATTTATTTTAAGATAATAAAACGATATTTACAAAATATTAAGTTGAAAATGAATGGTTTTGCATGTTTAATGTTTGTTTTATTTATTATTTCACTATTGCCGCTATCAGTAGTGTATAAGTCGTATTTTGATTGGGAGGTTATCTCTCTACGTCAATTATTACCTATTAATTAGAACAATAAGGTTAACAATTATTAATAGATTTATTACAGACAAAACAAAATATATGTTAATAGAACTGAATGACAAGTCTGGTAATCTGCACGGGCTAATCCCGTTCTGTTATCTCTGTGAGCTTCTGGGAATTAGGTGAGCACTCTACCACTGTCAACACGCCGCTAATTTCAATGTGAACATTTCCATTATTCCATACTCGGAATTGTTTGAAGCCAAAATTCTGCCAAAATTTAATACTTCACGTGTTTGACACTGTATTATTGTTCTAACAAGCCATTTACTGGTTTTGGCAATTAAAATTAAAAAGAAAAAAGGCCTTTGTACAATATATTACAGTTTTTCTTTTCTCTTTGTAGTATCCAAAGGCAGAAGTAATTTATTTGAGTATTTGTCCCATTGGCAATTATTGCAATTGTATGGTTAAATTTATATGCATTGAGTCTTATTCATTATTAACAATATATAATAATAATATTAAAAATCATAAGTGATTATTACCATGCTCTAAAATAGTGGGACAAATAAAATAAAAATATAATAAAATGAATGGAACAGATAAAATAAAGCATAATAAAGCTTAACTCAGCCATTAATTTGCGAGTTTATGTAAGACGAAATATATTTGATTATAATTCTCATTTCTTTTAATCAACTTTAAATTTTTATATTTCAGGACAAAAGAAAGGATCTTTAGGTCTCAAACAGCTATATTTATTCTCCTTATCTTAGACGTTTCTCCCTCATGGGCTAAAAACATAGAGGGTAACCATTTTTTTATCTCACAACCATTAAGGCAAATCATAATTCTCTTAGATACATGGAGTTATAACAAACCTTATAAAAATTATTCTTTACAGTCGCTTTTATACTCACTAATGATTCCACTAATAAAAATTTGATTAATTTAATTTAGCCTTCCCAAGAGGTAATTTGTTAATATCTAATAATCTGATAATATCTAATCTCTTAACAGGTAGGTTCTCATTTAGTGCTATGCCATTATTAACTTTGCTTATACATATATAACAATCATAAAATCCCAGATAATATTAGGCAATTATAAATCCACAAACTTAAAAATTAAGAGGTTAATTGTTATTTAAAATTTCAACTTTTAATTCTAATGAATTCTTGCTAGATCAAAGTCTATACTATGGTAAAAGAAATGAAAGCATCTTCATATTTATTAAATAATATGTGTGATGGTTCTCACCAATTATCTACTTTTAAAATGATATTCATGATTAAATTTGTAATATTCTGACTAAACATTGCATAGTATTAGTGTAGTCTTTGTTTTACAAGTACATTTTCTGGAATTGTAAATATTGTCAATTAGTGTTCTGTCTGTTCATGCTCGGAAATCAATTGGGTGCATTTGTGACGGTGACTGTTAATCGAATTGGTATAGGCTGTAATAATGGTTAAATTACGTACATTACCTGTCCAATATATGTTCTTAGTCTTTTTTATTTGTCGCAATTGTAAAATCTTCGTTTGCTAATGTTTCAGATTGGTTGTTTCCATTGTTTTCTAAATGGACAATCTATGAGTACGAATATATGCAGAGTTAAACGTGTAATTCCCAAATCATTTTGTGGTAATGTTTTGTTCTGTGAATATCAGGTCTAAGCATTGAATAAATAATAGTTGTGTTGTCTGCATGTTTGATCGTATTTTCGTGTTGAAAAATCATTCCGCAGCATTAAAACATCATATTTTTCATCTTGATTATTCAAAAATTAATGCTGTTCCAGGTGTATCAGTATATCGTTCAGGTTGTAACGCTGTCCGGTATCTTATGAAGTCCCATGAGAATAGAAAAGCATAGGGAAAGACAAACGTCTATTTTGGTAGTTTAGTAAGTTATTGCTTCTTATTTATTTGTTGATTACTGCTGTTCCAGAAGCGATAGGTTATTTTTCTAACCGCCAGTAAAAATATGGCTTCTGTAAATTGTGTTAGTCATTCTGGATTTGAATGTTCAGTTATGTTTAATGATTATGGATGGATTTATTTAATGGTTGTTGTGACACTTGGGCAAAAAATGTCGTGAAAAGTAAAAAAAATATCTATGAATACATCGGCAGAGGGAGATACTCCCAGAAGGTTCAAGTGTTTCAGCACAACGGATGTCTATAATTGGGTCCGTGGCAATTCAGAGCCCCGTGTTGTGGACTGTATCATCAAGGCGTATTGTCCGGGAAATGAACAAGCTATACATGTATGCTCCAGAATATACATGAGGAGGAAAACCTATAGAATGTAAGCAGTCATGATTGGTAAGCTCCCCTTTTAGACATAGAGTTTCCCCGTTAAATGCGGGCACCACTTATATTTATTATGATGATTATATATTACGCAATTTAGCATTTAGAGCTGCCAAGAGCCACCCAGGCAGTAACCACCAACACTTGATGAACCGGTTGTAACTGCGGAAAAATATTGGGAAGTTCACCCGGTTTTCCTGGAGCCGGGCCGAACTCTATTCCTGGAACGAATTCTCAGATTTAGATACCCATGTATAAGAGAAAGGAACTCAAAATAGTTTTCTTATTAAGAGAACCTAACTTACTAAAATGCAAAGATAGTTTCTCCTCTGGGTAGTTTATGTATCTGTTGAGTTGAGGGTTGTTTTTCTTTTTCGCCTGTTTCCTGGAATATTTGATTGGTTATTTCGTGTACAGTGAATCCAATATAACTTTCTCAATTGGATTTTTTTTTTTAAACTCGTGATAGAGGATCTTTAGGAATCCGGTTTTTCATGTACGACTAAGTGTGCATCCGTGCAGTTTTCAATTCAACTTGAATTGGTACATGTCATGAAAACACACTTCAACTCTTTTTTTTATAGAAAGAGAAATTTTTTCACCACTTTTGCACTTGAAAATGACTAATTTGTTCTATCGATCACATTTAATTTTTTTTTTTCGTTTTCTCATGTCAAATTTATTTTGTAGCCCCTAAATTACAAAAACACTATTCCTTCAATTTTTTTATGCATATAATTAATATTATTAGTTTACATTTTAAGTATTATTTACTTGGACTTATAAATAAATTTATTGAGAGAGAAGAGCATAATATAATGTTTGTGTGTGAATCATGAGTCATTTCAGCAAGTGGGAAATTTGCTTAGTTTCCTTACTTCCTTATGATCCTCTTAACATTTCTCTTTTTATTTTCTTGTAGTTCTAAAACTGGTCACTCTAATATTGACAAGTATTTCAAAGTCTGCACATAGAACCCCAAAATATATTAAAAACGCTACTTTTAGGATAATGCGATGACATTCGACTGTTTTCTCATGTCATGCTATAAACTAATGGAATCAAAAGAATGGTGAAAAGCAAATGCTAAACGTGAGCAAGCTTGAGTGAAATCAATTGTTGAAAGCAGTGTTTCAATAATATTTCGATATTCTTATCCGTAGACGAATTAAACTCAGGCTTCTGAAGCTTGCTCATAATTGGTACCTATTTATAGGTTCATTGTTATTTTTTTTCAACCTATAAATGGCAGATTTTCTAGTATCCAGTAAACTTGTATATTGATTTTAGGTCGCTTCTGATTTATATCAATGCTTTTGTATGACATTCCTGACCTCTGTCAGTATTAGTTATGTGTTTTTCGCAAGGGATTTCGAGTAATTTAAAGGAGTTTACGATTCACCCGAGACCCAGATTTGTCCTATTTTAGCTAGAGAATTGTTTGAAACTAGAGAATCAATAATGGTGTGATTTATTTGTGATGCACTTCCATGATTGATGATCTCCCGAACAAAGTGTTAGGGTAAATATTTAGATCAAAAACTACAGTAAGAAGGTAGGTGTCCATTGCAAAAGAGAAATTACATAATAAACATATCGATAAGACCATACGAGTTATGTACTAAGAATAGCATACTTAATATTGTATTGAAGAAGCCACCATTAAGGAAAGGTTTAACTGCCATGCGCTTTCAGAATGTCTGTGGAAAACGTTAAAAGCAACAAAAGGTCGCGCAGTAAGTGAGAAATAGATCTTAGCGCTAGAACGTTAAATAAAAAGATGCGTTAAAATGTTAGTATTTTTCTTGAACCTTAATTTTTGAAGTCACTCACTCCCCCAAAAAAAAACGAAATTGTAGTTCCACTCCGTCTAGTATATGTTGGTAACCTGTAGCCTTTCCGATTACTCATAGCAGCATAAAGTTTACTTTAATACACATTAACTAAAGAGTTGATAGAGATCTTATGCTTAAGATGGGCATAATGTGTGCAGATTTGGTTAGCTCATTTAATCTCCAGTACAAATTTCCCAGCAATTTTTCAGAACAAAATTTTTAACACTATTGCTGTGGAACTAATCTTTTAAAATATTTACAGAATTAACACAACAATAATGTGATTAAAGTTGCAACAATTGAATATGAAAACTAGACAGTAAATTATTAATTACGAATCTAATAATATTTGTTTTTGTATTAGCACATTTCCTTTAGAGGAAATCAGCTATTGCGGTCGTACTCATGACGCGATTTTCAAAAATTTTCTTCAAATGTCCATCGATCCTACCCTGGAGATGACGAAAATGAGGACCGTTCAAAATTTTATATATATATATATATATATATATATATATATATATATATATGTCTATTAACGCCCTAGCGGTCGCAACTTTTGCTTGATAGTTACGAAACTCGATATTTAAACGTTTTATGTAACAATAAAGATCAAATTCGTAATATGGCTGAAATCGGACTAGTGAGAGGTGGGGTTTAGAGGGGGGGATTTTGGAAATATCTCCATTTCTATACGTCGGATCGAAAGATTGTATAGAACTAATCTTATTGCAAATTAAATTTACTATTAATATTGTTATATACATTTATTCCCGATATTGAATATTAACCGAGATACACTCAACCGCAAAAAAAAAACCGGACACTTAGATTTAGTCTTATAATTTTGTTAAATACTTAATATATGTGTATATTAATCTTTTTAATTAAAATAATTGGTTAATCTATTGTTTATTTAAACAAAATCTGCCAAAAGTTAATAATTTTTATTGATTATTTACAAAAAAATACAAAATAAAAAAAAAAGATAAATTAACACATTTAAAAAAAAAAAAGTATTCTTCATTTTTATTACAGTGAATGGTAGACTTCGCTACCCCAAGCGTTTCGGCAATGTAACGTAAGCTCCGGCCTTCCATCTAAGTTTGAAAGACCCATTATTCTGGACCGAAATAAAAATAAAACATTAATCAAAGAAAATGCTTGGTTAATAATTAAAGATGTTTAAATGTGCGAAAAACTATTTACAGTTTAGAATAGATCAACTTCACGACAAATAAATCTAATCTGAGTTTTATCTAATTGTTTACTAATCCTGAAGGGATTAGTTCAATGGACTTAGACTCTAAATTCTCTGTAATAACTAGAATACCCACATAAAGAAAATTGCTGAAAATTAGCTTTTAATACGGCAAAAATGAAGTGCCCGGTTTTTTTTTTTGCGGTTGAGTGTATTAACATTTATATTATGTGTGTCCACGAACGGACGAGATGAGATCGGCTAACTTCGGTCCTAGTCGTGGGTTTTCAGCAAACTCTAGTTCGGACGTTTCCGCAACTGTTTGGCTCTCGTGAAATTTCTATATTGTAACACTTCACTAAGGAAATCTGCTTAGTTTACGCATCCCCTGCGTGACGGACTTTTTATTATTCATTAACGTCCACTTTGTGCTACTACGGCTGTTTGGTGTGGGTTCTCTACAGGTTGCGAACCTAGAGATGTCCGTTTCTATATATTAAAGAACATATAGATTACATTTCCTAGTTTTTCTCGGTATGTTCGGTCCCAGAGTTACACTAATGGGTCTCTCAAAAAACTCTCATCAATAAAATCCGCTTTTAGAGATCTTTGACATTTTGAAGATCACAGTTTTAATTTTCGTGAAAATTTAACATTAAATCATTTATTTTATTTTTGTTTTGTATAGAGAAATATAATATTAGTATTCTTTAAATACTTTTTATTTTCTCATTTTATTATTTAGTAAATAGTATTACGAAAATGTATTTATAAAATCAGTGAATAATTTGTTTTATTATTATTTTGAGGCACAAGAATTTTATTTCCTTTACTTATAAACTCTCAACATAAATTATGAATTTACATAAAAAGCATTAATATCCCATGAGTCTAATTGTGTTTTGACCCTTGGGCATTAAATTCCCTATTTGTAGGTTTGTCAAAACTTTTAAATCTATTTTTTACGATATTTGTATTGAATTAGCAATTTATGCAAAAGCTCTCTCTCGCTCTCTGTGGGGAGTATATTGGGTTCGGAGGGAATTCCCTGAGGAAGGTAACAATAAACAGGTTAGTTAATGCGTTTGTTGTCCAACACTGGAGAAGTCTCCATGGGTTCCTAATGCCCTGGGGAGTTGTATGCTTGTCAGATTATCGTTTCTACATCCTCTCCAACCATTTACATCCCTACGATTTTACATTGATACACTTGTATCTAGTAGCCCTTTTTTCGTTTGCATTTAAACAGAGAGTTCATGAGTAAACAGTTTTATGAATTGAGTCTCACGACCATAAAGGATTTCCATCAACTTAAAGAATGTTTTTTCTACGAACTAAGATGAAAAAAAAAAGTCTGTAGCAAAGAAAAAGAAAAGTCTTGAATACAGATTTTGGACGTTTAAAACAATATCCTTTATAGTAAGATATAAACTGTTTTTAATGGGTTTCTTCTTAGAATTTTAGAGAAATTTATAATTATAAGGACAATTAATTATTGTTTTAGTCGTTTATAATTCCATAACTAATAAACAGAATTTAAAAAAAAATTTTTTTTTTGTTATGGGTCAAAAATTTGACCACATTTTGGGAATAAATATATTTTAATGCATGTTCGAATAAAATATATATATATATATATATATATATATATATATATTTTATTACTGTTTTGGTTTGTTTCTATAGATTTGATAAAATTGGTGTTTCTTGGGGCTCTTCTATTGATGATAAAAATTAAACAAAAAAAAACTTTAATCCTCACACAGGAAGCAACACTTATTCAGCACTAAATGCGTTAAAAATATTTTACTTCAGAACTTTTTTGAGTTGACAGTAGTATCAATAGCAGCTTCTTCTCTTTAGCAAATTTTAAAGAAGAGTTTTATAATTTTTATTGTTTGTTTATATATACATTGGAGAAGATTTTGTTATGGGTCAGGGACGTCCAACCTAAGAGTTCGCATCTTAATTAAGCTATAATAAACGTTCATGTGACTATGTAATTCAGAATAATGTAAATCCTTTTGCCAGAGTTTAGACACCTCCATAAAGAAAAATTCAATTGACATTTCTAAGAATATTAAAATTGTTCCCGGAAAAGATCTTAATTATTTATCTCTGGTCCTTTAGAACATGCTGTGTTTTCTATTTGACTACTTCGATTAATACAGTAAGCAAATTATTGAATTTACTTGTTACGTTTAATATAAAATTTGTAATAAACGTTGTTTATTAGAGTTATTTTGGATTGCAAAATTAAACAGAACCAAGATTCAGAGTTTTTATCACTGTACAATTTATTTAACAATGTACTACACTCTTGGTTTATTATTCTTAAATACTACTCACAGTATGCACTGTTAGCTTCACTGTTCTTCTTATTACAAGTCCAATAACTCACTCACGATCACTGAAGTTCACAAAAACACGGCACTGTACTGATCTTCGCAAAGATTACGGCACTGCACTGTCTTAAACACGGCACTATACTATTCTTTACAGAGTCACGGCACAGCACTGTTCTTCCCAGAAAACACTTTACTGCACTTCAACTAAAACGCACTGTTCACTGAACGCACTCTTGATCACTTGAAGGGAGGTGAAAACAAACTAACTAACTTGGTGCGGCTGGCTCCATATATAGCTTGTCGGCAAACATCAAAGCGGAATTGTCTGGACTCTTCTAGATCGGGACGTGATGGCCGAGGTCGGGCGAGACCGTCTGCCGGCACCTTTGATCCACTTCGCACCCCTTATGTGATTAACTTTGTTTAATTTTTCATGTAGTTAATTTTCGCAACACTAAATTGTGTACTCTGGTTTTGACAACCTTCCAAATTTATGCTCTGTCCTGTTTTTTTTTTTTTTTTTTTTTTTTGTTTTTTTTCAATGCAGTCATATATGCTGACTATTTTCTTTTATGTTGAAAAATGTATGTGATAAAACGTCGAGTCTTAATATTAATAAGCGTTACATTCCTATTCTTCTTTCACGTCTACTGTTGTAAAATTCCAAATAATACATCTTCAAGTGATTGTTCAGGTTTTTCAGCCTCTAATCCACGTATCTATTACTCCTTATTGAATGTAACTTCTTTCGTGAGTAGTTCAATTTCATACTTTCATAAACTAGTTCTTTCCCCCTAAGGAATGTGTTATGGAACCAAACGTTCATGATAGTAAGTTAATGAAATAAAAAGAAGAGTTTCCTTGAACATATTTGTTTATTTTTCATCCCTCTTTGGAGAAAATATGTCATTTTCATATGGGGCATGTGTTCATTATTAAAACCACAAATCTGATTACCGATAGGCTTAAATAGTCATTATATGGAGTGCTTTTTCAATTAAGTACTCCAAGTATAATGGCTGCGAAATGCAGAGTGCATTTAGGGAGTTGGCTTAAACCACCAATATTCAAAGCACTTATCTAGCTAAGTCCCCGCTAAGCCCCGGGGCAGGAGAATCATCACGAGTGTTTGGCCAGCCCCTCTTATACATAGATTATCATTAACGACCTTCTCCACGGCTAACATATTTACTTATATATAGAATATTCAAATTTACTTTAAATATGGCTCAATTAGCGCTAAAACAATGGCTTCATATGTACTTGCATTATTGCATTCAATAACAAGCTGAATAATATGAAAATATTTTGTACCCGAAGAATATAATTATTATTATTATTTGCGTTGATATTCAGGTGAGGCAATATCAAATTTAAGCGTTGGTTTCAAATTAATTAGCTTGATTGCTTCCTTTATTTCATTTCTTCTTTTCTCTCTTCTCTTTCCTCCTAAACTTCTTTCTTGAGCTTCTTAAAAAGAGGGGGTATTTGGCTCTCTCCAACATCCTCTGATCAGATTCTTGTCCGTAGCATTCATCCCAGCAAAACTCAATAATGCCACTAGTTCTGTCACTTGGGATTGCCGGGTTAAAGGAAATGAGGCTCTCTGGAGGAATGAGAAAATCTCATTTACTTTGAATATTGAATCAATTCAGTTCAGCCATTCAGAAATAACCGTGAAATATTAACCAGAGGAATAAGTATCTATGTTAGTTTTTTATTTTACGTTCACTTTATGCAACTAGACTAATCGGGACGGATTAACTACAGGTTACCATCCTTTTCTAGCCAGGGTGGGCACAAGGAGTTTATTTAATGAGGCCGTCATTAAATAAATTTCCACTGCCCAGGGCGGGATTCGAACCCGCCACTCTAGGACTGCCATGCGAGACTAGGATCAACGCCCTAACTCTCACGACCAAGTTTATTAACTAAAGCGAATTTTAAACAGCATTTGGAAAATATAAATGAGTTTACATAGTATCTAAATATTGGTTTATTGACGTCCACATTATGCAACTAATAGGGGCGGGTTATCTTTTGGGTATCAACTTCTTCCACTCACCAGAACACTGAGGACTTCAGTGCGATATGCAGACCAATTTATCTGTGGCCCAAAAAAGACAGTATTGAAATAGAAAATCCCTATTCATTATTTAATATATTTTAAAAAGTCATCATTTTAAAAATATTTTTTTTGTTAAATGCCATTTTTTTGTTGACAAACGGAAATTAAAGACTTTTTAAACAAAATTGCCTAGTTTACGTTATAAACCAAGGTATTATATTACAGTTCTACATGTTACTATTATAACATTAATATTATATTAGTGACAATATGCAACTTATAGTTAATGTATTGATCAATAAAATGTATCTTGTATGTTGTTCCTAGTAACGAAAGTGACGAAAAATTGCCCAAAGTATAAGTAATACTGTTTAATGGTTTCATAAGTGGAGGATTGATAAACAATGGTTTTTTTTTCAGAGGTTTTTGACAATATGACTTGAAAACATGATATCTTCCTGTCATAATTTGTAGAGTGTGGATGGTAAATAAGACTTACTAAGTCTAATTTATATTTCTGGTATAATGTTTTTGGGGAATAAAGTATATATATCTGGAGAAAAGATACTGACTGAAAAATTGTTTATTAAGAACAAAATCTAATATGCCGACAGATTTAATGAACTATCCAGTATTAGAACTTGTGCAAGTTAGTAGTATGATATTCGGTGGATATCAAGAATCAAGAATAATTGAAGGAAATTCATAGTTTACTGATGGATGGTACTCTACCATTTAAATTTGCGAAGTTGCTTTCTCTTCAGTTTCCCCAGGTTCTTTTATAGCTTTCGTATCCATTTGCAGGATACACCGTTTAACAGCTGCAGGTCCGTGTATTCCATTTGTTCGTTTCTATGTAAATGAGGATATATATTGTTCATGAATATATATGCCGGTAAAGGAATATTTGATTCAAGAATCACAGGAACGGGCTTAGACCATAATTCATGTGGAACAGTGCAATCTTTATCAACAATATATATATATTATTAAAATTGATTATTCAATTACCTGTTGTTTAAATAGCTGTGGAACTTATTTAAGCTGCATCAATAAAAACAGAGCGACATTCCACAAAAACTATTAGTCTTGAAATTGCTAATTTAATCTGACACTGGATTGGGTTGAGGATTGATAGAGCCGTTATATTTGCAATGCCATTGTGGTATTGAACAATGGGAGCCTCGCCCAGGAACGTGTCAATCTAAATTACGCTGTTTGCAGGAATAGATAAGCTGGGGTAGTTGCTAGTTGTGGTAGTTTTGTGAATATGATTGGGGTGGGGGTAGTAACTCCCCTAATACACAGATACAGGCGCATTCACCTACAATATAGCCCTTATACAACACCCCACCCCCTCCTCCCTACCCCCTCCAACTCTATAGTTACGATAAAACAAAATTTACCCGATACAGATTTGTTCAGTCGCATCTGGCTACCATATACTAGATAATTCTTGCATTCGACAGAGAAGCAACATTTTTAGCAGATTTCCCTTGAGGGAAATCAGCTATTAAGGTTGTACACCTGACGCGATTTTCGAAACATGTCTTCAAATGTCCATCGGTCCTACCTAGGAGACGACGACAATGAGGTCCGTTCAAAACTATATATACTGCTCAAAAATGAATAGGGATATTGGTTATTTTTTTTTATCCTTCTAATTTTAATTAAATCGATCTTAATTAAATTTCTTTTTTATGGGGGAAAAAGACAATAATTACTAATAAATATTAATGATATTTATAATATAAAAAAAAAAATATGGTAGGCCCCATACATACCACAAAACAGCCCATATCCCTATTCATTTTTGAGCAGTGTATATCTATATATATATATATATATATATATATATATATATATATATATATATAGATAGATAGATAGATAGGTACAAATTCTGTATTTAAGTATAAACTTTTTACAGGGGGTCCGAATACAAATAAAATAGAAAAAGAAAAATTAAAACACGTAGGTTGATACAATACTTCTCTAAAGCAATACAATAATATTGGTAATTGATAAAATAAATAATTTGGCTATAGCTAGTATATTAATAAACAATAAATTACATTATAGTTAAAAAAGCTTACTCAACATTGGGTGATTTTCAAATTTGATACATACATTAATCTTAAATTAATAGAAACAAAAATAAAAATAAACAAGAACATAAAATTTCATTAATCTGCTTATATTAAGCCTGCGAAGCTCTGCCACAATCCAGTCGTAGCATATATCCACGAGTGTTGGTTGGAAGATGGAGAAGCTGTTTAAGGTACTTTGCTTGGAATGCTTCAATGGCATCCATGTATCCCACACCCCAGATCTGGCTTCGATAAAACAAGACGTGAATCCGTCATTGAGCTTCAAAAAGTGCCATCCTAGAATCCCATGATTTCTTTGTGATGTCTTCCAGGAATGATATATATATAGATATATATATATATATATATATATATATATATATATATATATATGTATGTATGTATGAATGTCTCTCTCTCTCTCTCTCTCTGTGTGTGAGTGTGTGTGTGTTTGTCTGTAACACTCTAGCGGTCACAATTTTGGTTTAATCTTCACCAAACTCGGTATTTAATCGTTTTATGTAAAAAGAAACATCAAGTTCGTTAACGACTGAATTCGGACCAGTGGGAGGAAGGTTTAGAGGGGGGAATTTCGAAGATTTGAATTATCTCCGTTACCATACGTCGAATCGAAAAATTGTATAGGACCAATCTTATTGAAAGTTAAATTTACTATAAATTTTGGTATATACATTTATTCTCTATCATGAGTATTAACCGAGATATTTGCTTTTTTATTAAGTGCCTGCGGGATACGGACGAGATGGGATCAGGTAAGGTCGGATCTATTCGTTTTCGCTGAAAGCTAGTTCGGCCGTTTCCGTAACTTTTTGGATCTTGTATTGAGATTTCTCTATTGTATAACTTAATGCGGGAAATCTGCTTAGTTTAAGGACGGACGGACAATTTGTCATTAATATTGAGGATTTTTATATATCAATTAAGTCAATTAAAATGAAGTTTGATTGGTTAAGACAGGATGTCAGTCAGTGTTGGAGTCCTTTGAAGATACATCTTTAAAAATCTTTGGCTCATGTCTTTCAAACGTTTTAGAGTTATAGTTTTTGTTTCGGTTCTGGCTCGAATTATTAGGAGATTTACCATAGTTGAGATATTTCTCTTAGCAGCCATTTATGGATCCAGACATTAAATTTAGAGATGTGGGTTAATCAAAACATTTGATATTCTTTAATATAATGGATTAAGTAATTGGGAACAAACGTTATTTATAAACAACCAGCGCTACGAGAGCTAAATGAGAGAGGTTATCTATGGGTTATCACAAGTTCTAACCAGATTGGGATTATGGATTTTATTTACAATTAGTAATGACATTTCTATTAACCAACCAAGAACTGAAAGAACGGCTCCAGGTTAAGTAAGTTTATTACAGAACGTTGCCTTAACTAAAATAGCTAACCTGAGCCATTTCAACAAATATTGTATTATTATCTTTTTTTTTTTTTGACATTCCCTTGACTTTTGCTTTTTATGTAACAGATTCATGTATCATACTTGACGTAACTAGCCATCAATAATAAGGCAGTCTGCTTTATATCTTCTAGGAGCATCGTTTGTCACCATTTCCCCTTTTTATGAACGTCATGAAAGCTAGCTTACAAAAAAAGGGAGGTTGGAAAAAGACGCCAATCAATATTTGCTTTAGCGTTTTATGAAGGTTACTGCAGAAAATAGAAAGACGTTTCTTATTATATTTTTAGCTAATCCGCCTTAAGGTGGTATTTAGAACTTGACTCAAATTCATATATTTGACTATCTTAGGAGATTAACTGTACTCAGATGCAAACTTATGTATCTATTCACGTTACATCTAAGACAACGCCCTCTCTCGTGGAAACTAGAACTTTTTTTTTTGTTTAAACGTTTTGTCATAGTGAAGGTGGATTAGAGAAAGAACGAGCCGGAGACCTGTTGCTATAAGGGAAGGCTCAACAGGCTTTAATTTAATTGCTTTCTTCTAACCCGGTTCAAGCCACGGCTGAAGAAACAAACAGCAGTTCCTAATATAAACACACTATTGGTTTTAGAAAGCCTCATACTTCCTCAAATAGAGAAAGGTTATCAAGAAAAGAAAACCAAAAAACCTGCAGTAGTTATAAAATATAATTCCCATTGGGTAATTCTTTCTAAGATCAAAGTGTCACAAGAATATAACAAGTAGTTCATAAGTTTTTAGTGCACGAGGAAAAAAAATAATAACAACCGTTTCAAAATTAAAATAATGCACTATATTGTAAACAAATAATAAACGTAAAAGACACGTTCTGCAATAAACGATAAAATAATCAAAATAAAGGCTCTATTAATTCTGTTCGTTAGCAATGAAAACATGTACACACACCACAGGACGGGTGCACACTGAAAAAGGGTAGTCTATTATCTGGTTACCAGCAGTGTACCCCGGTAAATGTAATAATAATTAAATTAATTGTCTAATTAATAAATCTTCTATTTTTTTATTTTCTGGCAACACTGTCTCCCTGTGCCTGGTGGACAACCGTTAGGGAAGGTTGCACTTGTGACACTAAACAGCTGCTACAAGATAAGTAAAAACAGCCAATAGTGAATGGGAACAAATATTCACCGATGGGTTGTTTTCATAAACCGTTCATTATCAGTATTTATGATCGAATTTCTCCCTTGGGATGTCCGAGAACGTAACTATTTATTTTGATTTCACTTAAGTGGAAACTTATCATAATTTGTATCTATATTTATATTAAGTATAATATTTCATACATTATACTACTACAATTATCACATTAATATAGTATTAATGAGAATATGTAATTCCTTGTTAATGTATTGATCGATAAAATGTACCTTGCTTGTTGTTAAGATGAAAAATGTGTGATATATTATAAATATTGTAACGGGAGTGAATATTATAATGAACGATTGTTATATTTATATAGCTTTGTAATGTGGTAAGGTTTAGGTTAGGTGTAAAACATATGTTTTGTAAATTAAGAAGATAGGCTTTTGTTTGGAGTCATGAGTGAATGAAGAATAAAGAGACACATTCTGATTAAACATTCTAAACCTTTTTTTTTGTGCTTAAGAACATGGTGTCAGACGTGGGGTGGAACATGTATAAGATAAGCCAAATACGTTTTCTTCTGGTTTGGAATGACCAGTGACATCAAGAAATTGGTGGAGAGGTTTAAGATCTGTAAAAAATATGCGCCAGCTCAGTCCAAACAAGTGGAGAGATGGGAACGGAAGAGAGCCTACAAAGCAGCCTATGACCGTGGAGAGGAGCAGTGTCATCGAGGTGACCGGCAGTGGGAGGTACCTTCGTAATAGAAGGTTCATCCGGACACGAAGAAGAGGTCTTTCCTGCCCCACCTCATCTTCATGAAGAGGGAAATGTTAGGGAGTATAATGAAGGATTGTTATATTTATATCTCTCTGGAATAGTAAGATATAGGTTAGGTGTAAAAAATATGTTCTTTTATATATTAATATGATAGGCTTTTGTTTGGAGTCATGACATGAAGAATAAAGAGACACATTCTGATTAAACATTCTAAACCTTTTTTGTGCTTAAGAAGAAATATATTATCTAAATGTTGTGAATTAATCTGATTTATTACTGTAATGGTCATTGGGTAAGCAATTTTTATAACATAAATACAATGCAAATAAAGGATTATGTCCGATACAAGAGTGTTATCTTATCTGTTGGCATTATGTAGGTATTGCTGGAACTCAATTTTTTCCCTGAGGGTTCTCAATATTAGATAGATTAAAAACGAAAAATGTGAGTTTGAAATGTACCTGAAATACATTTAACATCAGGGGAAAAGTCGGTAAATTTTGAACCCTTTGAGTCACACTCATTTTTAAATACAGTTATTCAAGTAATTAATTTATCTTGGTTTACTCATTATTTGGAAATTAGGTGAATTGCATACATACATTTATTTATATTAAAGTCCACTTTTTGCAACTAAGGCTAATTGGGACGGGTTATCTACAGATTACCACACTTTTCTAGCCAGGGTGGGACTAAGGATTTTATTTAGTGAGTTCTGTTAATAAATAAATTCCTGTGGCCCAGGCGGGAATTGAACTCACCAATCTAGGTTGGCCATGTGATAGTTAGGCCAATGCTTTAACACATACGTATGTATGTACGTTTAGACACATAACATACAGTAAGCTACAGATAACATGTTACATCATTTACTGCTGCCCGCACGAGGATACTGCAATGTCCTAGCCATAGTCCCCGCAATTATCTTCTCAGGTAATTCACCCTCTTTGCTTGCGTCTTGCTCCATCTGCCCTTATTAAAAGCACAGGCCGGATCGTCAAAGAAGTCCATCAGTTAAGGGTAAACTAAACTAAAGTTAAGGTTGGTTCATGACTCTACATAAATACTGCTTTAAATATATTTTTATGGATTTTTCTTCTCCAGATTTTGAAGACTCTCCTGTTTTCCTTCGTTTCACAGCCTCACATAACTGTTGGTCTAGTTATCACGCTCTATCTTTACACTTTAGGATTCCTATAGAAACTCTTAACCTAGAGAGCCAAGTCTTGTTCCTTGCAACCATTCTGGCTTTTTATACCTGCTTCTACCCTATTAATTTTTGTAACCGCTACTTCCACTTAGTAAATGTAAACTACCGTAATTAGGCAGGGCGTCTCAGACCGAATAGAGGTCTTCAGGTAACCGGTTTTTTATTTCGTTGTACAAACTAAAGGAAGCATTTTTATCTCTAAAATGTCCGGGTTTTAGGTTTAAATTGAATTATCTGTTTCGACACTCCATGAATTCATTTCGACTAGTTTCGTTGTCATCTATACATAAACTCAACAAGGCTTTCCTTAGAATATTTAAATTTCATATTCGAGATTTTTTGGTTGTGCACTCCCTTGATCAATGAAGACATAAATGAAAAATTGAAAATTTTCTCCTTTCGCATTAGACATACATTTATTTGTAGATATTGAAAAAGAAGGAGCTGCGGTGCTCACATCAAATTTTGTATCCTTATTTTTATTCCTAGATCTTGCACTGATCATGCAAACCTACAAGTCGTTATTTTGATCTTAATCCTTGTACGTGCCATGTCAGCAGGACAAGAAAGGTTGTACATTAAAATTGCAGTTTTTATAGTCGTGCAATATATTGACTATCGATAGTCTAGGGCAGGGCTTCTTAAACTTTTGTAATTTACGACCCCGTTTATGATTGCGAGTTTCTTGACGACCCCATACAAATATAAAAAAAAATAATATTTTTTGATGATTTATTTATTAGGTAACAATATACATATACATATGAAAATATATAAGTTTAGAATTCGTTTTGAAACATACAAAAATCTAAAATTAAAAATTGCACAAAAAATAATAAAATTGTATTTATTATAGTTTCAAAAATAAAAGTGGATTCTGGCCGTCTTAATTCTTTGGAATATATTCAAGTAGTTGCGTGGTAAGTATTAAATTAAAGTATAAGTTAAAAATTTAATGAGATGGATGTGCCTGTTTTTTATTGCATAACAAATCAAATCTTGGTGGAATGTTTGAAACTGCTGGATGTAAGACCTCTTCAACATTTTTTACTGAACGATATTGGGATTTAATATGTGTTAAAGCTGAGAAAGTAACTTCACATAAATATGTGGTGTTGAATGGCAGAAGTACATTTAACGCCATATCAGCGATTGTGGGAAATTCAGTTCTAGTTCCGATCCAGAATTCAGTCAAGGGCTTTTTTTTGAAATTGTAGTTTTAATCTTGAGTCACTCGAAAGCTCAGCAAATTCCTCTTGAGCTTTAAGTGGCAGGTGATCAATCTCACTTAAGCCAATCCAAATCGAATCGACGAATAGGTTGTAACTGTAGATAAAACATATTCGTGGAATCGACGAATATGTTGTAATTGTAGATAAAGCATATTCGTCTAATCGACGAATAAGTTTTAACTGAAGATAATACAAAAATTGTATTTTTACTCTCGCGACCCCAGATTTTTGCTACGTGACCCAAATGGGGTCGCGACCCATAGTTTAAGAAGTCCTTGTCTAGGGTAATTTAGGGATATCTGTCTATGGATTGAATTTCGTTTCATTTTGCCGATACCGTTATTGTTGGATAGCCTCATATAAATGGCCATTGCATTTCTTTGTGACTCCTTCCCTTTTAATCGGGGAGTGAGAACGTTGGTTCAATCTGACCCAGCAACATCTTTGGAGTGCTCTAGAAATTTTATTCCTTTACTTCTGAACTTGACCACCAGTCTACCTTTAAACTAAGTTCTGATTACAGGAAGTTTTTTATTACAGGAACGTGGTGTGTTATTTTCTCCCAAAATTGTTCTTGGGTCTTTTTGACCCAACGTTCCTACTAACGTGACATTTTTTAAATATGGCCAACACATCTAAACAGTATTATAATGTTAACGATCCGAAAGATATTGAATTAATACATTGATTTTAGAAGAAAATGATCGTTTATCAAGCGGCGATGAAGTTGGAGATCCTTCTATTGAATTTCTAATACAAAAATTGGCCAAATAAAAGAAAATAGGACGCTGCATTTCCTGCAAGGACAATAAGTCAAAGGACATTTGTAAGAAATGCTTCAACTACATTTGTCTGAATCATGCCGACATATAATGTAAATATAGTACTGAGTAGAAGGAATTTATATTTTTTCATTTTGAATATTATATCTATTAAGTTTTTCAGTTTTTCAACATTAAAACAAAATAAGATTAATGCTTTTTATGTAATGTATATTTCAGTATTAATGGAATGAGACATTTAATTAATAAAAATAAAATAATGTGTATTAAGTGTACTTTAAATCACCCTTAATGACTAGCGGGCCAATCTGACCCAACGTTCTCACCAATGTGAGGATTTTTCACGTTCCCACTGCCACGATAAAGGAAATATGGATTTCCTGCTTAAGGTATCATTTCACCAGGCGTAGAATGTTCTTAGGAGCAGCAACCCAAAAATAACGCATTACGCACATGAAGTTATTTTACCCTATTAATATTTAAATAGATTTTATTGTAGTATATATAATTATCTTCGTCAGTTTAGATATTATTAGTAATCCTGGCTATATTTTGTGGGAGGGAGTAAGAAGCGGACAGTCCAGGTAGAGGAAGAACTTCAGGCCATAGAACATTTCGAAGTAGCAACTCTTTCCTTAAAACTCCAATAGAGTAACCCAAAGTTTCTCTACTTTCCTCTCTCTAAATAATAATGACATCGCACTTCCAAGGCAGGCAAGAGATCGTTACAACTTTTCCAGGAGATAGTTCTTATTCTTTTTCAATACTTCTTGTAACAAAAATAAAACGGATGAAATTATGATAAGTATTGTGTCTTTAAACACAAAATATTCACACATAGTTCGCCTAAATTGTTTTAAGCTCTATAATAATAGCAATGTAGCATATACGTGCAGAATATGTACTTTAAAATGACAATATATTGGTGTCTATGGGTTTTTAAAATTTATAACTTTAAGAGCGTTATAATACTCATTGAGTACAGGAAAAAGAAAAATCATCAAAGTAAATGTTGTAAAACGGTCAATATTAATAAATTACTTTTATTGACAATTACATGGCGTTTTAACAGATCCTTTCTTCAAGGGTAATTGGTTATTAAGGTAGTACTCATGGCGCAATTTTCGAAAAATTCTTCAAATCTCTATAGATCCTACACTGGAGTAGACGAAAATCTGGTCAGTTCAAAACTGTATGTATGTTTATACACACACACACACACACACACACATATATATATATATATTGTAAAACACTAATAGCTGTCTTTTAACGATGGTAATTATTATTTGATCGTTATTAAACTTGATATTTAAACGTTTTATGTAAAACCCAAAATCAAGTCGGTAACGGTCGAAATCGTACCAGTGGAAAAGGGAGGGGGTTAAGAGCGGATTTTGAAAATTCACAATATTCTCATCGCATTGCAAATTGAATTTCCTAAAGATGTTTTGTATTCTGAATATTTACCGAAATAATTTAATTTTTTGCCGTCTGTAAACCCTCCCTTTTAGTCATCACTCGTTCAACTATAAGCCAATATATTATGAAGCTTATATACCAAATTAAATTTGTAATTTAAGATATACGCAAATAAGTAGTGTATGCACGTTAATTAATATTATACGTTCTATGCTAGAAATATCATACCCTGGAAATACATTTTATTTAACTGTTTCAATCAACACTTTAGATCATGCTAGTTATAGACTGAAATCGGATTAGCTCGGAGAGAGGGAATTTGAAAATTATCGCCTTTATTATGAGTTGGATTGAAAATTTTTATCGAACTAATCGTTAACTGTCGATGCTCTAAAATTGCAATTTTTTATACATTTTCTCGTAACTTAAAAATTGAAGTTTTTCGTATTTTTTTTCAGCTTTTAGTAAACCCCCACTACTACCCATCGGATTTAGACTTAAGTATATAATATATATCAGACTTAGAAGTAGATAATATATAGTGAGATGACATTACAGCTCATGAGAAAACTGCTTAGTTTTCGCAGCCCCTGCGTTACGGACTTTTAAATAACTTCAGAGAAATAGATTCTTACATTGATGAAATGGATAGCTGACTATTGTGGATGTGGTTGGGAACCCCAGCCATTGATAATCAATTTTAATAGTAATATATTTTTATTTTGTTGAAAAGAATGAGTTGATCTCATTTCAAAGGACAGGAAGCATAAATTATTTTTATGTAGCTATAAATTATCAAATAATGGAAGATATCGACGAAAATTGGTTTTGTAAATTATATTAATATGTACCAACATAAAAAAAATTAATATAATTAACTCTCTTACCGAAACATGAATTCCGTGACGTAAACCGAATCATCCAGTCGCACAGACTGGGAACGGGTTAATACTAATTCCGGTCAACAAATTCGTTATTTTTATTTATTGTTTGAATAACTTGTATCACATTTAATCTATTATTGTAAGTTTTAATCCTTTCATTGAAATCACTGTCATCCGTACGATATATAGATCGTGACGATGAGCGTTTTATTAGTCCATGGCTCGTGGAAGGCTCCATAGCAAATCATATACTATGTAAAACACACGAAAATAATACGAACAAACACTGTTACAAGCTATAATGAAAGGTACACACCATCACGACATACGTAAACCGAATTACCCCGTATCGTAGACCTATAATACGTTGGCTGTTAACCGAAACAAGAGGTAAACGAGACCGGAGCAAAACGAGCTATAGCTAGTCAAGGTCGAATGCCGTTGACAAATTAATCCAAAACACTTTCTGTGTGTAGAGGAAGGAAAGACTCACAGCTACTGAGGTGGAGAGCCCGCCAATATTAGCAGGTCTATCAATACATGAAATATGAAAATCTCTATTGGCCTGTCAGACCGGTGATTCGGTGAAAGTGTTAAGACCAAAAATAGTCAGAATATTTTATTAATGTAAATTTATTTAATGAACTCCTGATCTTTATAAAACATTAGTTATATTGGTAAAAAGTTTGTAATTTTCTGACCAAATGATATGCCAAGGAGAAGAAGACCTTCAAAATCTGATATTGTCTTGAACCTATAATCAACAAAAACAATATCACAGACATTACATTAAAACAGGAATTAGGATGAAACATAGGTTTCTAATTTTATTCAAATATCATAATGTTTTTAATTTTTTTTCTTCTAAATTTATGAACTATTTCAAGGTACATAATTTCTTGTAAGGTATTTTTTAAAGGATTCGAACAAATCACGCTATAAATTCTAAAGATTGACGTAATGTAGAATGCCATATGCTCTTTTGGAATAGCTCGAATTCTCTAATATAAATATACCAACGGACAATGCGAAAAAGCCAGAAGAATGATTTTCTTTTTTTAAATTTTTAGCTAGAGTCTTCAGAGAGATATATATTAGAGTGTATATATATAAATTTAGTTGTTCCAGAAGCTAGCGGGAGGAAAGTAATCCCACGCACATATGAACTCGCACGTTTTCCTCTCTTGATCTATTTATGTATTATGTACAATGAATTATGTATGAATTTTCCATCTTAAACCACAAGACTGTCATCAAGGATTTTTTTCCCTATTATTTATGTTTCTTGCTGATTCATAATGTTATTTCCCTGACTGATGGCGGCTCACTCTTATGAATTTATGCATTCCATCTCCTAATTAAGTATCTTAACCTAATCCAAAAAAAAAAACACCTCGTTGTACCTTTAAACAATATGTAAATGAATATGATGAATTTATGTCCACAGTTTACCGTTTAATGTAGTAAAAGTAAAAATAAAAAATTTACACTACTGCAAAGATCTCATCTTAATGCACGTGGATAACGATCACTCGTGAGTTCGATTCCCAATGGGCGGGGGCAGAGGATTTATTTATTGGTATACCTACTAAATAATATCTCCGGACTCAATCTGACCAGAAAAGGCTATTAACTTCTAAATAATGATTTTTAGACATAGTTGCTAAAGTATACATTTATTTAAAAATAAAAAGCTCTAAATAAGGCAACTATGCTTGTGAATGTTCGTTTAGCTTTCAATATTAGTCTGAAATTCAATAACAAATATGGGGGGGGGTAGAGTGTCATATATGAGCTTAAGAATAACTAATTTTCCTTTTCTATAATAATAATAACGTTCCCTGATTTTAGTTAAATAAATGTTGAAGCAGATAAGATAGAATGTCTCCTCTATATTGCCTTTAATTCTTTTGTATAGTTTTTTATATACTCAGGTTTTAATTATATTTAGTAATCCTTCGTTAATCTTTTTTATTTTTTGAATTTTTTCCTCCACTTACATTTACACACATTTCTTGTTTCATAATATACTCTGGTTTTAATATTATTTGATTATTTTATGCTATCATTTTTTATTTTAGAATTTTCACCATAATTTAATGTTTATCATTTTTTACATTTTTTATTTGTATAAACCCCTGTATTTTGTTCTTTATTTGATTTTTATACCTTTTTTCTGTATATATTGTACTTTGGCTCCAACAATATTTAGTGGTCAGGATCCTAGTAAAAAGGTATAATCATTGCCTTTGATTTATAATCTTGGCGGAGCGCTTTTTAAGCACACCCTCCATCTTATAGAGGGCCAGAGCATTCTTGTGTGAGTTTTAGAGAGTTTGTAGAATTTTATCCCGAAAATGATATATATATATATATATATATACACACATTATTTTTATTGCATTGGCATGTTGTATGTGTTTATCAGTTTAAGGGCGTTCTTCGAGTTTGTTTTTAGTTTGGTGTCTTGTTAATTTTTCGTTTATAATTAGTGTCCATTACTTAGATTAAGGACAACATCGGCTTGGAAGCTCTAAATAAATAGTATAATATCCAATACATTCAGCCAAAAATATCAACAAATGTTTTTCCATTGCCCAACCATTGACGTTATTATCACTGATATTCAATGTCTTTCACCATAAATTTAATAACAAATATTTAGGTAAGAGATTTGTAATTAATAGCATTCCTACTGTTTTCCTATTTATATATGCAATGCTTGATTCCTAAACGGTCATATGTTCTCTGCCTTCTTGAGCACTTGTTAAGTTTAAATTCAATATGGTTTTAGTTTTGCAGAGACTACTAATTGTTTAAATAGCAATGAATTCCCAATCAAGAGACTTAGCGTTGGAACAAAAGTCTGTTTACGACTTATATAATTAAACCTATTGGAGTTATTTAGAAACTCTGGCCCCATCAGGCTTGCGGCTAATGTTTCTAGGGGCTTAAAGTACTTAAACAGACGGGCTTTAAATGCTTTCACATGAACTGTTGGAGTATTCATTTCGGGCGGCATTAGATTCGAGTGGGATGAGAGGACTATGGTTAATGGCATTGGAAACTGGCACGGTTTTGATTATAAAGGAAATTACAAAAAAAAAATCAACTAGCTTCCCCGTTATGTCTTCTCTTCTTCAATATTTAATTCCCTCATTTGAAATTGGTCTACAGTTAAAAGAGTGTGAATAAATAAATATTGTCCTCTTAACCATACAATGATGACCTTTGTATCTATTATTTGGTTATCATAAAGACATTGTTATATCTACCTAAATAAAATAATTTGTTATCCTATTTCAAATGATGATTGAATCATTTTCAATGATACTTTTATTTCTATGGTAGATTTACTTCAGAAAGAAATGAGTATTGTGATTTGAACATGTATTCTGATTAAAACATATAAACATCTTTACTGGTCTAACTTATAGCAAATTTCTATATTCGAAATTTGTCGGAATGATTGATTATGGAAGATATATGTTCTTATTAGGTTGCATACTTGTTTGGATTAGAATGTATGTACCCAAAATTGATTTTCTTATTTAAGGATTTATAAACCACCGGTAGACGGGCTAGAGTTGTCAGTACCATTACCTAGGTTAACAGATTGTCGAACCTGTCAAAGTGACCAGACGTCTCAATGACCCTACGTAATTTGATCCACCCTTCTTTCCATTCTCCTATATCTCTATCTGACTGTCAACAAAAACCCTTGGGATTTTCTGATGGAAAAGAATTATAAGGCCTTCCTGCTCATGTTATAGTTTTAGTCCTATAGTCTCTCTCGGATTCTTAGTGTTTCTTTTTAAAGGACTGTTTCATATTACTAGCTGTGCAAAAATTCTTTATTTTGGATACATTTTTACTTAGGACATTTAGTTATGTAATTACATAAATTATTCAAGTTATTTTTGGACTTTTGACAGCCGACAACAGTATTTTGTTGGTTTCGTCGCCAATCAAAGTCAGATAGATATATTCCTGTCTGAATAACCATATTCTACTAAATTTTTATGCATTTTTCACATTAGTAGTTTTTCTAATTACTTTTTAGATCGAGGTTGTCAGTTATTTGTTACACTAAACAAATATTTTTTAAATTTAATTTTACTATTAATATCCTATTTATATTTAATAAAGTATAAAATAAAAAAGAAATATATTTCTGTTTCATAATAAATAAAATAAAATAATGGTAAAATCAGTACAATAATTTTACAAAAAAGAACATAATGTAACATAATAAATGTAAGAATAAATACATATTAATGTAAAAAAACTTAATTTAAAACTAAAATATTAATCACTACGACTGCACATTTAACAAAAAGTGGCTATAGAATGTTAGTTGTTTAAATTTCTGCAGTGTTAATAAAGTAATCAGAGTTCAAGAAGAACTTTTCTGGAAATGGAAACATATCATGGTCCAACAAGATCTGGTCTTTTAGCAGATTTCCCTTAAGGGAAATCAGCTATTGAGGTTTACTCGTGACGGAATTTTCGACATTTGTCTTCAAATGTCCATCGATCCTACCTAGTAGATGACGAAAATGAAGCCCGTTCAAAACTGTATATATATATATATATATATATATATATATATATATATATATATATATATATATATATATATATATGTCTGTTACCGCTCTAGCGGTCGCAATTTTTGTTTGATCGTTACCAAACTCGGAATTTAATCGTTTTATGTAAAAAGGAAGATCAAGTTCGTTAATGGCTGAAATCGGACCAGTGGGAGGGGGGGGCTTAGAGGGGAGGATTTTTGAAAAGTCGAAATTTCTCCGTTATTATGCGTCGGATCGAAAATTCAATTTACTATAAATATTGTTCTATACATTTATTCTGTATCTTGAATATTAACCGAGATATTTGCATTTGTATTCTGCGTGTGGTCGGCTATGTTCGGCCTTTCCGCCGAGAGTTCTGGCGGCCGTTTCTGTAATTATTCGTCCCTCGTCAACACGTTTAGAGGTTATTTACTACTACAGCTGTTATTAGGCAGATTTCTCTATTGTAAAACTTTACGTGGGAAATCTGCTTAGTTTTCGCAGCGCCTGCGTGACGGACTTTTATAAGTATTAAGAATGGTCATAACAAGCAAACTAATTGTATCATATATTTGGGGTGAGGTTTAATGAGAGAAGAATGCTCAAAGAAGAGATAGTTTATATGTTGTGCTCATTGAAGAATAGTGTTTTTCACGGATTTCCTATTTAAGGACTGTTTTCATAAATTCAGCATTTAATCGATGTAACTGGGTGCTAATACATTTAAGGTTACTTCGATTTTCAAGAGAAATTCACTTTATTCCGTTCAGATTCTAAGTACAGGTCTGGAGTGGAAAGCGCCATTTTCGATTTTCCAGGCACGGAAAAGTGCAGGGTGAATCTCAATTTAACATAAGGAGAGTCCTTTGAGAAGCCGAGACATGATCCGGTACTGCCTTAATATAACATCGACTACACATGGCTGCGTTACACTATCAACATACTAATACCATCAGCATCGCAAGAAGCATTTCTCAATATTTTGATCAGAGTTATAGCTGTTAATTTTTTTTAAAATTGAATCATGGGTTTTAGCCAACTAAAATTTTTGCGATAATTAAATCTAAAAATGCTACGAGGGTACTACAGTTCATTGCTTTCTTTTTTCCGTACAAATGAATGGCTGAATTCAGTGATTTTCTTTGTAGAAGTCGAAGCCAAAAACGTTTTTTAATGGAAGGTATTTTAAAATAAATATGAATTGTGGTTTTTTTCCTTTTTTTTATTGTGCTTTATATTCTAAATTATCGTTATAAAATAGCATTATATTCAATGGTTCATTCCTATATCACTGATTCTTCATGTGGACATTTTTTAAAATAGAAATTGAATACAAGAATGGACTAATAGCTCCTACCCATTTTTCACATAATGCAGCACAAATAATAAGTCTCACTAAAGGCCCATTTCTAGAAGGTCGTCAAAAAGTTCCGTTCCACACCTAGATAGTCAATTGCATTTCTAACACGTACAACGCCTGCCTGTTAATTGTGTTTTTGAGCTTCCTGATGTTCTACAAGGAACGTTAAGTAGGAACAACTTTCTTCTAATGAAAGACGATTCCCTTAATTGCCCAAGTGCATAAGGCAAAATGTGTCTTTTGGTGTGAACAATTATCCACTTGTGGTTCCAGAGTATATATTACAAAAAATAGAGCGAAGAACCCCTATAGAAGCAATGACTATTTCTATTTATTTATTTTTACTCTGTATGTATCTATTAATTGAAATGACAAGTGCAGTGAATTCAGCCTTTAAAATTTGTTAATTATCCTCATTGTCAAATTTTTAATGTAATTTCCAATGATAATCAAAGTTTAAAATGGATATATATATATATATATATATATATATATATATATATATTTGATCCAACATTGCTCAAGTCGTTGGATATAATTTGAACATAAGTAAAGGTTGTGGTCACACTTAGGTTATTGCAAATAATACATACAATTTTCTTTCACTCTTAGAATTTGAAATACACAGATCCACTTTTCACATCATATGAAGATCTAAAAATA
Organism: Riptortus pedestris; assembly: GCA_019009955.1. Taxonomy (NCBI): domain Eukaryota; kingdom Metazoa; phylum Arthropoda; class Insecta; order Hemiptera; family Alydidae; genus Riptortus; species Riptortus pedestris. Next base: position 75,299,851 of record CM032230.1, on the reverse strand, counting down.
ACATTCAATCGCAAATTCAGATATCAAACAAAAAAATGGAGATTTGTTCGATATTAATTTCCCTTAGGACTGTAACCCCTGGAACACACATATATTTTAAAATTATTCAAAAATCTGAAAGTCATACTTCATTAGTAGTGAAAGGCTATATACGTCAAAATAGTACATGTGGATTTTGTTTTGAATATTTAAGTATTGAAAGTCAAAGTATATTAGTGCCTTAGCTGAATTGACTAGGTTTGCTTTAACTAGGGATTTGACCATCTGCCAATATGCCATAATCAAATTTCGACCTGACTCCCAAGGCTAATTGGAACATTCAATGTAATTAAGCAGTGGTCGCCAAATATTTGAGAGTTCCTAGATAGAGTTGGTAATCGTTCCCCGCTTCATATTACACTGGCATAGCTAAATGGCTGCCTCCTCTGCTGCAATAGTGGTAATGGAATTAATAGTCGGGTCCGCAATTTTACGTATATTTAGCGAACGCCAAAAAACCCAAGAAATTTCGACATAAGTTAAGAATTCTCTTGTTCAGAATTGCTTGGGAATGTTTGGGAGCATTGGGAATGCTGGTGATCCTTTTTTTAGTAATTGCAAAGTGACTATAAGCAGAGTTTATGTCTTTATCGAGGCAATCATTGACAATAGAGATAGGACAGCATATATTTCGATGGAATAATAGAAAGAAATATATAAATTGATAAAACGAATATTGTTAATATAATAATAATGCGGTAATAATAAGAGAGCATTAGACTGAAATAAAAGTATTAAAGAGGAAACATATACTTTCCTTGAAGTGGAGTCTTCTTCCGGTGTTATTTTGTGTTCCCAATGAGATTCTGTCTTCTAGCTGGTGAAAACTGGTTGCGGTGATCCGTATATGACACTAGCGTGCGGGAGATGAAAGATAGACTATTACACTATAGCGGTAGGACTAATACAGGAGAGTGGACAAGCCCCTACTCTGGAGCGGAATAGATCAAAACTGTGTAAAGTGTGAATCCCAACTGAACTGTATCGTTGAAACTAGCCGGTGCCTTCTTGAGCTAGCAACGTAGTTTCCGCTATGGGCCACCACCTTGGTGATCTCCATATGTGTGGCGGGTTTGTGAACTAAGCGAGCGCGGGAAATTCAATTCAAAGACGACTTAACTTATAATAAAAGCCAATTTTTTCAAGAAAAACTTAGACGTATTAAACGCCACGGCCACTGGTGCCCCTAATACATAGCGATAAAAAACGTCATTTTTGAATCATGGCGAAATTCAGCACGTCGGCTGACGTCACAGGCAATCTTTTTTAGACAATATTCTGTATACATTTCATTACATAAGAAAATTCACTTGTTGTCGTTCGTTGCAGCCAGCTTTGTGAGGAAGTTGAGTGTCTGCTTTAATAAAGAAATAACAAAATTTGATCTTTAACGCTACTTGAGTAGGATAGCGAATGAGTCAATCTGGCTACTTCACTTGTGCCAAAAGTGCTTCATGGCGGTTGAGTTGTGGTTTATTTTGGCCACTTATAATTAGTATTCTGACCTCGAATCCTTTGTTAAGGACTAAGAACCCTTAAGATCAACATTGTCAACCAAAACTTAAAGTAGTTGTACACACACAGATGCAAACACACGCACGTATGTGTGTTTGTGTTTGAGAATGTTCTATAACGCTGGCATGAATTTTTTTTCTGCCATCGTTTTTAAACCTCATATTTAAAAGATTTATACAAAACTAAAAACTTGTTAATGGCTGCATGAATCCGGACCTTAAATTATCTCTTTAAAGATGGGCTGAAATGGAATATTGTTATTCTGCGTCAAAAATAATAATTATATAAAATCCATATAATTTTATATAACGAATTTTATGCATGATTCCAATATTAACGGAGTTATTTGTATTTTTGCACTTTTTTCAATGTTCATTATACTTCATCCCTTCTCTTGCGATTTCATCTTAAAGCTATTAACTACAGTTAAAATCTCCATTTCAGGTATGACTGAATTCATGTTCAATTTCAAGTATTTTTTACGTAAATGGTTTACTTAGAGGTAAATAGACAATACAAAGTGTTTTGTCTCCCACCCCCTGTATTTACTTAGTTACGAATCCTTTTGGAGCCAAAAGATTTTATTACTAGATGGTTGTGTTAACAGAGTTGTTCAAGAATAAATCTATATAAAGTTACTTTTCCTTAAATTTTTTGAATGTGACTCGAATTCATTTTTTTAACAAAATATAACTTTTTTTTCCATATTGGAACAATTTAAATTCTTGTAATCCTTGGTTTTGTTCCTGTTCTACGAACAAGATGCTATAATACGCTATCCCTATCAACAAAAATTCTGATAATGTCGGGTGTTACTTTATTGCTAATATAAAAAAAAAGACTGGCTTGGAAAGTTTCTTGTGTAGAGTTTTTACCTTAGTTCTTAAGTGAAGTAATGAGCTTTCAAGGTTTTAGGGCAAGATTCCCTTGTTCACTAGGAAAGAATTCGGAAAGATAAGTTAACTTTTCCCATCAGAAAGTAGTTCCTTTCTCTTAAGGAAAATGATTATTTTCTCACAAGGAAAATACTCCATAATAAACTGGTTATAAAATAACTACTATCTATAATAATACCTTTATATTTATGCGATATCAAAAATAAAATATTTCTTAAATACAAATTTATGCTTTTTTTTGGTGAATATTCTAATTTTCATCATTTTAATTCAAGTAATTTTGTTACAACTATTTATGAAACAAATTTATTGAGCTTCGAAATTATGGTAATTTTACTAAATAAATTTGTGTGTTTCATTTCCTTCAAGGATTTTAAGTTTTAGAGCAATTTATGTATAGATTCCAATCTACAGGACTTTATAAGCTTCTTTTCTTTTCGTTATCTTCGTTCCTCATCCCTTTTATTCTTCCTTAAAAATATATCCCACATTTTTCAGGGGTATTTACGAATTAACGTATTGAGTAGCGAACAATAAAGAATGATGAGGAAAAAACTTTTATTATGTATTTATCTACTTATGCAATGAATTAATTTTAAATTTCTTATAAAATACCGATTTTTCATCTTATTTGCATTTCTCATTTATTTTTAGCTTTCCTTAAGGTAAATCAATTATTGATGTCATGCTGCCTCAATGGCCTATCGATCTCACCTTGGATTAATTATTGATTATATTGATAAGAAAGATACCACTACAATGGTGATTCATCTCTAAACATGGGAGAATATAATTTTAGAACATTAAAAATATACAAAATTAAACTTTATGTGCAAAATAATTACAAAGCACAAAATTAAATATAAAATTTTAGTATATTTACATCATACGAAAGGAAAAAAAAAAAAAAAAACTGTCATGAGCTAAATATATGTTCTACAAATACAGTGCTTGCTACATATAATTTTACATATTGATAACTTTTATATTTCATCAAATTATCCTTTATTTCTTAAATGCTTAAAAACATCATCTATAAATTGGCTACTGTCGGCTAGTAGTTCACATAAATTTCTATTTGTGATGTTCGTTAGTCCTCAGAGTATAGTGTGTAATTCTACCGTGTGTTTTGTGCACAATATTCTACCACTGGAGGAAACCCAATCGCATAGTCTGTTTTGGAAGCGTCTGTGTATATAAAATATGACTCTATCCGGTCTGATGCGTATGCGTAGAATTCATTTTTATATATGGTAGTCGTAAGGGCGTCTTTTTTTAGAGTATTTGGAAGGAAAATATTTATATCAAGTTTATTACTGAGTGTTCAAAGGGGGGGGGGGAGTCTTTATGCATGTAGATTGAAATATATGAATTTCAGGTATGTCAGCAAATGTCTCTTGATATCTGATTACTAGAGGTTTCTGTGCTCTAGGATTTCTTCGGTATGTCCCAAAATGAGGATTTTTTATGTAATTATACATGATGATATGCATTTTTCATAGTATTTTGTAGAAGATTTATCTCTGAATATGACATATAAAAGAAGAAATAGTCAACAAATAGGGTATATTTTATACCTGGTGGAATGCTCTCATTGCCATTCGATCCTATAAGAAATAAAGTTGTACTGAGTACGCCTCCCTGAATGACTCCACGTTCTTGGCTAAATAACGCAGAGATAGTCGATCCTACTTTATAGGACCTATTTGTTAATAAAAAATTAACAAATGTTATTATATTTCCCCCTAGATTCCATTCATCAGATCCCATCTTGAAGATGACGAAAATGAGGCCCGTTCAAAATTATAAATGAATGTAAATATATATTATATTCTTGCCACTCTAGAGGTCACATTTTTTTTCTCCTCGTTACGGAACTGTATTCTGCAAAAATAAAAATTAAGTTAGATAATGACTGAAATCAGACCGTGGAAAGGGGGGATTAGAGGAGAATTTCAAAAATTCAAAATATCTCAGTTGTTATACGGCGGATCGAAAATTGTGTAAGACACATCTTATTTAAAATTTAATTTTCTATAAATAGTGAACCACATTTTTATATTCCTTGTCTAGTATTTCATCCTCATTTAATTGTAAACAACATAGATCTCATAAACACAAACCAGCTGAATCTAATAAAATCTGACATTAATGAAAGTTAAAACTAGACTATAATATAAAAAGTCAGTCAGACTGCATAAACTTAGCAGATTTTCCACCTGCAGAACACGCTAATGATCTGCCAACATCTATTCTGCATTTTTCGTGTAATAGGTAGCCTACGTTTATAATTTAAGCTGGTTATGAGATGTTTAGTAGCTTAATGTGCTCAACATGAAAATATCATTAGAAGGAGTGGGGTTTTACAGAATACGAAAAACTGAAGACTGGCAATTATCTCGATTAATACTCCAATTAGATAGATAAGTCTGACACGCAGGGGCTGCGTAAACTAAGCAAATTTCCGTGCTGGTGTTGCTCGCTAGTGATTTCATCTCACCACATACTCTCTACTTCTATATAAAAATCGGATAGTAGAAAACAGAATTTAATGATGATTGAAAATAAGAAAGCTCGAATAACTAGCTTAATATTTGAGTTACAAAAAAGAGCATAGAACCACAATTGGCCCAATTTTAGCCAATAATTAATACAATCTTATCTAATAATAATTCAATCAATGTTGACAGAAGCGATTAAATATCCAGCATAGTATAAACCAAATATACATTTTCAAGACAAGAACCTTAATTGATGACGTCATCACTCAACGAATGATGGACTGTCGTGATCCCGTCAATGTTGTATTCCTGAGTTTTAAAACTGTATTTTCATACCACAATCATTTATATTTTCTGAAGAATATGATTCATTATTATACTTCTTGTAGGAACTAAATTATAATTACTCATTAATATTTGAATTTATTTTTTATCCAGCAATTGAATTTAATATAACAAATCTCTGCAGCAAGTCTAATCCTAGAATATCCTTAAGTTCTCCCAATCTTTACTTATAATTTGTGTAGACATTTGAAGGGCTACGTTAGGAATCAAAACAGGATTTATAATTACCATCTGGATTCCGACTTAGTGAAAAATAACTCATAGGTAAAGGATATCTCATTTTATCTAAGGATGGTACCCGCCAATAAACTGTACTTGTGTAAATGTGCTTTTTTTAAGTGCATTTATTTTCCGGTAAATTACATTACAATTATTTCAGGAATACATAACATCTTACAAACTGCTTGGTATATACCAGGTAAATGCGAATTCGAAATAATGTGTGCCTTCCCCAAAAGAAATAGGTGGGGCTAAAAGAACTAACGAGGGTTGTAGTTAAAGTTGAGCACGAATACGTAAAACCTGGTGTGTGGGTGTGTATTATTTTTAAAAAATCTCCTAACACATAATTTACTTGTTTTATGGAGATATTTAATAACTTCGCAGGCCATCAAATATGTGTTCGTGATATTTAACCGTACCGGCAAAAGTTGAGTACAACTTTTGACAGAGCATTATAATGTTACAAGGGATTGTACCATGGCGGTTGGACCCACTCATTAAAACTTACAAGTTCAATTCTAGAGATGGAATAACTTCAACCCTATCTTCTTCCTTCCATCATCCATTTCCCAGAATAAACTTTCGGGATACACCTGCGACTTTATGGTTACTACCCCTATGCAGCGGTTAATACTTGTAATAATCTGGAGTCCTTGAAACCACATGATATTAAAATATAGAAGATACTGTGAGTAAAAACGATGGCTTACTTGTAAAATGAATCATTGTTATAAAAGAATGTTTATTTGGGAGAAAATAAATAAGTAAGTTATTATAGTCTATCTTTAAATTAACGAAATCATATTTATTTATAATGGGTAGGGTATGGAAATCAGGCACCTTTGACCCTGAATTATATTTATTCTATTAGCAGATTTCCCTTAAGGGAAATCAGCTATTGAGGTCGTACTCATGACGCGAGTTTTGAAAAATTTCCTCAAATGTCCATCGATCCTAACCAGGAGATGACGAAAATGAGGTCCGTTCAAAATTATATATATATATATATATATATATATATATATATATATATATATCTACATATAAAAATATATATATATATTTGTCTGTTAACGCTCTAGCGGTCGCAATTTTTGTTTGATCGTTACCAAACTTCATATTTAAGCGTTTTACGTAAACAGAAAGATCAAGTTCGTTAATGGCTGAATCGGACCAGTGGGAGGGTGGGGTTTAGAGGGGGGGATTTTTGAAAATTTAAAATATCTCCGTTATTATGCGTCGGATAGAAAAATTGTATAGAATCAATCTTATTGTAAATTAAATGTACTATAAATATTGGTCTATACATTTATTCTGTATCTTGAATATTAACCGAGATATTTGCATTTGTATTGTGTGTGTGGTCGACGGAACCCCGCCATGTTCCGGACTCTCCGCCGAGAGCTCTGGTGGCCGTTTCGAGAACTATTCGTCCCTCGTGAATAGGTTTAGAGATCCCTTCCTACTACAGCTGTTATTAGGCGGATTTCTCTATTGTAAAGCTTCACGTGGGAAATCTGCTTAGTTTACGCAGCCCCTGCGTGACGGACTTTTTTAACTTTTTGTATGCACTTTCAAATGCTTTCCATGCGCACACAAATTGAAAATAAAATAATTTAAGATGATATTGGTAAGTCATAAGATATAGTGAAATGACTAAGATATTGAATATTGTAAGCACGATATTTTAGCCTGTATCAATGAACTTCTGTGTGAACACAACGGGAAATTGACTCAAAGGGAAAACAGGAATTTTAGGATATGTCTGACAACAAAGACAAAAGTACATAAGTACAATTGTGAACCATTAAAAGATGCTTCTTTGAATCATGCTTGCTTAAAGGAAAGAGAGGGTTGATTTGAAAACTTAGTAAGACATTTAGAGATGGACCGATGGGGTAAGTAAGGATCACACACGCCGCTGTGATAATCAGTTGTTGATTTAAGGCGGCGAGATTAGACTGAATAATATTATTATTTATTAACGTCCACTTTTTGCAACTTAGGCTAATTGGGAAGGGGTATCTACAGGTTACCACCCTTTTCTAGCCAGGGTGGGATTTTAGGATGTTATTTAATGAATTTCAGTACTAAATAATTTCCTTTGCCCAGGCAAGAATCGAGCTCGCCACTCTAGATTTACCATGTGATATAAAGATCAACGCTTTAACTCGCATGGTTAACCTGTGCCCCGATTGAATAATAAATAAATGAATGGTCTGAAAGATAGTGTGTGATTGGAGGGAAATTCGAACAAAAAGATATACTCAAGTCTAGAAAAGGGAAAGGAAAATACATAGCGGAATCGCATGGAGAACAATCTCAAAAAAATATCTCTATTTACTTGTCACATTTCAACAATTCCTATAAAGCCCACTGTGACCCTTTGACAAAAGGATCAGACCCTTATCCACTTAGGTGACAATTTAAACTTTTTATTTTGTTACTTATTGAATCTTGGCTAATCTCGAAAAATTATCTACACGTAACAACCCTTTTCTTATCAGGGAAGGTTATCACTGAACTGATGCCTGATATAATGACGATATCTCTAGGAATGCATCGGCAGAGTTCTGCCTAATAGAATTTCTCTTGGCACGTCCTACGCTCTAATGATGGGAACGTAAATTCCTGAAAGCAATAAGCGTTCATAAAAATAAATTGTGAGGATCCACAAAACAATGTTCTGAGATTCCAACTCATTCCAGGGCTTCAGTGACTTAAGGATAACGTTAATGTTAGTTATTACGATAAGGGGAAATCCTGTAATGCAAATAAAGTACCTATCTATCTATGCTAGTTATTAAAGTCCACTTCATGCTACTAAACCGAAATGAATATGTACGAGGTGCTGTAATTTGTAAAATAGAGCTGCGTATTCAATATAGTTAAACTATATAGGACCTTTAGGCTTCTCATTGGTAAAGTGATGAGTTCCTAAATACGACTTTCTAAATATTAAGTATATTATGTAATGTTTAGGTTATACTGTTGAGTGTAGAAAAGAGATTGAAACTACTTACTCGTTAATTCATTTCGCAAGCTAGACCTGAAAGCTGGAAAGGCTGAATCGCAAACGTAACAGCTCGGGACGGAAGTTATAATTTAAGTCAGCTTCTCAGCAAGAGTTGAAGAGCTCTTGAAAGAGGGTGTGCCCATGAAAGATCTGCATTGCCTTTACGATCGGGAAATTGATGAAGCATCTACTCCTAATGTTAAAATCTAGGAAATCATCACGTCCTTGAAATTATGTTCTATAACTTCATTATCAATCACGCACCAAATTGTCGGTTCGAGTCACGGGCGATGACGAGTAACCTTGAATCTAAACTTGAAAAGTTTCAAAGTAAAGGTTACAGGAGTATAATAAGTCTGAGAATCTATCAAATTCTGAGAACCTGTCTTGAGAAGCAAAAGAAGAGTAGGGATAATATTTCTTGTACAATATTCTACACATATAGGCAATATATATTCAATGCAATATTTCTCTGAATTTATCTTAAATGAGCATTATTATGTTGGTAGAAAGTAGAAGTTTTTCAGCGCAGGACATGAGTGACGTCAGGTAAATAATTTAGTTAATGGACGTACTTATAAATAAATTGTGAACCACGAAGGGGAGGGGGAGAAGAAAATCTTAATGTAGGCCACAAAGTAATGTTCATTTTAATTCTGTCCTCCCATAATACTATGAAAATTGACTATAATATTGTCCTTAGTTTGGATGTAACACAGTCCTTTCAAACCCTTTAGTAATTCTAATCTTGAGAAACTAATAAACTAAAAACTCAAATTTTTTTTCAATGGTACCCATTGGCGTTCATATGTCTTTTACATATATATTCTAATCTTTTGCTAAACGTTTCAGAGACCAGAGTATCACAGCTCTTTCGTAATTCCACCAGAAACCGAAATGAAAACGTGATTGTTATTCTCTGGTCGGATTTTGTGAGCATTAATAAAATTCATTGTAATTCAGAGGTTTTCAACACTAATTAACAGTCGGGAAAGTTAAGTTTCTTACATTACTTACTTTACCATAGGGAGTATACGTCACTAACATTACTTTACCATTCGGAGTATACGTCCCTAACATTAACTTTCTATTGGGAAGAATACGTCACTAATGTTACTTTACTATTAGCAAGTATACGTCCCTAACACTACCTTTCTATTGGGAAGAATACGTCACTAACGTTACTTTACTATTGGAAGTATACGTCAAAAACATTCTTTACTATTTGGATGGATACGTTCCTAACACTATCGTTCTTTTGGGAAGGATGCATCACTAACACTACTTTACTATTGGGACAGTTATGTTCCTAACGTTATTTTACTATTGAGATGGGTACGTTACTAACGCTACATTTCTATTAGAAACGATACGTTCCTAACACTATCGTTCTTTTGGGAAGGATACGCCCCTAACGTTACTTTACTATTGGAAGTATACGTCAAAAACATTCTTTACTATTTGGATGGATACGTTCCTAACACTATCGTTCTTTTGGGAAGGATACGCCCCTAACGTTACTTTACTATTGGAAGTATACGTCAAAAACATTCTCAACATTAGGGGTTACGTCCCTAACGTTGCTTTACACTAGGAAATGATACGTTCCTAAAGTTACCTTTTTATCGGGAAGTATACGACATTAACCCTACCTTACTATTTGAAAGTTAAGGCTCTAACGTTCCTTTACTATGGATGTGTCCATAAAATTGAATCTGATTTCCATGACACAGGTTACTACAATGTACTTGGCATTTCCTTGGTTCCCTATCTCTTCAGGAGGCATTATATAATCTTTCTTTCTTCATTAAACTGTCCCATTGTCATGATATGAGCAAAATTTATGAATCCTTATTTGCAGTAATTAATCCACTATTACAGTTTCCATTATTAGGCTGAACCGTACGAATGACACTGAACAAGCCCGAATTCGAGCAGAATAATAAGGTTTGTTATGGGAAAGGGTCGGTATTAGTAGAAAAAGGCACATATAAATAATTTCTGAATTCATTCACAGAAAATGATCAAAATAAAAGTATTACTTAATAAATTTGCTTCATTATTGGTTGTGATTATTTGCTAGAAGAAAGAAAAAGAAACATGTTTGAAAGTAGACCTTAGATTAAACACTTCTGGAATAAGAGTAGAAGAAGCGCAGGACTCCAGTCCGTTTAACTTCTGTAACTGCTTTTTAGAAGCAGGGAGTGAGGGGAAATGGGAAAAGTCATGAAGGTCGTTAATCATAGAAATACCGTCATGTCCTAAAACTTTTCATCCAAACCATTTTGTGTAGTCCATTTGAAATTTTACAGGCAATTTTCCCCAAAAGGATGGGGTAATTTAATTTTATAATCTCATATTAAGAAAATAATTATCGTCTTCTCATAATATGACTTGTATACTTTCATGGAATGTACTAGTAAATTCAATTAACATGTATCACATCATTTCGGAATGAATGAGAAGAATATTATACAAGCTTCCATTATGACGTTTTATTAATCACTTTTGAAAAAATATTCAGTGTTTAACTGTTTTGTAAATTTAAATATATGCTTCTTTGATTAAGGACTGATGTAAATGAAGATATGACAATATCACTATTGTATGAAAATTCAGTATTTTATTTTTAAAATTACATGCAGGAAGTTCTAGTAATTCGAGGGTCGGGAGAAAACTCATTTTTCTCAAGAACTTTAGAAGAAATGCCAAAATAGCTTGGTCCTTGTGATTTCAATGAACAATTCCAACAGAATAGTTCTTCTTTAGGATAAATAATATTTAATGCTATATATATATATATTATTAATTATATGGACGGAATACGCCGTCGTTAAATAATATAAAAAATAGTTATGTTTTATTTGAGAGGAAATGGTTTTTACACATGTTGGAACTTGTACAGGTATATTCCCATATCAGTATCTTAGTTGGTAAATTACTGTGATTAAAGCCATGGATATTCAAGTTCAAGTCCTTACGTGTGTGATAAAATCTTTCATTAATAAAAAAATTAATGTTCGCGGTTAGTTTTTCCTTATCAAAAAAGATTTTGACACACAGATGATTTTCTCTGAGTAGCATTCGAATTTTGGAAAATTTCCACTTTAACAGTACATTTGATTTTTCCTTATTTCTTTTTTCTGTGGTCTCATTATTTATTTATGTTCAGTAGTGTCCTTAATTGTGTGTATGTTAGGTAAGTTTACAGTGTCTCTTAGTATGAATGCAATATGTTTTTTAGCCTAAATCCATCTGCTGTCCTGCAGTTGATAAACGGTCTCTGTGTAAGTTAGTTTGGCGTATCTTGGGTTGCGCTCTTCGTGCTTGTGGTCCCGTATTCATGTTTAGTTATTTGTAGTATTGATTACAGCACGTACAACCTGATACGTATAACAGACAAAAAAAACTTATTGACTCCCGGACGACTATAATAACTCTGTATAAGTATTGACGGGCTTGAAGGTGCTTTTGCATCGAAAGCCCTTTCCAGCTCAAGTTGTACTTGATTGTAAACCAGTTACGACGGTCATTACTGAATGTTATGACAATAGTATCACATTTACTGGCGGCACTAACCCTTTATTTGATATACGAATCACATATTCCTTTAATATTATATTTGCTATTCAATATTTTGTATTTTCAACATTTTTAGAGGCTTACGTCAGCTATGTGAGTTAAGGAGTCGTTTTTAATCTCATTTAGTAAACCTAGAGTTGTGAGATCCATTCACCCTTGTGCAACAGGAATTCATTTAGTGAAGAACTCATTAATATAATCCTTAGTCCCACCCTTCCAAAAAATTCTGGTAAACTGTACATAAAACGTTTAGTTTATTTTTCAATATTTATAATTCCCCTAACTATGACAGGCTTACTTCATTGTTTTTCCTCCTTTTATTTCATATATATATATATATATATATATATATATATATATATATATATATATATATATAATCGACCCGTGGAGTGCCTAGATTAATAGTAATTTTGAGGTATATCCTAGAAAATGAATAAAAGTTTATTTTTTTGCCTATGTCCTGCAGGATGCCACGTACTAGAAACATTATAAACGGAGTTGAATAAATAAATGCATGGAAAGTAAAATAGACCTAAATGCCTTTTGCAAAAAGCAATAAAGCAGTAAAAATGAGTTCCATAACCAGCAGCTCATTACAAGAACATAAGGTATTACTTTATTTTTTAAGAAAAATCGTACATATTATTAGACTGCCCAACATGAATTTGTATCTAAGGACGAAAACCAGAACGAGATGATGGAAAACTTTAACATTAAAATGATATTGAATTTATTATGTTTGTTTTCTTTTTATGTGGGTTACTCGGCCGCTAAAAGTTACTGTGAGAGATGTCACTGTGTCTTGTCCATGGTAATACATTTTACTGAAATGTCGGTAAAGCAGTTTTAGCGGTTGTTTTTACACTGACGTAACTGAGAACTACATATAGCATAAGTTGAAAAGGGTTATACGTTTATTTAATATTTATTGATTTTGACGACAATAAATGCAGTATTGAGCCTGCCAGAGTCCCATTACTGGTGCCTAAAGCATGGTCTTTCTTGCATAAACCCCGAAGCAATAACGAAACCTAACTCTCCCGGACAAGTTTCACACTCTAGCAAGAACAGATTCGGAAAGTTTGCTGTGAGGGAAAGCAGCAAAACAGGGACAGCGAGAGAATCCCTATCTGCCTAGTCGTATTAACAGAAGCTTTTCAAGAACCCTAAATTCAAATAAACGGTACTTAGCGTGTAGTTTGGAACTAAGCCGAGAGCGGCAATTATGGGCTAAGAGCCGAAGGTTAGGCAAGCGGCCGGTAGAGGGCAGGTAGGGTCCCACAATGACCGTCTTTAACTGGATATATTATGGAAACTAGAGCCTGGCAGTCCGCAAACGACCTCCATCTCTATCTTATAGTAGCCTAACCTTCTCCCTCTGCTCTAACCTACCCCTAATGTAACCACCGTCGTTCCCTCTTTTCTCCTCTTCCTTTTTGTTATCTCTCTCTTGTTCGTATTCATTCCCTCCTATACTCTTCTCTCTTTTCATTAGTACCGAGTTTTTCCATAATTTATGTCCTCTCTTGGACTAAGACCTAGAAATATAAACTGGTAATGTCTGGTTGAGATTTACCGTAAAAAAACTGAAACGTATATACCTTCAGGGACTCCTGTTCCCCTTGAAGCCGGAAATTGAGATCATGATGGCAAACCATAAAAGAATAGAATAAAAGCTTAAACATTGTAGTTAAAAAAGTGTGGTTTTTATTTGCAAACCTGATTTACCGGAAGGGACAAATGGACTCTGTTATGGGATATTTGCAAACAACAGAGAGCAAAGGATAACATGAAATGATAGTATTGTTACGTTTTATTACAACTTCAGTAATAAACGTTGTTTATTAGAGTTCTTTTGGATTGCAAAATTAAACACACTCAAGTTTCACAGTTTTTATCACTGCACGATTTATTTAACAATGCACTGTACACTTGGTTAATTATTCTTAATTACTACTCACAGTATACACTGTTCTACAATGAGTCACATTCCAATAATTCACTCACGGTCACTGAAACTCGCAAAACTGCACTGTCCTTTACTTCGTAAAGTTAACGGCACTGCACTATCTTAAAAACCGCACTAAACTGTTACTTAGTCATGGAAAACACTTTACTTCACATAAAAACACTTTACCGCACTGCACTAAGTCGCACTGTAGCGCTGAACATCACTTGAAAACCGCTGAGCACAAACTGAACTGGCCGATTTGCACATGCTTATATAGAGGGGCGGCAATATCAAAGGGAACCTACTGGCACCAGCAGTCCCTCGGTCGGTTCCTTTCATCTCCCTCGCACCTCCCAAATAAGCGGCTATCTCTGCTATTCCTTCATTTATTTAATTTTCGCTACAGTATTATATGCCTTGTTGGGACAAAGTCTAGACGATGTCATTGAGAATGAAGACTTTAATATGGTGGTATGCCTTTCGACAATGTTGATAACCTGAAATGCATAGTCCCACATCAGAAGATATGAAGGCCTGATCGCTTTCATTTCTAGTTTCAGTATATTTATATCTCCGCTGTAACACGACAACTGAATATGTGCATCATGACGGCGCTTCTTCAGAAAAGAGCTAACCTATGCCATCTAGTGATGAATATAGGAACTAGAAGTACGTAATCCCCGGTGCGTACGAAGTTCAACTTCGTGTGCAGGAACCACAGTGATTCCGGTTTGTGGCAAAGAGCTGTCAACTTTCTTAGTCTCAGAAGCTCTTATAATGATGGGCTAAACTGCCTTAGGTGGGCCTTCAGGCCAGTAGTGGAATTTGGAACTCCTCTGGATGCATACCAGTTTAAATGCAGTAGAAGCGAAAAATTCTACAGTAACCTGGGTGCTCTATCACATCGACCTTCATTGTGATTTTTCCTTTTTTTCATCTTTAACCATCCGGCGTCTAATAGCAGCTGATCAGCATCACGAAATCTACATTCCAAATTCCGTTTATTCAAAATTTCAATAACCTACTAACACCTTCTTCGGCTACCCCTCCTTTTTTCTCTCATTATTGTCAATATTTTCAACATACATTAAGGAATATGTCTCATGTATTTTACTTTTTGAACGACCACATATCTTATATTTTTATGGAGTCAGATGATATTACAGAGCCAGCTGATTAGGAGGTTTTCTGTTTAATTGTAGGCAGGTCTCAGACACGACAGTGGTCCACGCCCAACTATCTATGTCTGAAGAACGGGTCGGCGTCTCGGAGGACCGACGGGGGAGACGTCTTTGAACACGTTTACCTACGCCCTTGTAGAAGGGAGAAGATTCCAGATGACTCTTAGCTAGTCATAAACAAGATGGCTAATATTAGTAATTGCTAGATGGGTGAATTGACCCACAATATCCATACAGGACTGGCATCAATGCCGATAGACGTGGTTGTGCAAAGCCCGATGGCGGGGGAGAACGTCTCTAGTGGCTTTTCCCAGACAGCTGCTAAAAACTAGGATTTAACTTTGCTGGCTGAGAAGTTTTTAACTATAAATCTATAGTTTTTGAGTGACTTTTCATATTAACCCCGTTAGACAGGCGAAGTTTTAAGTATGCATTAAACTGTAAAATGTTTACACATTAAATCTAAACTATTTCTTTATTTCTGGTTCTTATTTTAACCCCAGTCTAATGATTCATCCTAATAAATATGCCCAATGAATATATATATATATATACCTTCATTCTTCCAACCGTATCTGGACCAAATTCTGGGTTGTTGGAAGTCACAGTAGCCATTCTTTAATAACAATCATGTTCAAAGAAGCTTTGTTCAATTAATGCCAGCTTATAATACTAAACAAAACAATTGTAGTCCAGAACCAGACTAAATACTGTGTCCTAAGAGCTATGTTCGCTCCGCTAGGTTTGTGATAGAAAGCAATGGAGTATTGAATATAGTTAATATCAATAAATATTAACAAACCAGTCTAATGATTCTAAAACCTGGCCAATGAGTTGCTAATGTTTCAAGACACCATCTTGCTTATTATCCTTTGAGTGAGTTGGTTCCTCTTATTATTCCCTCTAGTTTTCATTGTCTTTTCCTTTTAAATTTTCCTATAATGGGTATCCAGGATTAAGGTTCAAGAAGAAGCCCTTTAATAGGCAAATCTCTCATTTTATCTGTAACACAGCCATTTGCAACGGTTTATTTAGTTATATAACATATAATTCTTATTTGAGAAATTGATAATAATATAGATCTATCATACCCTTCAATCAGAGCAATGAAAAAGAACACCCGTTGATCCTGCGTGAATGTCCCATCCAATCCCCTACTCACATTATCATTGAAGGCACGATTAAGTGTTGGTCTTGTTAATGCCCGTGTTCAATCTGGGTTCTTGTACTGCTACATTAGCGGGGCTATATCTATTTGGCGTCCTCAAATTGGGGGAAGGAGATGGACCAAAGACAAGCTTTGCCCGGCTTTAATTATAATAGGGAAGCGGCTGTTCGGGCCCAGAGAATTGAGGGCTCATTTCCTAAACTTGCCAACGGCTACTGCAGTATTAACTAAACCCGGACAACTTGGCCCAACTTCCCCTCCCTCTATCCTCAAAATACCCACTCTCAACTTGGGGCTTATGTTTTATTTACAGGATAAACTTCACTTTCACACTGTCGGGTCTGGAGAGTTAGCATCGTGTGGGAACGTCACAGAAGGAAGATTATTTGTTAAAATCATTAGCGAGAATGGTCTAAGAGATTTTCAGTTTAGTTCTTTTCTTTTATTCCTCTTTGTTTACGCACAGGAAACGTTTTAGGTTTCCAGAAATTCTATGAAGTTATTAATTAATCTTCTCCTTTGGAGGATCATTTTCAGTCAGCCTCATAATTGCCAAGTTCTATGCCTCTCTAGGGTTGGCTTCATCTAACCAAGGGTTCATTTAAGTAATCCTTCAGTTGATTAGTGAGAAGCTCTGTAGTAAAATCATAAGAAAGACCATAACGGACGTACGATCTTCGCTGGTTGTGTCCAAAACATTCGTTTTTCTACTGCTTAAACCAGTTCAATAATACGCATATTGTCTCTAATTTGAAAACCGCTCAACGCCTAAGGAATTGCACCTCAGTTTTAAAATATAAAATTGATAATGTTTTAAATATAATTCATATAGGTTTTCTGTCTGTTTGTGGCACAAGAGGAGTATTAAGTTATTTTCTAATCAAGTACTTGGGGCGTTACAGTTAAGTTTAAACTACCTATTTTTAATTGATTTTATTCTTTACATACTAAAATGGTGCTGGGTGAAAAGCGTTTTGAAATGAAATGGGTTACGTTTTGTGAAACATCATTTAGAATTTCTGAAGATTTTTTTAAGATGCAATGGTATTAAAAATGACTTCTTGCTTCTGAAAGGAATTTGTATTGATAGTTTTTGATCATTCAGGCTCCGATCTCTGGGTTTTTTACCATTCGATGGATATGTTGAACAATTCCGTTAGTGTTACTTGAAACATAAAGCACTACTATTAGTACATTCATATTCAAAGATATCTCTTAGCAATGCACACATTGTGCCTACAATATACACGATCTTGGTCAACCGTGACTAACAAATGTTGTTGAATATTGAGGAGTACACAACATGGCAATGTGTATAACAAAAGGTCCTGAGTAAACTTAGAAGATTTCCACGTGCTGGTGGATGTATCTCACATAATAAAAGCCAGTTTAAAATAATATTTTGCATATCTGCTTGGATTAAGACATTTCATAATAAATTGACTTATTGAAAACGTATGAGAGGGAGGAGGATAACTGAAGGATGAAATCTAAAAAATGCAAATATTTTGGTTAATATTTGAGATAGAAAAAAAAGTAAACAGAACATACACGTTTACGTATATTTTCTTATACAATTTTTCGATCAGACACATAGTATAGGAGGTATTATAAATTTTTGATTTCCCTTTCCATTAAACCCCCATTATCGACCATTATTGAACTTGATCTTTAGTTTTACATGAAACGCTTGTATAACTAGTATAACAATTATCGGACTAAACTTACTATCGTGGCAACAGACTAGTATAATTTTGAATAGATCTCATTTTGCTCATCTCCTTTGTAGCATTGGTTTACGTTTTTGGAATTTTTCTAAAATCGTGTAGAGAGTTCAACCTCAATAGTATTTCCCTTAAGAGAAGTCTGCTCAAAAGATATATCGAAGGATTCGTACAGTACGCATTTATAACGACTCAAAAAACATAGTTGACAAGCGCATAATTCCTGACAAACTTCTACTTTCAACATTTGAGACAATGGTATCTCAGCAGGGTTTGTCTGGAGGAATCTTCTCCATCGATCTGTGGGATGGCTGCCTCCAGATGGAAGTAGATCTATTTATACTCACTTGCATTTCGGGATTAGAGTAGCTTCAATCCCATTTCAGTAGTATAGAACCATTTCAACGGGAATAGAACCATCTATACACACACATGCCAGGCCTAAAGAATGTCGCATGCTTATTACTTATATTACTGTAGATGATTTGGTCATAAAATGGGTTCGTGAGGTACTTGGTCAATGTTTGAAAACTCATTTCGAGGCAAATTCTGGGATGTGTGAATGGTTTCTATGTTCTGCGGCACAATTTAGACCTCAAGGTAGGTCAGTGTGAACTCCTCACCGCAAAAGAACGCTTGTTATCTCTTAATGAGATGCCCTCACCACAAATGTCTACACCTTCGTTCCCTCTGGGTGACAGTACAGTCTAGAATACATTTACCCACCCTCACATGGAGGTTAAGGTCAACTGTACTTTATATATTATTTCCTAGTAATGTGTCGATTATTATTTCCATGGGACATCGATGAATTGATTTCTTATAATTTACTTCAATGCAATGTTTTATTTGGTCTTCTTGTTAAAATTGTTATTTTCAGCTGGAACTTAAAATACATTTGGCAACCCCCACAGGGTTCTTGTGAGGCAGCACGGAAAATTACTTGTAATAGACCAATGAACTGAAGAAATGCCTACAAATCCTCTCGATATCATTGATCTGCGGGCAAAGATTGAGGCTATAGAGTGTAGACTTGACTTTATGTTGTCAATTTTGTATGATTATAAAGTTGAAGTGATTGGAGTCGCTTTCTTAACCAAGAATATTGACAAAATGGTTGGGTAAGGCCTGTTTATTCTGTAATGTGAGATGCTTGGACACATAAGTGGATGAAATAATTTAATGATCTCTCGGAAATTTATAACATTTTTCTTATAAACAAATTACACACAAATTTTACTGTTAAGGTAATATGTTAGGGATATATATGCTATGATATCCCTTAGGGGAAATCAGCTATTGAGGTCGTATTTATGATGGGATTTTCGAAAAATTTCTTCAATTGTCCATCGATCCTTCCGTTTAGAGGGGGAAAAATTTCGAAGATCCGAAATACCTCTGTTATACATCAGATCGAAAAATTTTATAGAATCAACCTTATTGCAAAGTAAATGTGCCATAAATATTGTTACATACATTTATTCTCTATCTTTAATATTAACGTATATATTTGAATAGAATTTTAGCTTTCAGCCTTCAGTAAACCCCCACTCACACTCATTTTATAATTTCAATAAGGTGTTATAGCATGAACCTTTTTATTCTTGGCCTAAAGACTAAATATGGTTTTCAAGAGACATTTATTATGCGAGCTACATGCAAGCTCGTTGTGATGACCTCGCCAATCATGATTTTAGGTTCTTGACCAGAAAATATTTATTTGGATTTATACCATAATCGAAATTTAAACGTTAAAGTCAACACTAAAAATCATATTTGTTATAGACAGAAATCGGACGTTTAATAGAAGGGGTATAAAGGTGATCGAATTTGAAAATTCAATATATTTCCTTTATTATGTGTCGGGTCATAAAATGTAACCAGTGAAGAACCAATCTTGTTAAGTCTTGATGATCTACCATTTACGTTCTATGCTTTTTTTTCATAATTCCAGGATTAGTCGAGTTATTCGAGCTTTCTTGTTTTCTGCCTCTAGGACTCCCCCCCCCCCTCCTCCTCCTTCTACTTACAGTGTTAGCAGATTTCCCTTAAGGGAAAATTTCTTCAAATGTCCATCAATCCTACCCAGGAAATGACGAATATGAGGTCCGTTCAAAATTATATATATATATAAATATATATATATATATATATATATATATATATATATATATAAAGTCGTGGTCATAGAAATTGCATCACTTAAAAATAATGAATGATCTCCTTGAACCAATATTGTTCTTGAGTTTGATAATTTTTAAATCTATTGTAAAATAAAATAGTATGCTATTAGCCATAAAAAATGATTAAAACCCAAATAAGAAATTTATAATATTCATAAAATAATAAATTAAATCTTTAGTCTTAATGAGTAATTTAAGAAAAAAAAAGTTTTTTTTACATAATCATATGAATTTATTTAGAAAAATGGTATAAAATAATTAAAATACATTAATTGAAATATTAATATAAATTAGTATTTTGTTGAACCACCATTAGCCCTGATCACTGAGGCGATCCTGTTTGGCATCGAGTCGACCAAATTTTTTATTATTTCGTCACTAATCTCCTCATTCCAAACATTTTTGATCGCTTGCTTCAACTCATCTTTATCCTTAGGCTTCGTAATTAAATTAATTACGTAATAAAATTAATTAATATTAATTTTAAAATTAATTTTTTTCTTTATTATCATCCACAAGTTTTCAATGCGATTTAAATCTGGGCTATTGCCTGGCCATGGTAGCGTGAAGATCTTGTTATCTGTTAAAAACTGCCTTACCTATCCAAAAACACAATGGTAAAGGCAATAGAAAAATCTTACAGCTAACATATTTTTTTATATAAATAAATAATTAACTTACCGATTTGGCTCTATGGCATGGAGCAGAATCATCTTGAAAAATGAAGTCTCTGCAGTGTGTAAGATGAGAATTCATTGAGGGAATCAAACTCTCTTCCAAAATTTTCTTATATTTTTCTGCATTAACCGGACCTTCTATGAAGTTCATTTTGCCAATTCCAAAGTAGGAAAAACATCCCCAGACCATCACACTTGCTGGATGTTTCACTGTTTTTAATGTACAAGATTCTTCAAATCTTTCATTTGGCCGACGTCGAACGTAGGGAGAACCATCAGAACTGAAGATGTTGAACTTACTCTCATCTGAAAACATCACTTTCCTCCAGTCATCAGATGTCCAAGTTTTAAAATTTATTGCCCAATTTAGCCGAGATTGTTTCATTTTTTTGTTAAGAAATGGTTTTTTTGCTGGTTTTCTTGCCCATAAACCTTTTTCTCTTAATCGTCTGCCCACTGTTTCTCGACTTACTTCTGCTAAATTGCTATCTGCTAGATCTCTAGATATTTCCTTAGCAGTTTTGAAGCGATTTTCTAGAGATAATCTCATCATCATGCGATCTAAACGCTCATCCGTCTTCCTTTTCCTTCCAGTCCCTTTCTTTCGCTCGGTAGATCCATGGGAAAGATTTTTTTTTATTATTCATACCACACTGGATTGGTTGCACCTCACCCTCTTTGCTATCTCACGAGAAGACATTCCAGCTTCAGCAAATGCCACTATTTTAACTTTTTGCTCATAAGACATTTGTTTGAAATTCAGTCTATTGGACATAATAATAGGAAATAACGTGCTTAATGTTGGATTACTTGGGCACAACTGAGCTATGAGTCACAGATCCCATCTCTCTCTAATACTAGTAGGTAAACAAATTCATTCCAACAGATTGTATAGACATTTAGGATTAAAAAGATAACAATCATAGGTGATGCAATGTCTATGACCATGACTGTATATATTTGTCTGTTAACGCTCTAGCGGTCGCAATTTTCGTTTGATCGTTACCAAACTCGATATTTAAACGTTTTATGCAAAAACAAAGATTGAGTTCGTTAATGGCTGAAATCGGACTAGTGGGAGGGGGGGTTTAGAGGAGAGGATTTTCGAAAATTCGAAATATCTCCGTTACTATACGTCGAATTGAAAAATTATATAGAATAAATCTTATTGCAAATTACATTATCACTATAAATAATGTTTTATACATTTATTCTGTATCTTGAATATTAACCGAGATATTTGCATTTTTCTGTTTTCAGCTTCTGAGATGAGATCGGGCCTAGTCGTGAGTTTCCGTCAAGAGCTAGTTCGGGCCGTTCCCGTAACTGTTTGACTCCCTATTCTGAAATTGCTCTATTGTAAAACTTCACGTGGGAAATCTCCTTAGTTTATGCAGCCCCTGCGTGACGAACTTTTTTTTTACATAGAAATAGAGAACTCTTGGTGAGATGAGATAACAAGTGTTATACCAACACTTAGGAAATCTGCGGAGCCAGTTAGCCCCTGCGTGACGAACTTTTATAAATGTATACTGTTCTGCTCTGTACACTGTAAAATAATTTATGGTGGTGATGGATCTAGTTTAATGGTAATTTTCAAACCCGGCGTAAAAAGGTTTTTTCCTTTAGGTATATCATAAATTATGTTGGGTAAAATACAACCCAAAATAAACATAAATCAGTTTACTATCGACTAAAGATTTATTTCTTTACTCTTTCAGGTCAAAAACCTTCTAGGATTATGCTATAAAATAAATAAATACAGTTTATCTATAATGAGATACAGCGAGTTCACTAATTAGGTTCTTTTAATCACATTTTAACAATATATAAATAAGCATCACAACGCCAAAAAACCACAAAAAGTATTAACGCGATAAGAGTTATGAGAAAATATTTTCCTCTTGATAGAGAATTATACAAACTTAGCCTGATTCTCTTGGTGACTGAATTATCAATCACTCAGCGCCAGTGATATATTACCACTTTAAAACTTTTTAAATTATATGATAGAGGTGAAGTTTTAATACTAAACAATGGATACATCCATTTTCAATATAAAAGTGTATTACATGTATTTAATTGAAGGAAAATCAGGGGGTGTAATCTCACTGTTTTGACGATGGTCATTCTTAGCTAACGTTCATATATGTGTAAATAAAATTGTTTATATTCTAGTAACCGCATTTTTTATGAGGCCTTTCATAAATTTTATATCGAAGTAGAAGATAATTCTTCATTGGCCGGATTTAGAGAAGTGGTAACCGAAAATGGTAACAATTTATGTTTTTATGAGAAACTTTAAAAAATAAATGACAAATTACTATATTCACATTCTATTTTCTACTTTTCTTTTTTTTTTTTAAATTTTCATAAACTAGTTTGTAATGTTAATCTTGCTATAGTTATTTGCATTTTTAGTATTCATCCATCGTACTGCTTTATAAAACAAATCTAAAATATGACATGTTTTATACCGAGGTTCATATAACCTTCATAACCTTACGGACACGGAGTTGAGCGTGTTTAAAAGGAAAACCATTGTGTGTATGTACGTACCTTATCATTGTCTTATCTAAGTAAGGGCCAATGGATCTTTGAAGAAACTTACAAAAATAGCATAGTTTTCATGATAGATAGAGGATTTACCTTGTGTTTTGAATATGAATTGCAGAAAGACTAACAACATAATTTGGTATGTAAAAAACATTGTTATTGCATTCTTATATTCCTAATGTTACTTATCACCGTCCACGTTGCGCTAATGAGACTAATCGGGAACGGTTATCTAACAGTTACCACTTATTTCTAGTCAGCTAATCATTGAGTTTTCAACTAAATAAATTCCTACTTCTCAGGAGAGAATCAAAGCTGCAACTCCAGGTTTACCAGTTCAAACTTATAATCATTCTTCTAAGAATGTAATGGATAAATAGAAAGATGGATCAAAAATTCTGCTTTCCGAAACTGAAATAATACTAAATAAAGAAACAAAACAAAATTGAAGCATATATATATATATATATATATATATATATATATATATATATGAACATTAGAAAACAAAATAATAATATTTAAATTTAGAAATTCTTAATAACACGGACCTAAAATAAATAATTAATCATTTGTAATAAATGACCTTATTTTAAGCCCACTTGTTATAATACAAATCTTTGTTTATTTTTTTTCCTTTTGAAAAATCTAATCAATTTTTCTAGAGTTGGTTCTTCCTGGTTGCAGTACCTCTGTAAGTAGAGGCACCTAGGATCAAAGCACATAGGGCATCCGAATAGAAAATGTGTTGTTTACTTCTTCAATAATATAACATTTGGAAAACACTCTTATTCCGAGCTGGATTTGTAGAAATTTCCACTCCAGTAGAAAAATTACTGTTTTTCCCAAGGTAGACGAAGTTGTGATACTTCCCTTATAAACGGAATTAATATTTCAGCTGTTACGAAGAATTCTGGACCCTGAGGAACTTTACGAAACGTCCGAAGCTATGATTGTAATGGATGTTGAGTTTTATACAAGAAATATATATTTTTTTTCCTGAAGAAATTATAATTTCAGATAGACAGCGGTTTGACACCCTCCCTCAATATAAGGTCATCCAGATATTCGAAAATGATAATCTCTCTAAGCAAGTAACCAGGACTGAACTCATAGGAATTGTAAAGCTCATCTCGCATCATTTGAAATTTCCTCCAGGAGGGTTATTTCCAGAGCAGAAAATATTAGGCATTCCCTCGCCGGCTAATGATAACGACTTGTACGTTATAAAATGAGGTAAGCAAATTGCTGGAGAAGGGATGCTCCCCCTCCCTGGAGATAATGAATCCCTAGGGACACGCCTATTCTGATACTCGTCATTTGCATAATGTTATATCAGCCAGGCGTTTAGCCAGAAACAGCAACGTTTGCTTTTCATAACCTAAACTATCTCCCTCAATGAAGGTATTATTAAGTTAAACAAGAATGACTGTTTTTGTTATCTTAGATTATAGATACAGGAATACATAGCACGAGTTTGGCTAGGATGATGATCAGCTAAAGAACACCTGCTGCAGAAAGGAAGTTCCCAATTTTAGAGATTCATACACGTGAAATACAGTCATTTGGACCCTTTTTTTTAAATATATTTTTTTGTTTATTTGCATCAATATTAAATATTACAAGCAAATGATAATAACAATTGTCTTGATTATTGGCTTGAGGTGGGAATTCGTCCATTGACAATAACCGGAGAGAACATTGGATTGTACTATTTGGAGTTATACTGTGCACAACACAAGAAGATCTCTGTGCCACTTACGCTTAAGACGTCGCTTGGGTTTTCAGGAATATGGGCCGATGAGAGTGATTCGACTAAAGGATTAGAAGGTGCGGGAAGGAGAAAGTGGAATCTGGAGAAAAGAAATGTTGAGGACATTATGGAGAGTTAAATTGGATACGTAAAATGGGGAATCTGAAATTTGGCGGAGTATTCTGGATCGGAGGGTTTGGATTTTGTAGGAATTTGAAGGTTTAATGGAACCTTAAAGTTCAAGTCCGTATGACCATATTGGTTGGAGTACTGTCGTATAAATGAATCGTTTGTTAAGTAGTGATAGTTTAGATCTGTTGTCAAGTAGTCTTAGTAGAAGTCCGTGCCGTCAATTCAGTACTTGTCGTTTTAGTGTGATGTGAGGTTCCAACATAGTCGCTTGTCTGAATGTGACTCCTAGATACCTAATTTGTGATTTTTGTGGAATTAGTTTGCTGTTTGGTGTAAGTGGAGGGCAAATGAAACGTCGGAGAGTAAATGTTACATGGCTTGATTTGCTGCTGTTGACCTTGATCCTCCACTGAGTCAGCCAGGAATCTAGTAGGGCTAGGTGTTCTTGTAAAAATGAGGGTGCCATATTTGGATCTGAGTTGGAAGTCAAGATTGCAGTATCATCTGCATACATGAGACGGGAAGTTTCAGGATGTGATGGGATGTCGGCAGTATAGGTAAGGAATAAGAATGGACTTAGGATGCCCCATATGGAACTGAAATTGATACGATACTTTTTTTAGTTGGTAAAAAGAACATTGTTTTTAAGTCCGACAAAGTAAGACAACTGCAAAATTTTATAGAAGCAGTTTTCCACAGTCGACATTCAATTCTCCTAGGACAAAAATGTGTGCCATTTTATTCAAAATGTATCCATCTGAAACCACTTAGCGGCCACATCGTTCTCGATCGTTGCCAAATGGCATATTTAATTTTAATTAATGAAATACAAGTCTGTTAAATCTGAGCAGATGTGCGGGTTTGAAGAAAAGGAAACATTTCAAATCGTCTAGATCTGCATTACTATCGAAATGGTTTATAAGAAATTTAGTTGAAAAAGTAGTTTGATACAATTGCTTATACATATTTTTTTTCTCAGAGCTCATAATGAAATACTACACAGTTGTTTGTTCCTACTAATTTCGTGACACCAGTTTTTTTGTCCCCAGCTATTTTGTTACAAAACCATCTCATGCCTTGATAAATGTCATGTTCAACAGAGAACAACATTTAGCTTCATTTACAGAACCTCGGTTTTTTGCTGTACCTGATAATTCTGATGCATAAATATTTAATACAGAGCAAAACATTCAATCGTTCTGCTCGTTCTCTCTCTCTCTCTCTCTCTCTCTCTCTCTCTCTCTCTCTCTCTCTCTCTCTCTCTCTCTCTCTCTCTCTCTCTCTCACTCTCTCTCTCTCTCTCTCTTTCTCTCTCACACACACTATACGAGAAATGATAAAACAGAACCTGTCTTCAGATGGTGGAAGCTTTCAAATCTGCGACTATTCTTCTTGTTGTACTGCCAAGAACGATAAAAATGACGGTCAAATTTTATTTATTAACATATAAATTTCAATGCAATTTCAAATATATAAAAATTAACGGATTTCTATTCTAGACATTAGTGCTTGATAAAAGAGTTTTTTGGGCTCGCCATCAATAGCAAGGGCAACCTAGGGTTTTAGTGTAAGATTATGCAATAAATAAGGTGACATTGGAAAGAAAATCACTGGAATGTGACAAAATCAGGGAACAAAAAACATCACTGAAGGTGAGAAGCCATCTTTAATTCTCAATATAGTATACTGATGATCCTCTTCTACCTCTGAATACCTCTAATTTCTCCTTAATCAAATCTCTACTGACTGACTGGATCTTCCACTTCCGTTTCCCACGCCAATTTAGAACCTGAAGTTCAACTTTTCCATACTTTTTGTAAGGGCATCTCTTTCAATGTCCTTTATATATTAATTAGTCTGAGGTATTTCTCTGTTACGTAATGCTAACTAACTTCATTAATATTTGTGAACCAATTGGTGAGACATGTCAAGCAATCATAAATTAAAATATCATTATTTATATAAAATGTACTTTAATAACAATTGTTATTTATGCAATAATAAATTGTGCTAGTCTGGGAAGTAGGGTATTGAAATAAGAGGACTCTATTCTATGCTAGATGGCTATGATTACTATAAACTGTAATGAAACAACCCACGAAAATATAAAATACAGTTCATGCTACAAGTTTACCTGGATGACATAAAAGCACATGGTGAACTTCAACAGGTACTAACTAACCTGCTGCTTCTTACTCCATTTTATTGGTATTTATGATGACCCACTTTGTGCTGTTAAGGCTAACAGGAACAGGATATCTATATGTTACAACTCTTCATTAGCCAGGGTGGGAACTAAGTATTTTATTTAGTGAGTTCGTTGCTGGATAAATTCCTATTGTCCTTGTGAGCATCGAACTCACAATTCTTTATTTACCAAGTAAGATTAAGATCAACGCCTTAACTCACATAACTGAACCGAACCCCCCAGCCATTTATATAGTATTATATTTATAAAAATAGTCAATTAAAAAAAAAAGTAAAATGTTTTTTTCATTTATGTGAGGTTTTATGAATTGGTGTATGGGTGTGTGTGTGTGTGTGTGTGTGTGTGTGTGTGTGTGTGTGTGTGTGTGTGATGGAATAAAACAATCCAGAATAAAAACTAAAACTGGTCTACTTCGTAAACATTTAAGGTCACCGTTATGAATCAGTAAAGGGAAACAACGTTTATGGTAAAATTCAAACAACAAATGATGATGAACTTAATTCCTAATACGATATCAATTCAATAAAATGTAATAACTGGAAAGCTAAATGTAATGCACAGTGAGAGCAAATACCAATAAAGAGATACCCAATATGTTCACCGTAATGATGTCAATTCACAATGTCAAACATCTCTTTTATTTCTCTTTAATGATGAAAAGCCTGTATTCAATTCAAAGCAATTATAATATTAGATAATCGAAAACACAATTTTAATTAAATTAAATTTGCAACAGGGTTCATTACATAACAATATTTGAAGGACTTATAATGACAGAGATAAAGTATTTCGATTCTACCCACAACGAGTATTATTGGATGTATCCGCCAAATAAAAAATGTGAAATGAAAAGAATGTTCCCTATTTCAGCAAAGAATAAGACGTTTCACGTGACTTAGTATCAGTTTATTTTGAATATGAAATAATTTGAAGAGGTGGTTTCCTTAAGCAGGAAAACTAAAAAGCTGAAATCCGTCAAGCAGGAGCTGTGTAAACTAAGATGATTTCCCACATGCTGGTATAGCACACTTATGATCTCATCTCACATCATATTATCTATTTATATGTAAAAAAACTGATGAGTAGAAGGGAGGGGGGTTGCTGACAGCAGGAAAAAAAAATAAATTACAAATATCTCGTTTAATAAATGAGTTACAAAAAAAGGCAAAGAACAACAATTGTAGAACGCCAATAGTTTAAAGAGATTGGTTTAATAACATTTTCCGATCCAATTCATAATGGCGGAGATATTTTGAATTTTGAAATGCATACTTCTAAACCCTCATTATTCCAGCCAAATAACTATTCAGCTTATAACAAATATGATATTTAGTTTTGAATGAAACGAGTAAATATCGAGTATGGTAAAAATCTAATAATCATTTTCTACTAAAGGAAGAAAAATCTTAATTGATGAGGTTATAACATAACGTTTTGCATGTGTCACACAAAGTAAAAGTTTAGCGAAGCCAATATTTTGTATTTCACCTTGGAATGAAGCTATTCATGATATAAAACGTTATTGTTAATATGAAATAAGTAGGAGTGTGGGTTTACAGAAAGCCGAAAACTATAAAATCCAAATATCTTGGTTAATATTCATGATATAGAATATATGTTTAGAAAAGCATTCAAATTTGTAATAAGATTGGTTTTATAGAATTTTATATCCAACATATAATGACAGAGATATTTTGAATTGTCGAAATTCCTTCTCTAACCCCCCTTCCACAAGTTCGATTTCATCCATCAAAGAACTTGATCTTTAATTTTGCATAAAAAGTTTAAATATGAACTTTGGTAACAATCACACTAAAATGCGACCAATAAGGCGTTAACAGACAGTTATATATATATATATATATATATATTATAATTCTTTTTTTTTTTTTTTTAACGGACCTCATTTTCGTCATCTCCTAGGTAGGATCGGTGGACATTTGTGAACATTTTTCGAAAATCACTTCATGAGTACAGCCTAGCAGCGAATGCATCTCAATAAATAAATAAAAATAATAACCGAGTAGCTGATTTCTCTTATGGCAAAACTGCTAAAATGCAAATATCTCTGTTAATATTTGAGTTAGAGAAAAATGTATAGAACAGCATTTATAGAAAATTACATGGAGAAACATGTATAGAACAATGGTTATATTAGGTTATCTATGTCAGTTAAAGCGTTGGCCTTAATATCACATGAAAATCTAGAGAGGTGTATTCGATTTCCGCCAAGGCAATAGAAATTTATTTAGTGACGAACTCATTACATAAAATCCTTAGTCCGACCATGGCTAGAAAAGTAAGGTAACTTGTAGATAACCTGTCATAGTTAACCATTTTAGCAAAAAGTGGATGTTAATTAATAATAATAAATTTTGCAACATAACCTATTTAATAAACCCATATGCTACTTAATTCGTTATGCTTTGGTGGTAACCTGTGGATAACCCGTCCCAATTAGCCTTAGTAGTAAAAAGTGGAGGTTAATAAATAATTAAAAACAAAATTGCAGCATTTCCAAAAAACCTAGTTCTTGTAAAATTTCGTTACAAGTTGAGAAAAGATGAAAAGTTTATTTAATTAGTTAGCGAAGAACGTTAAAAATCCAATTTTATTAAAGGGGGCTCAGGTTAGCCATGCGAGTTAAAGCGTTGACCTTTATCTCACATGGTAAACCTAGAGTGGCGAGTTCGATTCTCGCCTTGGCAAAGGAAATTATTTAGTGACGAAATTCATTAAATAACGTCCTAAAATCCCACCCTGGCTAGAAAAGGGTGGTAACCTGTAGATAACCCGTCCCGATTAGCCTAAGTTGCAAAAAAGTGGATGTTAATAAATAATAATAATAATAATAATAATAATTTTATTAAAATAATGATGTACTAAAACTGGTGCTCTATAAATTTTTTTGTAACGGAAATATTGAGCGAACTACACTAAGTTGTACATTCTTGTTTTCAGACTTCAGAAGCCCCCACTTCAATTTATCGCATTTTTACTTAGAAACAGAGTATATATCGTTAGATGAAATGACCAGTCTGAAATCCAGTACGTTCTTACTTTAGAATTCTTGTATGTAATGATAGGTTTTGACTTTGAATGCAAAATCCTGAAGTAAAAATCTTCACTGAGTATTGGCAATTAAACTTGGCATAACTCTGATCTTTTTAATGTATCATTAACTTTATTTTATTTAATGCTTGTTGCAGGATACATGTGAAACGTGAATTAAGGTATTGTTTGAATTAACGACTGACACGAACACACCTAACGTACTCAGTCACAAAGAATATTACCGTTCATAAACATATGCAGGAGAGTCTTGGATAATTTAATTAAGATTCCGAGAGTTTACGAGATTCACGAACAACTTTCCAAGACTTAATAGTCTTGGTGGCATCGTCTTCGAATTAAAACTTAATGTACGTTTAGCTTAAGCATTCTCATTTTGTGTATTTATTATATCCGTTAATGTGTATTTAACAGTGACATAGTAACCAGCTTTTACCGAAGCTTATTAAAGATATTCGCTTATCTACTATTTCGCTTTTTTAAGAAATATTATCAAAAATGGTTTCAGCCTTTTTATTTATCGATCCTACCTAGTAAATGACGAAAATGAGGTCCGTTCAAAATCAGATATATATTTCTCTCTTGCCACTCTAGCTGTCACAATTATTGTCATATCGTTGCCAAACTCGATAAAGAAGCATTATTTGCCAAAAGAAAGATCAAGTTCGTTAACAGCTTAAATGGGAACTGGGTTAAGGAGTGTTTAGAGGGGGATTTTTGAAAGTTTGAAATATCTCCGTTATTATGCGTCGGATCGAAAAATTGTATTGAACCAATCTTATTGCAAACGTAATGTTTTATAAATGTTGTTATGTTCGTTTTTCACTATCTTAAATATTAACCGACATTTGTTTAGTTTTCAGCCATCAGTAAACCCCCACTCCTACTGAAGTAATATTTAACAATAAGCTGTTATATAATGAAAAACTTTATTTGAAGTCTAAATACTAAATATTGTTATTATTGAACTCTTAATTTTTGAGATAAATGCAAATACGTGACGCAAGCGGTAAATCTGGTTAGGTGTCGCAGCCCCTGCGTGACGGACTTTTTTTTTCCAGTAACTCTGGCAAGGGAGAATTTATTGCCTTAAGGTTTGTCTGATTTTTTATTTGAATTCAGTAGGGATCAATTTTTAATGGAATCGATATTTAAAAACTTAACGGCCAGTTATTCAATCTCATAAAAGGCTCAGAAAGTGTCATTTGAGCAACAATGGGCTATCATATAGTTGTGATTCAACTTTCCCTAGAGGCAACATAGTCTATATAAGAGAATTCGAATTTTCAACTAAGAGAGTGCTCATAAAATAAAAATTTTAAAAGTAGAGAAGCAACAATGCCAAGTAAATATAAATATTAGAAACGGAAACATTCTACTTGAAAAAGTGAAGGCTTCAGTAACCTGTAAGATACCAGCAATGAAGACAATGATAATAGACCTAAAGTTGATTGAAAAATAGCACTTCCTATGGTTGCGTACAATAGAAAAAAGAGTATTTTAACTAATAGCTTATAGTAATATATGCCTGGATACCAAAAAAAAAAGTCCGTCACGCAGGGGTGCTGCGTAAACTAAGCAGATTTCCCACGTGAAGTTATACAATAGAGAAATCTCCATACGAGAGCCGAACAGTTACGGCAAAGGGCCGAACTAGCTTTTGGCGGGAAACTCCGTCCTACGTTATCGGCCCAAATTTAATAAAAATGCCAATATCTCGGTTAATATTCAAGATAGAGAATACATGTATAGAACAATATTTATAGTAAATTTAATTTACAATAAGATTGGTTTCATACACTTTTGTGATCCGAAGTATGGTTACGGAGATATTTCGAATTTTCGTGAATCTCCCACTGGTCCTATTTCAGCCATTAACGAACTTGATCTATCTTTTTGTATAAAACGTTTAAATACCGAGTTTGGTAACGATCATACAAAAACTGCGACCGCTAGAGCGTCAACAGACAAATATATATACCTATATATATATATATATATATATATATATATATATATATATATATATATATAATTTTGAACGGACGTCATCTCCTGGGTAGGATCGATGGACATTTGAAGAAAAATTTCGAAAATAGCGTCATGAGTACGACCTCAATAGCCAATTTCCCTGTAGGGAAATCTGCTAAAAATGTTTGCCAAATCTTTCGTTTGGAGGGTACTGAATTGTAGGTGCTGAAGATGTACTCTTCTCAAAATGGAGTATAATAGATTGAAAGATATGGAATCTTGGTTTGGGTGCAGAATCTCTGTAGGAAGTTGGACTAACAAGAAAACTAACGTGGACGTTCTATGTGATATCCATATTTCCAGTGCAGTGGAAAAAAGGAGGGTAGAACTTCTTGGGCATGCCCATTTTATCACAAACATATATGAAGGTAAGGTTATTGGGTATAGGGAAAGAGGGAGGCCCAGGAAGTCATTTTTAGAAATCTTCAAACATCCGGTGGAATTCGGTGTGAATCCCGTAGCATTGGCTACATCTACAAGGCGTAGCCTTCAGATCATTATAAGAGAAGTAAACCTATTATCGACAGTTCTGATTAGGGCAATGCAAGGCACCTTATAAAAATGGGCAAAAGATCGCTGCATTGTCTGGTGCTGTGGAAGTAAGTGCTTGAATATAGGAAAATCTGTAATTTAGAATTAGTGTGAATAAACCCAATATATGGGAACGTCTAGAGTGAACGCAGAGCTGGCGTTTCTGAAATGTTGGTCGTTTACGTGAAGGTTAGTTCTGATTGAACGTTGCCAATATTAAAATATTTGTGTTCTCCTTGCAATCATTGTTGATATCATGTTTTGCTAATAAATTGGTTAATGCACAAAATCTATGCGTTGCTTACAAAATCGTTCTATTTTAACAAATGATCAAAAACATTTACTGATGTTGATGATCCTCTCCTGGTAATGCTCTTCTCAGTTATACAAGATGTGTGGTTCTGGTGATATTGGTATGGAATCATGCACGAAGGCTATGGCTGGTCTTGACGTAGGTATGCTGTACGTATCTAATGTTACTGGGACGCATCCTTGGATGCTCCGTTCATCCGCAATACCCTGGTATTTGTTGAAATGAGGGCCTCTGATCTCTGGCAAAGATGGGATTTACCTGAGGGGAAGTGATAATATATACATTGAACTGGTAGGCATCTCCTTTGAGATGGGATGCCAAAGATCTACTGTAGGGACTAATTTAAGGGCCAGGTAGGGCTCCGTCCTGTCTAAACAGATTTGATTATCTGAGAATTAGAGGTATTCACGGCCTTAAAGGGGATCATCAGTATGCAATGGCTGCTTTAGTGGGTCCCTAACCTTTAGTGGGCACTTGTGTCTCTATAGTAGAGTCAGTCTTTTCTTGTCTTTCTATCACCTCATTTCAAGTGCAAAGAGCATGTCCTAGGAAATTTGAATTCCTACAAGAAACGGACGGAACTCATCCCCTCAGTCCGAAGTATACTAACTTCATTTCTCAAAAAGTTCGTTACTCAGGG
The DNA here is from genome assembly GCA_019009955.1 of Riptortus pedestris. NCBI lineage: Eukaryota > Metazoa > Arthropoda > Insecta > Hemiptera > Alydidae > Riptortus > Riptortus pedestris. The sequence continues at coordinate 75,265,611 of CM032230.1, read as the reverse complement.
TCTGCCTTAACTAAGCAGATTTCCCACGTACGTCAAGTATTCAAACTGTGAAATTTACTGAAAAAGTAAAATGTTCAATGAGAACAATGTTTGGTATTTAGGCTTCAAATAAAGTACTTCATATTCAATATAACAGCTAATTGTTAATATGACATGAATAGGAGTGGGGGTTTACTGAAGGCCGAAAACTTAAAAATGCAAATATCTCCATTAATAATCAACATACTGATATAACGTACATAACAACATATATAAACATTAAATTTGCAATAAGATTGGTTCTATACCAAATTTTGATCAGACGTATAATAACGAAAATATTAAGATTTTTCGAATTCACCACACTAACCTCCCCCCCCCCACACACACACTGGTCGGATTTCAGGCGTTAACGAACTTGATCTTAGGTTTTACATAATCGTTTAAATGTAGTGTTTGGCAACAATCAAATGAAAATTGCGACCGCTAGAGAGTTAACAGATATACATATACAGTTTTGAACGGACCTCATTTTCATCATATCCCGGGTTGAATCGATGGACAATGGTGGCAAATTTTCAAAAATCGCGTCATGAGTATGACCTCAATAGCTGATTTCGCCAAAGGAAGATAAAAAAGCAGATGCATATTTACTACAAACTCCTACATGACTACATAGTAAACTCCTTACTACTATAGTTGCCTCGCTCAAGTGATTTAAAGACGTGCTAAAAAGTTTATAGCTTTAAAAACGACTGTATTATAGAGTGTATTTTATATAGTATAACATAAAGATTACTTTTAACTTTTAGTTTTGGCTAAATAACCCCTTGAGTAGAAGTGGTGATACACCAGGGATTAAATAAATAACTATCTGAAGAAATAGTTTTGTTTTCTTACCTTATAGCGTAAAAAACACGCTTAAATAATAAATAGTGAGTATATGAAACTTCTGTATATATCAATAATGATAAAATTCTAACTGGAGTTGTTTTAGACACTCATCATTACAATTATTGAAAATTTGAAGGAATTTTGTCATATGCGAAACCCCAGAACTCCTTTTTCTATAGAAAAACTTCTAGATGCAGAATACTCTCAGGGACTAGACTATATGATTCAATGCCCCGCAGAAACTATCTGTTTTTTAAATGTCCCTTTTTGCAGATTTCCCTTAAGGGAAATCAGTGAAGGTCGTATTCATGTTGCGAATTTCGAATTTTTTCTGTCCATCGATCCATCGGATGACTAAAATGAGGTCTCAAAACTGTATATATATATCTGTTACCAATCTAGCGATCGCAATTATTGTTTAATCGCTACCAAACTGGATATTTAGTCGTTTTATGTAAAAAGAAAGATCAAGTTCGTTAACGGCTAAAGTCGGACCAGGGGGAGAATTTCGAAAATCCACAATATCTCTGTTACTATACGTCGTATCGAAAAAATGTATAAAACCAATCTTTTAGAAACTTAAATGTACTATTAATATTGTTATATAAGTTTATTCCCTATCTTGAATATTAACCGAGATATTTGCATTTTTAAGTTTTCAGTCTTCTGCAAATCCACAATTCTACTCATGTTATATAAACAATACACGATTATATAATAAACCAGATTATTCGAAACTTAAAGACGAAATACTGTTTTCAAGAGACATTTATTATACGAGATACATGCAAATATGTTCTGTTGACGCCCCCCCCCCTTCCTTAAGGTTTTGGACTACGTAATTTTGATTGATTGAGATAAACGTTATTCTGATTCATTATAAATTATAGTACTAGATATAGTAAATCGTTTTCAATCAACTTAATACGTTATATTCAGATATATTACAGTAATTGTTTTTCTTTCCGGTAAGAAGTTGGCAGAACTGTTACTTTACATTTCAGATGCTTCCCATTCCAGAAGGTTTCTTATTATCGTTTGTATTTATTCACTTAATATTCATGGTATAGTTGTGTTAACAGCATGTAGATTTATCTATTGTTCACGAGGGAAATCTGCTTAGTTTACGCAGCCTCTGCGTGACGGACTTTTTTTTAGAAACACATAAATACCTTATTAATTCAGCTAAATTCTGTATTTATTATAACTTGCTTTGTGTACTCGGACATGGGCCTAAGAACGCTCATGAATGCCAATGTATGGGTGCTTGAGATATTTCCTGAGGGTGCATGAGAGAGAGAGAACTGATACCAGCCTCATTTCGCTTGAGGGGATTATCATTAAAATAGTATTCTTTTATTAAACGCGTCACTTAGCCGGCATAAGAGCTTAGATGGCAATCTGGCAGGCGATTAACTCAAAGGGTTTGCCCTGTATAGGGGCGGTGGCTTAGCTCTTTGTATTCAACCACAAGTCCTTGTGCTGATAACACGGCCTGCACGCTGGTTCCTCTTATCTATTCTTTCCGTCTCTATAGTTCTCTTATCGCCGACGATCTAGTCTCAGGGTTTGTAGGTCTCTTTGCTAGCTGAAATAATTGCCAGTGAAGCCCGATTGGCTGGAAAAGGACTCGTGAACTATCGTATTTTCGGCAGTAAAAGCAGAAAATATTAAAGTAAACAATATTTCTGTTTGCATGGAAAACACAAATAACGCGTATATTTCCAACTCACAGAGAGTTCCGCATAGCTAGAAAATTGCATTATAAGAAATCCTATTTATGTGTAAATAATTATTCCATGTATTGTGTTGGAGTAATTTTTTTTCGCGTTTTAGCTTTATAGCTATGATCTGCAAAAATGGAGAGACCACATCTAAATATATTTTCAGTATATAGTATATATACTCAAGCAATGTTACCGACGGCCCTTTACAGTTGAGAGGTGAGTAGCTTTCTGTGAAACAAGAAGATTAAAATTAATTTACGTATACAAAACGTTTATTTGGGACAAAGTTATTCCGATAACTTTCATGTTATGGATCCCCAAAGGAGAAAGATGATTTTCGATTACGTTTATTTTATACTCACACGTATATTTTTGGACACCCACACACTCACATATACACACACATGCACCAACACACACACACACACACACACATAAATATATATAAACACACACCCCCATGGAAGGACCCTGTGTAAAAAAGGCAGAAGTTGTGCATGGGATATTAAAAATGTTCAAATCATTCGGGTTCTGGATAACATTTATTAACAAGACTGCTTTTCGATGAGATGATTGAAATATTTATGGTTATGTATTCTACTCTAAACCTCGACTCCTGGTACAATTTCAGGCACCAACAAACTTGGCGTTTAATTTTACATAGATGAGTTAAATATGTGGGTGCTTTGGCTAGCCATGTGGCTTAAGGTGTTGGTCTTAATCTAACTTGGTAAACCTAGACTCTGGAGTAAGAGTCCTACCTGGGCAATAGGAAGTTATTTGTAGGCGAAATCGTTAAATAAAATCAGCAGCCCTACCCCGGGTAGAAAAGGGCGGTAGCCTGTAGGAACATAGTTCCATGTAGCCTTAGTATCACAATGTGAACGTTCATAAATAAAATAAAATGTTTATTTATGGAAATCACATCGAAGGTGGTTTTCCCTGGAGTGGGTTTGTATGTCTGCTTATGTTCTTCCAGCCCGCATATTTACTAGGTCGCATGAATTTCATATTGATAAAGGTCAAGTTCTGAAATTGGTTCAAAAAAAGTGGGAGTGTCATAAATTGCAAAATTTTAGCTCTTATTATTTATTAATTTCGTTTAATTTATGTATGAAAATAAAAAAAAATATTATACGACACAATTATAACATCATCAAAAGACTACTAGTTAGCCTAGAGTCTAGGCTCTTTGAAATTAGTCTCATTCCTTTCATCTCCGTACCATAATTTATCTTAAGGATCTTGCGTTATTTTGAAACCCCCATCTCATTGTGCTTATTGAAGCGGACGTAAGAAGAGCCAAAAGACAATTTTCCGGCTATAAACTTGACCAACTTGGGTCTACCTGTAGCACTTTTTAAGTTAGTTCAAACAGAACTTTGCCTTGGAAGAGGGCAGGGACGCTGAGACAAACTTTGAGGACAATGCCTAGAGGCACTTGAAACTTCCTGCTCGAAATATTATTTCTTCTTGATTAAAACTGAGGAACCTCTCTTCGGACCTTAGTAAATATTTAACCCTTACAGGTTGAGTTTCCGATCTCCCTAACTTTTCTTTGATCCACATCAACTTCAAAAAATATTGCTTCCCTTCTCTTTTGTACCCATCTCAGGTTTTCTCTAAGTCTTTTTTTCTTGCGAGGCTCTTCTTTCGTTTCATCTGATTGATTTTCTTTACTTTATCCCCTTGAGTCTTTGAAACATTTATTTTCATTCTTTTTGGGATATCTAGGCGAACATTTTTGAAGATTTACAATGACTGAAAAGTTCATAGAACATAACTTTATGATTGTTATATAACATCTAGAAAATTGCTTTATTTTATCGTCAAATCTCCAAACCATGTTACTAAATACTTTGGTGTTAATAAACTTCCTAAACCTGAAGTCTTGGCTCAATTCCCACGTGGTCAATAGCAATTTATAACTTTCTAAATAAAATCTTTTGTCCTACCCAGGCTAGAAAAGAGAGGCAACCTATAGACAAGTTAATTAGCCATAGAAACATATAAGATCAAGTTGAGAATCGCTGGAACTCATAATCTAAATAAATGCTTTTATAATTCTACTTACATAAAACAAAATGTACAAATACATAATTTTATAACCCCTAATGGGCATTTGGAAAATAATTAGTTTATTTAAAAATGGGTGCCGCAATACAAACAATTTTTTTTGTAAGGTTATGGAAATTTGTTTAGTGCTCAACAGTAGTCAATTTATGTCTTGAGATAAATGCAAATACGTGACGCAAGTGGGAAATATGCTTAGTTAACGCAGCCGGTCTTTTTTTATTTAGAGAATATTCTTTCTATAGTATTATTGTTCATTATCTTTATTCGGGCAGATCTCGAATATTTATGTTATAAATTGTTATTTTTTAAAATGTTTTAAGTATTTATTTTTGATCCATTCTTCATGAGAAAATTAGTTACAGTTTAACCCTTTAAACGGTTTTTTTTTGTTTTCTTTATTTTTCCATTTTATTTACTGTCTTGATGTTAAAACAATAACCATTGTTGTAATTGATAATGGTTCTCGGAAAATCGTCTTTCTCCTTTGAAAAATTTGCTAGGTAATGGAATCACTTTTTCTCGTATACCCTTATTGTATAATCTTCTTGTTTTTACTGGAAACTGTTCCTTTATCAACACACAAGGGCACCCGTAATATAGCTTATATACATATTAAGATAGATCAGAGATAATTTAAAATATAAAAAATTGTTTAAAATTTTCTCTCCATACTTGCAGATCGAGGGTATAAAGTGGAAACGCAAAGAACATTTTTGTAATTAAATTTATTAAGAGATTTTATTATTATGATGGTTTTATTTATATGAATTTTGAAATTTTATTTTGCTGCTATGTATAAAATGTTTTTATTAAAAACAGTAATCTAATCGTTGCATCTATCTAGGTTAAAGAGTACTGACGATACTCATTTTCTTTGTCTTAAGTGAGTAGTAACTTCAAAAAACTATTATTGACTGAATTACTTTTACTTTTCTTGATCAATACTGAAACAACGAAATAAGATTTAATAATAATAAAAATAGAGAAGAAACAAATAAAAGTATCTATTTCTCAATCATAAAAACATAGGAAACTAATAAAGAATTCAAAATTTGTAAGGACATAGTTGAATGATTTTTATAGGTCTAGCTACTTAGTGAGTCGAAGCACGTTTTTCATTGCATGCACTGTCAACAGCTATACTCACTCCTATCAAACCAAAATAAATCACATGTTCCCAGAGCTGTTTATTAAAATATTTGACAGAAAAACTTTATTTATTTTGGGGAAGGCTTTAAACTAAAGTAACCTGACCGTAAACAGTAACATAACGTTTTCTAGGGATTGGCTATGGTGCTAAATATTCCTTTTGTCTTACTAGTGACAATTTTATTCGTTTAAGTAAATTACAGTTCAGGGAAATGTTTTTAATGTAATTGAAGCATAGAATTATAATATATAATTTTATTTTTATAATTATAGTTTATTATAATAAATAAAAATTCGATAGCTTGCAAAATTGGTCAAGTAAATTGTGCTATGTTAGGGGATATAGAGGATTTGACAATTTATCTTTAAGAAACTGAGTATACGACCTCCTTTTTTTTAAGGTAAACACCCCTAAAATGTGCATGTCATAATAGCTTTTGACCGGACAGGTGTAAAAACTTTTATTATTTTATATTCTAACCTTCAAAATGTTTTGATTAACTTATGTTCAATTATGTAGTCATTACATAGTTAATAGGCGGTCCACGTTAGCAATTTGAGTTAAGGCATGGGTCTTAATCTCATTTGGTAAACCTAGAGCCGTGAGTTCGATTCTCACCTGGGATATGGCAGTTTATACTTACTGAATAAAATCCTTAGACCCACCCTGACAAGAAGAGAGTGGTAACCTGTAAATAGCCCACCCCGATTATGGACAGTAAAAAGGATATAAAGTGTACGTAATAAGAAAAGCATAGTTATTATCGAATTTACTTCTTAAAACTTTGAAATCGGAAGATTATGTCTGAATGAGACGTCATGATTATAAGGGATGGAATGCAGTATGACTATGTAATGCAATTTTATTTACTGTAGCGTTATTATGTTCTGTGATCGGAAAGTCCTTTCTTCCGTACAATTTAAGTATCTTCTACTTCCTTTTCTCTATAGGTACATCCTTGGAAGGATCTCTGTAGAAACTCATTATTCATTTTTAGCCTTATCTTTTGTGGAAACTTTGAAATAGGAATGAATACATCTTATATAACTTCCTATACAATGTATGGAAACTAAAATATGTAAGGAGCACTCAGAATTAAAAAAAAATCGAATGGACAATTTTAATTAATTGTATTTATTGATACTTTTTAATATACCATACACATACACACGCGCACAACCCCCACACACGCAATGTATACTCTTTATCGCTTTATCGAATTAAATCAGAATTATTTAGTATAGTCTTGTGTGCAACAGCCGTATTATTTTCTTAAAAATTAAGAAAAAAGTGCACGTGATGTTTCAGTAAAGAATAAATAATTTGTTACTAGAACTGTTGATCAGTTACCACATAATATGAATTTCGAAGTACCAATTGGGGTTATTTTTGTTCAACTAAAGATATTTATTATTTTTCGCGTACCTCTTAAAGTTAATGGGCGGTAGAACATTTTCTGCACTTTTTGTTGTTGGTCGGAGCATTAGCAAGGAGTCTTTTCAATAAGGTTCTGTTTCATTCTTTGCTGCTTCAATGACTTCCTTTTTCTCAGTGCACTCTACCTAAAAGCTCTATTCTTCAGTTACTGGGAAATTCAAGGAATTTAGTTTAGCTTCTTCCTTCTCATGAGCAATTATATCATATGTTTGCATATGCTTATATACAATCGTTATTATTATTATTATTATTTATTAACATCCACTTTTTGCAACTTAGGCTAATTGGGACGGGTTATCTACAGGTTACCACCCTATTCTAGCCAGGGTGGGATTTTAGGATGTTATTTAATGAATTTCGTCACTAAATAATTTCCTTTGCCCAGGCGAGAATCGAACTCGTCACTCTAGGTTTACCATGTGAGATAAAGTTCAACGCTTTAACTCTCATGGCTAACCTGAGCCCCCTCCCCCCCCTATATACAATCGTCCTTCCTTGATTGAAAATTTTATGAGTTCCCCAAATATAAAGATTGGTGATTTAGGTTTGGCGTTCTTTGGATATTATCTTAAAAACGATTGGCCAAGAAATTTCACTTTTGGATTAATGTGGTTGTACACATCTTCTTCATAAGGTAGGTGTGTCTTGCCAGAAACCCTTAAATGAAATATATATGTTAGTTATTAAATGCACCTCCATACTTTATATATGTCGTACGTAACATATTGATATGTGTCTTTGCTTAACGACACAGGGGAAAGAACTCAACAGATGGCTAATACTTACGAGTGAACTAGAAATGAATACATATGTCTTATACATATGTCTTTTGAGAGGGATGACGTATGATGTTATTTATTTTCATTAATGTGTTTAGGCTCAATGCGATGGACCACACTGGCATACTGCATGCCTTACTTTTTATTTAATTTTTGTCATGGTTCTATTAGTAGTAAAACATGGTTTCTGGAGAACAATTTTTTGATTAGAGTAATTATGTATTCTTTCATTATCAGAAAAATATTTATCCATTATCTGTACTGAACTTCGAGATCTGAGCTCAGATTTCGACATTTGTCACGTAGTCAGCAAATATAAAAATATGTTGTTATACTTTTCTGTCACCTGATATTTTTTTTTGCTGTCCCCACGGGGGTGGTGGGGGGAGTGGGACTTTACCACTCGTTTTCAAACGCTGTGGGAATGAGAGCGTCTCATTCAAGTTTTCCAACAAGCTCAAATAAAAAAAAAGTCAAAGTTAAATTTAAATGTCCGGAGCAGGCCGCCTAGACGGAGCTCAACTTTTTACCCCCTTTAGTCCGTCTCTCTCTCTCTCTCTCTCTCTCTCTCTCTCTCTCTCTCACACACACACACACACACACACACTCTCTCTCATCCCCTAACTCTCTCTCTCTCTTCTCCTCCCTGTTACTCTTTCTCTCTCTCTCTCTCTCTCTCTCTCTCTCTCTCTCTCACTCTCTTCCTATTAGACTTCTTCCTTCACATACATTTGAAGCTAATCTTCATTCCTTTAAATGTAAGACTTCAACTTTTTATTTCTTAATGGTTCGAATCCAAACATTTCTATGAATTTACAATCAGCTTCGCCCAAAATTTTGGAAATTCACGTATTTTCTTCGCCCTGTTTGGTGCTTTAATTATGCCTTTGCTCATTAAATATATATGTATTTCTTTCGAGTAAATATGTTTGAATTGAAGGACTTGAATCCAGATGCTCAAACGATGAGTTCATACAACGATTAGTTCAAACATTTTCTCTATGACTCAAACTCTTTGTAGTTTAAAATTAAATAATTTTGAAATTAACGAAAACTGTTTTAATATTACGGGGCACGAAATGTGTAAAATCATTTAGTTATTCTTTACATAATATTGTTTTCCTTCTCACTGAGGAAAAAAAATTAAATTAAAAAAAAATCACTAGTAGTTTTAAAAAATCATTTATTTCCACTGACATGATTCTAGCTTGTTGCTCGTATTCGTATTAAAATTTGCTCCAAAAATACTCATTACCAATTTTTTTTTTTAAGTTTTTGAGAATTCAGAGAAGTGTGCTAACTAATTACGCTTCTTTAGCAAGTAGTGGCTAATGATTTCGTTTTCTCTATAGCAAGGCAACCTTACAAAAATTGGCTCACAGTATCTTTAAATTTCAGTAGGGACAAGTAACAGATTTGTTTTAGATAGTCATAAAGAAGTATCTTCGCCTACTAATAGTATAGACTCTATTTTGATACATAGAAAGGACGGTATACCCTCATAATTACTTATTTTTTTTATTATATTTTATGTGAGCACAATCATTATTGTACCTGTTAACCCTAGAACTACCAAGGGGGGGGGGCTCCTTGAGCCCACAACTTTTTGTTTTTGTTCCCTATCACCCAATTTTAATGGGATATTTTTGATATTTTATGTATTCCTCAGAAAAACATCCTAGAGTGAGGGCATAACAATAAAATTAAATAAAAAAAATTCTATGTTGAGAAAACACACATTTTTTGAAGTATGGGCTCGAGAAGCCCCCCCCCCTTGGTAATGCAAGGGGTAGTTATACACTTAAGTACCAAGGGGGGGGGGCTCCTCGAGTCCACTGATATTTTATACTACTTTTAACTAGTAATTCAAGTGTTATTAATTATATTGCTCAAATAATAATTACTTTGATGTAATTTTAACATACACAAACCTTCTCAAGTTTTTTTTTTCTCAAAAAAAATATATATATTCTCCCCATATAATTTTTTTTCATATAAAAATATATTACTGAGATGGTTATAATTATTGCTCCTGATAGGTACTTTTTTAGAAAAGAGAAGATTTTCTAGGTTGTTCCAAACTAGGGGAACAGTTAGTCCATGCTGCATCCTGGATAAACACTCGGAAAAAAAAATTATTGTGCAAAAGCACCGATAATTGCATTACGAATCTGATAATTATATTTTCTTAAATTATTATTCTATTATAATGTTATAATAACATAGATATAGATAACTTTTTATTCTAACAATGTTTAGATATGTTCCTCCAGTAGAATAAAATTACATTTAATTTAAAGTTATCCTTTTTTCCCCATCCGAACTTTTTTTTTTAATTTATTTTTATTTTTGTATTTAATTTTTTTTTTAATTTTTTTTTCACAGGTGTCATAAGAAACGTTCATTAAACATAATCCAATAGAAATAAAATTTTTAAAAAAATTATAGAACCAAAATAAAAGGTTTTTAAGGTTGTGGGCTCGAGGAGCCCCCCCCCCCTTGGTAATCCATGCGACCTGGGAGAGGTCGGTAATACTAGGGTTAAGACTCAAACTGTGGCTAGTATCTTAAGGTATAGTATCCAATATACGCAACAGCCTTCTTACACTGAATCGAGTTTCAACCAATATGATACATTTTCTTCTCTTAAAAAAATCCCCCCAGTTCAGATGAAATAAGTACATTTAAAGACGTACATAAATACATAAAAAAAAAGTCCGTCACGCAGGGGCTGCGTAAACTAAGCAGATTTTCCTCGTGAAGTTTGAACAATAGATAAATCTACATAATGGTAACACAATAGCATCGTCAATATCAAGTGAATAAGTACAAACGATTATAAGAAACCTACCCACGGGAAGCGTCTGAAACGTAAAGAAACAGCTGTGCCAACTTCTCACCTAAAAGAAAAAGAATTACTGAAATATAATATATTTTTATATTAATATAATAAATATAATATATTAATATCTTAATTTTATTGAAAACTATTTACTATATCTAGTACTGTAATTTATAATGTATCAGCATACTTTTTATCTAAATCAATCAAAATTTAGTAGTCCAAGAACTTAAGACGGGGGGGGGGGGCACCAAAACATATTTGCATTTATCTCGTATAATAAAGGTCTCTTGAAAACAATATGTGGTATTTAGGCTTCAAATAATGAGGTTTATTACATAACAGAGTGTTGTTTATGCAACATGAGTAGAAGTGGCGATTTGCTGAAGGCTGAAAACTGAAAAATGCAAATATCTCTGGTAATATTCAGGATAGAGAATAAATATATATATATATATATATATATATATATATATATCAATATTTATAGTACATTAAATTTGCAATAAGATTTGCTTTATAAAATTTTTCGATCCGACGTCCAGTAACGAAGATATTTCGAATTTTCGAAAATCCCCATCCTAAAAATTTGGAAGTATTCGGCATCCTGAGGTCAATGTATGATAGTTACTATTTGTGAGAGCTAGGAGGAAGTTAAAAGCAGGTGACTGATCCTGAGTCTTGTGAGTACTATTTCGTCTTGTCTATTATCATTTTTATTGTTTAACCACCCTTTTATGTTTTACTACGTCTTGTGCAATAGTATTTCCAACTTGTATTTCCACCAAAATTCTTGCTATTAATAAAGGTCGCCTCTAGTACCTGAATATCTTTCTCTGCCAGCATGATGATCTTTCTCCGAGTCAAATAATTTTCATTTTGAGGATCTATTGTTTAGAAAGCTCAATAATTTCATGTAGTGGGATTCATAACGTAGATAATTTGGCCTTGTGTTCTTAAAATTGTACAAAATATGGTCATTAAAGATAGGCTTCAAATTTACTTTTGTACGAGTATAATACAAAAATAATTAATTTATTTTTTTTAACATACTATACACCTGTTGAAAATTGTCCTGTCAACTACAGGCTATTTAAATTATTAATTACTTGCTGACGGTGCATTCTCTCTTAAAACTCGATAATTATTTATTTATGCGCCTCATTGAAGGTAAATGGCTCAGAGTAAGACTTGACAGCTCTCTCAATGTCAAAGAACGTCCAATATTAAAACCAGTAAAAAAAATAAAAAAAGTAAAATAAAATTCTTTATTAATTCACAGTATTTAGCATCTGAAAATATCAGAAAGCCTGGCACATTATTTAAAATTAGTTGTTCAAATCTTTTAGTTTATCTCTCTTAGCTATTCACAAATAACCGCGAATAAACCAGTAAGGTAGTAGGGAGGCCCTTCATTAAGAAATAGTGAGTAAATGAGTTTGATGTAAATTCCAGATTTGATAAACTTTTAACAAACTGTTTTTGGAATTGTTCTTCTTTTAAATAGATTTTCCTTTCAATCATGATGCAAGTTTCATTGAATGTCCATCTATCTAAGATAAAGCTCTCTCAAAATTACACATACACCCACACACACACACACACAAATATATATATATATATATATATATATATATATTATGACTTACCTGAATCTACCAAGAGGGGGATTTGGAAAGTATAAGTAGTTATATTAAATGAAACACGCTAACAGTTTTCAGTTACTTAGTTCGATTTTGAACTGCATTCTCTTCATTCTCCATGATTTCATGTAGAATGATAGCGAGGTAGTTTATTCTTCTGGCCCTGTCTTTGAATGTGCCGTGCACTAGCAGATTTTTTACCGTTAATTGTAACTTGCAATTTCGGCAGGTTGGGTATAAGTAGATTTTTTAGGAATATATAAGTGTTGTACATGTTAGCGATAATTTCTTCTCGTTCACGTTTTCCGTATCAGAAGACCAGGCTTAATTATTTATATACGTGTCTGTAACGCTCTAGTCGCAATTTTTGTTCTTTCGCTACCAAAGTCCATATTTATGCATGTCAAAATAAAGATCACTTACGTTCATGGCTCAAATCGGACATCGAGAAGAGGGAGAAAATTGAAATATTTCTGTAGTTATAAGTCTGGTCGAAAAAACGTAAAACAAACCAACTTATTGGAATTTCAACTTCTTGCAATTACGATTTCTATAATTTCGGTTTTATAATCCGTGATATTTACTGCTAAACAGTTTTCAGCCCTTAATAAATCTCACATTTTCAATAATACTATATATCATGTTCACATGTTACACGGCATTCAAATATTAAGAGATATATTTTCAATGATTAGATGGTGTCGTATCAGCAGTGTGCTCGTTACAAGAAAAATCTCATTAGTTTAAGCACCCCCTAAAATTTCGTTGATTTTATCAGTCATCCGGAGACATTAATTTCTTCTTTTTTGTTTCTTGTTTAATAAAAAAAGATACCTGTTTGCACAGAGTGTCTTAATGAATATTTTTTTAATTTCTTTGCAAGTTCAAATGTAAATAAAAATATGGCATTTTTATTTAGGTTTTTATATATTCTAGCTTCTCTCCTATGTAACTTAAGGTTGGATGGCTTTAAACGAAACAGTACGTTTTTCTTAATTTTTGTTTCGTAGAAATATGCATATAGTAAGTACAGGTTTATGCTATTAGGAGGAAATGATCTTCTGTTGCTAATAAGGGCAGGTTATATGTAGGTGACCACCCTTTTTTATCCAGGGTGTGGCTAAGGGTTTTCTTTAATGTGTTCCATCACTTATATTCCTTTCCCCAGCTGAGAATCGAACTCTGGACTCAAAGGATCACCAAGTGTGATTAGGACCTTAACTCATATGGCTGTCCCGAGGAGCAAAATGATTATAAGTGTTCATATTTGACTTTTTATTTCTTTATCTCATTAATATTAAGATAATTGGAAAATCAATATTCTTTACACTAATATAACAAATATAAAGCCTTTGCTAAATCTTAGAGAGACATATTTGAGAGGATAAATGACACAGGATGTACAAGACTAACTCTTGAAGCTGTTAAGATAATTCCAATTGAATATGCAATGTGCTCGGACCTCAGGGGAAATACCTCACTCATTCTGCCAGATGAGCTCCGTCAGCTGCTCCTGCAATTTAATAAAAACTTTTATGATCTAAAGCCTCCATCAAAAAGGTAAAACACAAATTGACTCATAAACTCAGCATGCAAAAATGCTCACTCTCGGTAGAAGTTTAATAATATATTTTGAATACTGAAATTTTTAAATTAAAATATAAAATTCTAAAAACAAACATCTAAGTATTAATTGTAATTATATATTATAAATTGTTTTGTTCAATCACCTACAGTTAAACTTCAATAATTAAATTGAAATACGTAACTATGGTCTGGGTGAATAATGTACTCAAAATGTTGTCTTCCATATTTATGAAACATACATGTGGTTTACAACATTTCGCCTTAGAAAAGTTTAGAGACTGGATGATAAGTGTGTAAAGTCATTTGGTTATTCTTTACACGATATTATTTTCCTTCTCACTGAGACATAAAAATTAAATTTAAAAAAAATCACTAGTTGGTTTTAAAGTATCATTTATTTCCACTGACATGATTCTAGCTTGTTGCACGTACTCGGCTTACAATTTGTTACAAAAATACTCATTACCAATTTTTCATTAAATATTATCAGATATTTGTCAGTTATTTTCACATCTTCATTATGACATTTGCTTATATCAGTAGGTTTTCGCTTAACAATTATGGTCGAGCTTATTCTGTTCTATAAAAGAGGTCAAAATGATTTTTTCAACATTGGTCCATTTTTTGTGTTTTTTTATATAGTTACATTGTTTATACAGTTTTTCACTGAAATAGACTTCTCATTAGCATTTATACATCGGATCATTGAAGTTATTTGCACCTAAATTTAAACTGGACAATATACGAATTACGAAAGACCATAGACGTAGACCATGACGTACGACAGTATTCATAATTATGCATGGCAGTGAAACGTTGACTCTCTACCAGAAAGACGGCAACTTCTCTTGGAACGGGAGAGAAAAGAGTCACGGAAGATGATGTTCAGATCCTTGATATCATATTTCTGATGGAGCTAATAGATTTTCTTGGAGAAATTAATATCATCTGTACTCAAGGCTGTATCAATATCATCAAGCATGAAAGGCTGTGGTTGGGTTACGTTGAGAGATGGGACCCCAAAAGAATGAGATGTTTTAGAAAAGTTAAAAGAACATTTACTTCGTTTGTTTAACTTGAGGAAATCGAAGTAAATAATTCTCTGTAATCTACCACATATTTGTATATTCCTGGTGATTGTTTGTATTAACGGAATCTGGTTTCCACAAAAGTGGAAGAATGAAAGGAGAGAATCGTAAGGATTTGCAGTTATTTCCCGTTACCTTTGCAGGATATACCAGAAATCTGTTCGACCTCAGAACTGTTACAGAACCAGTCTTCCGTAGCCTGCATATGCTAATGATATGGATTAGCCAGTGTAAGTATGCAGACTACAAGTTATATGGAGTCAGAATGAGAATTTAGACTAGCAATAATCTACAACTGTGTTTTTATTTTAAATATTTAAACGACAAATCACGGTGTTAAACAAATTGTTAAACCCAATGGAGGGTGAGCAGGAGTCTCACCCCTTTTCAGAGAAAACAGGAAGGTGTTTAACCTGAGATAAAATGATCCCTTGGGGAGGAAATTGAACCTTGGCTTTCTCAGATTAAAACCGTGATGAGGAAATCTTAATCTCTTCCGAAGACGAGTAAGCAGGAGAGAAGTTCAGCTAAGGCATTGCTTATGAGCAAGTCTTCTGCTAAAATTGAACCCATAATTGACTGCTAAGCTACCCTTTACATTATCCCGTCTATATTGTAAACTAACCGACTTCCCTCAGTTCTAGGATTTCCTTCCTCAATTTAGATGGATATGGATTTCAAATAAACACTGTTACTCTTGTAAGGGACTGCCGTGTTAAGGTTACGTCAAACTGAGAACTTGAATACGAATTTATTCTTCACGTGCTTCTTGAAAATAAATGTTCTTGGCTGATCAGCCGATGATGACTTCGGTCACACATCCCTTGCTGGTTCAAGGCAGTTGGAGTTCACTATTTTTTATTTTAGTAGCTTATAAATTACATCGGGAGGCCATCAAAAGAGTGTGTAAAAGTCCAGCCATGAAGCTCCACCAAATATTTTACTATCATTAAATACAAATCTGTATGTAACATCCAGATTTAATGGTTTCTGCAGTCTGATATGGCGGGTAATATATGTAAGTACTAACTAACAACTAAACTTTTGTCTTTCCCTACTTAAGTTCACTACAAACTACAAATTTTTCTTTCAAACTGCACTAGTTGAACACTAAGGTGGTAATTCCAGTACATAAACATTTATACAAAGAGACAATTAACTTTTCCTAGTGTCCTGATGAATAATCTGAAAACTCGCTTTAACTCTTTATATCTTAAATTTCGTTACTCTGCATTTTGTAATACTCTCAATGAATTAATTTTATTTTGAGTTATATTTAAGTGTACATTAATAGCTAATACAAATCATACACTTGTGTACAGTATTTGCTAATTCAGTTTGTAAGTGAGGTTTTTATAATGTTCACATTTTAAGCGGTTATTTCTTACACCGTTCAATTGTATATTTTATAATTCATATAAAGAAGAGATACCTGCATTGTAGAATTACCCTAATGTTAGATTTTGGCTCATCTACACAAGTAGAACTCTAGGTGTTTTCTGCATTTTTGCAGTCCCGTCTCACTTTACATGGATGTCATTGCAATTTTATATTAGTATTCTACATCAAAAGTTGTGAAAAACCCTATGTCAGTAACTCATCTTCCTACCAGTAATGAGAAATAGCTAAATACATATTTATTACATGAATAAGTTGAAGTCTTGCACATACACTCATATATGTTTGTCCAAAACTTCAACTTATGTGCGTGTGTTTGTGTTTGTGTTTGTGTCAAGACCATCGGAACCATTAGATCAATTAAAAAATGCAATCTTAGTATTTATTTCAATACTAAAATATGTTTCCAAGCATAGATGGAAATAATTGGACTTAACTATCTTTTACCAAGTAGTATTAATTTATCTGACAACAATAGTGAGCCTACTGAAGGCTAAACGGATTTGAACATTTTTTTTCTTTAATACACATTATAAGTTGGGTTCATCCAAAACCTTTGTATTAATAGTATTATCCAAATTTATTATTTGAAAATGGTGTTTGAAATATTTTCCTCATCATTAGAAAGCTATTATTGATAATTAAATTATTATTTTTATTTTTTATTACTTTTAAACATCGGATAGGTGCATTATACTTTATGGGCAGTACAGGAGAATGACTGAACAGTGAGTGGTCTCAATGTGCTTTTATTTTCTCAAGAAACCATACACTTTTCAAAATTATGCCGGCAGCTAAAACAGATAGGCACTGTATATTTAATATGATGATAGGAATCCAGCCAGTGGCTTAAAAACAGGTCACTACTTACAAAATGTAAGTACAAAACTGGTTTCGACTTTATTATTGATATAAATTCACTTATTTATTTAAAGTAAACTAGGAAACCAATAAATTGTTTAAATGAAGAGGTTATAAATTAATAGTAATTAGGAAGACAAAATAGTTATTGTTACGTTAGTATTGTCGATAAGTATATATGGATAATTTTACTACTATAACTACAATTTGCTAATCCGTACCCTTTATCAGAGCCATGCAGACTAGATCCAGAAATAACTTTCTGAACAACAGATAGAAACTTGATGAGATGGAGATTCCATTAAAGGTATTAGTAGAGGACAAATGGGTGTCCTACTTGGAACATCTCTAGTATTCTTGGGAAATACTCTGCGAGATTCAATCCAGAATTGTACTTTGTACGTTTATAAATATATATGAATTTGTTATATACAATATTAAGAATATATATAACATTTTACTTATTACATAGATGCCCAAGTTAGTTTTTAAAAATAATTATGTAGCTCTCGTTTTCTAAAAACTGGTAAACACTTTAGGATTTTTTTTTTTGTTGATTTTAAAAATAAATGTTTAATAATGCTTTATTTTAACGATTAGAATTATATAATTGAACTATCTATAGTATACCCCGTTCTGCTTGATAAGTATTTAATATATAATGACAGTAATTTTCAATTCATTATATGTAATACTTTACATGCTATATTGTTTTCTAAGACCTCTATAAATGTGGCCTACAATAGAGCCTTTATGTGGCGTCGTTTCCTGTTACTTCTTATTCAACAAAGTTTTATAAGAAAGTTAATTTATTTTTCTATTCAGAGTAGGTTGTGTTATTTAACATTTTTGTCGAGTAACAACATATTAGAGACATGAGCTCAGAAAAATATAGCTCAGTGTGGAGTGGAGTTTCCAATGAAGTCCCAAAATTGAAAATTGAGAAAATAGGGTCAGTCTCAATACAAAATTTGCAGTACAACAATTGCATAAATTGTATGTGCAGAAAATAACATTGATTCTAATTGTATTTAGCGGATGAACACTCCAATACACGCGCGTCATCTCACAGATGACCAGTTCTGTTTTTTCGTCATAAGTTTGATAAAGGGAGGGGAGCCTGGTTCCCCGCCCTAGTATTCCTCAAGCTCGCCTAGCTCGACAGTTCTGTTGCCGGTGAGCGTGCGTCCAGTGCAGTTTGTGCGTGTTTTGGCCGAGAGAATCTCACAGATGACACACGTGTAAAAATGTAAGTTTTTCATAACGCCCGATTTCGATGTGGCTGGTATCAACGGCCAAGTCATCAGTCTGGGGAACGGACAAAACGTGCCAACTCGACGACTTTTCCTTCTGGAACTGGGGAATGAACTCATCAGAGATCAGTTGATTATGCGAGTGCAGCTCAGCAATTTGCCACGCACCATGACCTCACGTCTTCGAGAACTCCTTCCCAATGATCAAATACCACCACGAGCTTCAAGCAACTCAGCAGCTACTGATGTTGGTGGACGCCAGCGCTGCGGATTTTGCTTGGAAAATAAAACAAAACGATACACCAAATATTCTTGCAAGGAATGTGGCCAATATTTATGTCCGCAACACTGTGCCTTTTCTTGTGCTGATGGATGTAACGTGGGTGTGGGTAATGAAAGTAATTCAGAGTGAAATTTAAGTTTATTTTTTTAAAAGCAAAGGTTCTTGGTTTTTTATTATTTTTTTTATTGGCCATTTCCATTTGTTTGAGTAACTTTCCAAGTTCTAGAAATGAGGCTCAATTGTCAATGTGTTCATACATTTTACATTATTATTATGTTCTCTGAAACTATCTTACAAGACTGATAAGAGTGGTGTTCCAAGGTTTACTAGTTGATTTACCTTTCGCAAGCCAGTAATAAGGAATAAAATTGAAACTAAGCTACCGTGGCAACTGTGTTACAAAAATTTAACATTTTTGAAGATTTATATACAGATAATTTTTTTTCAAATACAAATTTATGAACATTTATGAACTTTTTCATTTATCTATGCACCATTATTCCTGCAAAATTGCGAAAAAACAATTATATTATTCACTTTTGACAAATAAGTGAACAGTCATCTGACAGATGACACGCGTGTATTTATGTCTCACTAGGGGGTGCGTGTATTGGAATGATAATGAAATTACGTATTATAAAGTAACTTAACTAATTTAATTTCGAGTGCATAGAAGACCTGATGAACGTTAACGTTAAGAATGCACTTTAAGTATCTAAATCGTTAAACATCACATGTTTTAACATGTTTTAAGTTGCTTTCATTTTCCTTTTGACGCCAGTTTATTACATCTGCACGTAATAAATGGATCCGAGAAAGATTATAAAATTGACAATTTGAATAAATAAATAAATTTATTATTCTCAAGAGGACTAATTACTGTTTGAATATATGGTTTCATTATGTGCTAGTCATTTCTTTTTGTTTGTTTTTAAAAATAATTATGTGGCTCTGATTAGCAAGATGATTTAAGCGGTACTCTTACTTTACATGGTAAATGTACAGACATAGTTTCTATTCCTACTCTTATCTTCAGCAATAGGAATTCATTTAATTTCAAACTCTCATGCATAATGTCAGAGCTATACTCGTTAGAAAAGTGTGATGTCATCAAAGTTATCTGTAGAATTAAATGTATGTAAATAGAAAACAATAATAATTAAATGTTTTCGATACATAATGACCAGTAAGTTATTTTTATATGTAGGTCAAAACTTGAATTTAATACATAAATGCCAACTGGTTTATTGTGATCAATAGTCCATGTAAGTGAACAGTATGTGACAGTGCAATATTTACTGGAGAAAATTCTGCTCTAATTGATAAAAATAGCTAGCAAAAATACTGCTATTTCAAAATATTATAGTGAAGGTTAATTTGTGAGGTGCATTAAGTTCTTCTTCTTCGCGATTAATGAGGAGTTAGTTTTGCTCCAAACTTATCGATGGGAGAGAAGACGGCTAAGAACTCGTGTTCTTTTCCTTCAAGGTTGACGGGAGTCTAATGAAAACCTGAGAAAATAAACCAGGTCTTTCTGTCAATCGATCCTACTCCGACGATAACACGAACGAACACACACACACACACACAAACATATGCCTAGATATAAAAAAATCTATGGAAGTATGTAGGAATGTATATTTTACCTCTTTAGAGTAGGGGGAATTCAACAATTCGAAATATCCCTGTTATCTAAACTCATATTCACAAATTTTATATAATCAATCTACTTGTAAGTGTAATAAGCTACCATAATTGTTCTGCTTGGATTTTCTAGCTCGTATACTAAACGTTATAATTTTTTTTTGTTTTGCACCACTACTTCTACAATTGCGATTTTGTCTTTAAGCAACTATTTCAATTGACATCTCTATTCAGGTCCTCAATTTTTCAAACTTCATCTCCTTTTAACATGGGACCCTTATTATGAGAAAGATAGCGAATTGGATGATGAGAATCAGTGTGACATTCAGCAATCTGCTAAATGTGCTCAGAACCTACGTGGTGGTCTTTTTGAATTATTATTTACTTTCTGTGGCCATAATAATCACTAGTCTTAATAATTCACCATTTTTTAATGGTAAATGAACATTGTTATATCCAAAGTAGTATTTTAACCTTCAAACGATAAGGCTGTGACCCAGGACAAATTTGACAAGTAGATGTCATACATGACACAGTATAACATACTATGTAATACCTTTACTTTCGAAATAAATAAGCAAAGAACCATATATTAGTAGCATATTATTATTATACAAAAATATACCTAAATATAAAAAATTATATACAAATATTAACCTACACAGTACACAAAAAAAAATCAAAGGGCACTCATTTATAAAGAAAATAATACAAAAAAATAAATAAATAAACATGAAACTATTCACTTGATATAAACAATAGTATACTATGTTTTCACCACAAATACTTCTTTGGCATTTACAGCAAAGACGGGTACCTCTTCATTTTGTTTATCTATATATATATATAAAATTGTAACCTCTGTCTGTACATTGATTTTTTTCGCGAAATTTCACGATAACTTTTCGTTTCACATGTCATAGACACCATATCTGCATTTTGTTTCTTTCGTGTATGTTTGTTTGTTTGTTTGTTTGTTTGTTACCTTTTCACGCACAAACGGCTGAACCGAATTTTATGAAACTTGGTATGTATATTACTACTAACCCAACTTAGACTTTAGGCTATATTAATTTTCTCTGAGACGAACAGGAGTGGGGGTTATAAGGGAAGCCTGAAATTAAAAATAGCGATATTTCGTTTTCTATTGGTTTTTCGGCAAATTTGCACATAACAAAAGTTGTTTATTTTGTTATTTAGAGTAACTTTTGTTATATACACTTTTGTCGTATACCTAAGTATAAATGAGTTATACGTTAAAACTTTAGTGGGCACAGTGCTGAACCGAACTTAACAAAACTCGGTATGTCAAATAGCATTAATTCTTCCATGATTATAACTTATATTAAAATTTTTAGGTTCGAACGGGAGGGGGGTTATAAGGGAGGCCTGAAATAAAAATTCACCATATTTACATGTATAAGAGACGGGAAATATAAAAATATCGAAGACTGTGAAGCCTTATCGAACAAATAATTCTATTATTAGCAAATCCACGGGAAAGACGGGTATCAATCCTAAACACTGGGACGGGTAAATGTCAAAATATTGTGCAATGTAAAGCCTGCTAAAAAATACTATCATCATTCAGCCATAAATGATTTCCCGAGCGAAGCCGGGTACCTTAGCTAGTTATTTATAAATTACTATCACTTTCTTCCATTTGTCTTAAAAGTTCATTTCTAATCTCATCTTCAGTGATAAATAGCCAATTCAATCTCATCGAAAATTTACAAATGGGAAGTTAAACAACAAGACTGTGTCAAATACACCTACCACACTCCAAAAATGTACGAAAAATATTGGAGGACAGAGCGTGCAATGACATTGACATGTAGTTGATTACTGAATAGGAGAGTATTAAGCACACCAGTTTTGTCCTGTTTTTTACAAGCTCATGCGAGTACAAGTTACGGCATAGGTGTCACATATGACACAGCCTTGTCGTTCAAAGGTTAAATGACTATGAATGGTACCAGTATATAGTTCAAGATGTATGGTGGTTACTTGCTGAATGTCGCAATATTTAAGATTTTCTTTTCCATTTTAGCAGTTTTGATGATAATAGGGAAGGTATGATTATGTTTCTTTAGTCCTTTTGAAGTTCTAAAACATTCCTGTTATAATATTGTGATAACAGGTTTTATCATTATCATCATCAAATGTAGTATTCCCGGTAATATTTGATTTCTTTTCTTTTATCCTTCGTTCTGCTGAGATGATTTAGTCTTCTCCCCATTAAAGAAGTGAGTCTTCTTTGGTGGCCTTTAATATAAAAGCGAACTGTAATTTAGGATGCCTGGTATTTTCTTTAAGATTTTTTCTCCCATTTTTACTTTTTGAAGCAACATCCTTCAAGGGGCTACATTTATTATCAAAGGAAATGCTACCGTATCTAAATGTTTTTTTTTTTGACATTTGTTTTTCATTTTTATTATTTCAAATGTAAGAAATCTCTTTATTTTCATTTACATCATTATTTCTTCTATAAAAAATCGGAATAGAAATATGCTACCTATCAAACATTATTAATGAATTTAATAATATAAACTCTCTAGTAGTTTAAAGACTTGCCTAGAATTGTTGTCTTATAGAAAGTATTGCTTTATTTACTTACTTTCTTTTAATTTGAAACTTAGATGAATATTATTCAATTGAGAGAAGTGAAACTGTGCGATTGGAGTTATGTATTTCAGGCTACTAAAAATAAAGTCCAAAAAAGTCGTATTTTCCCGAAATTTATATTTCCTTGATGTTTCTTACTTACACTGCCTTAGTCTATTATGATGCTTACCAAAAAAGAAAAAGCTCTTACACAACTAATTTAAGTTACTAACAAAACTTTGGATGGCTGGTAAATGTCCATAATATAATGATTAATATTTTTAGCTGGGCATCCAATTCACTCAGAAAATTTCTTATTTTCAAAGACATTAGTTTAATAGAATGCTGGATGGTAGAAGAATCAATATGCCCTTGTCACAATACTCAAGGCCATTTTCCTCAACAAATAATAGTTATTAAAGTGGATAGTCTCGCTCTTTCTGGACCATTGGTATTGTCAGAATATGACAAAATCATTGAAAACTTAAAATGTCAAATTGCAGGCATTTGTCTTCCACTTTTTAATTAACCATTTTCTAAGAAAACGATATACCATATTAAGCATCACGATGTAAAGGCAACGAAAATAATTCAAGATGTCATAGACGAGGAATAATAGTAATCACCAACAAACCTGTGTCACATGATGAAATCTAATCGCCAACTATAGATCATAAATAAAACTTACTCGAAAATACTTGCATATATTTTAAATGCTTAACTTGAAATAAAACTGTGAATTTTTATTGATTTTTAACAATTAAAGTGTTTTTGATTCTTGAAGCTTTATGCGTTGACTTTAATTTTACATGGCAAACCTAGAGTGGCGAGTTCAATTCCCGCCAATAGCGCAATTGCGCTATTCCTATTTCTGCAAATAGGAATTTATTTAGTGAAGTACTCTTTAAATAAATCCATAGTCCCACACTGGCTAGAAAATGGGGGTAACCTGTTAATAACCCGTCCAAATTAGCCTTAGTAGCATAAAGTGGACGTTAATAAATAAAAAAAAAAACTTTATTGTTTAAATTTATATTTTTATATTATTGTGCTCTTGAAAACTCACGATTTCGTTGTAGAATTTAGGGTTTCTTTAATCTTCTATCTTTCGTTGAAATCATTTCTAAAAACATGTCTATCTTTTACTCTTCTCGTAAAATGTTTATTTTACACATCTATTTTTAAAGATTGTGATAATTTGATATTTTGAATTGTTACTTTCTTATGAATTTCTGTATTTCATCCTTTTCGTTTATTGAAATCCCCATTAAGACTTACGTTAGTTTAAATATTGTACGTTTAGTTTCTGTTATTTTAAAAAAAATTGTAGTTAAAAAGAATTTGTATTTTATCGTAAGTATTTCATACTAAATTACAAAAATAGAGACAAGTATTTTAATTCGCGCCAGAAGAATGAATAGAAAAAAAGAATGCAAGAAAGGGGAAATTCCGTCCAAAATTGAAATATAAACAACGTAATAATGTGATTATCTTGTGGCTTCTAATTTAGAACTCTGTCTAAGTAAAAGATTAGTTTACAAGAACTTGGGAGAAGAAATTCGGATGGAAATAGCTGGGGAACTTTTCTCTTTAAAAACATAATATGAATATATACTTCGTTAAACTACAAGGGATTGTTGTTGAATATTTTAACAAAACGAAACCTTGATTTAATTAGTTTATTTGCTTTGTTTGTCCAGCTCTGGTGATTGGGAGTTCGTGAGAGTTATTTATTATTAATTGTTGTTACGTTCATTTTTCAGGAGATTTCCCTTAAAGAAATTAGCTACTGTGGTTGTAATCACGACAAGATTTTCGAAAGCGTTTTTCAAATTCCCATTGATACTACCTAGGAGATGACGAAAACGAGGTTCATTGAAAACTATATATATTTGTCTTTTAACTCCTATTTTTCTGTTTAATATGGGTAGCAATTATTGTTTGATAATGTCCAAACTTGATATTTTAACTTATTATGTATAACTAAAGATCAAGTCAGAAGCGGAGAGTTCCGAGAGGGTAATTTTGAAAATTTTAAATACTCCATAGGAAAGAAAAATTGTATAAATCCAAACATGTCGAAAATGTAATTTCTTATAAATTTTCAGCACACACCGTTCTCTTGAATATTAACGGAAATATTTTCATGTATTAGTTTTCAGACGTCAGCAAACCCCCCACCCCTACTCCTGTCATTTTAACAATAAGCCGGTTTATCATGAGCCGCTTTATTTAAAACATAAATATAAATGATTGCTTTAATTTGACTTTTACTATGTGAGCAATGTTCAAATATTTTCGATTTGACGTCTGCTAGATTACGCAGCTCCTGCGTGACGGGTTTTTTTTTTCTTGAGCTTAAAGTAGTATCTATTTGAACTGAAATTAATTTCATCAAATGACTTCACAAACCTAAATGACTAAAATGATTTTCACGAATCTATGCATAAATATCAATTAGTTGACATAGACGTTTTTGTGTTGTGAAGTATTCTGTCCGTAATTGATGTATTGTATGTTTTAAATTGAGAATACAATCTATATTAAATATTGGATATTTAATGCTCTATGATTTGCTTTGATTTCTATAAAAAATTATAAAATTTGATTTTATGACTTTACGGCAGTGTTAATCATTGTTATATACTAGCATACATAATTACATTATGGTATTCGGATTTATTAAGGGCTGCATGTTTTATAAAGGATGAAAAACGTTTCTCTAGCTTAAAGAGACACTTGTACTTTAATTCAATATTTGAATATGTTAGATAGTATACATCTTGTGTAAAAAAAACATCTTTCATACATGAAGTTCTTTCATTTATTTTTTAACGAAGAAGTTTTTTTTTTTAAATAATTCATTTGGGCAGTGCGTAAAAGAGTTTTAATCCTGAAAATGATACACTATCTTGAAATATTTATTTTTGTGATCGTGGGTGTGAAGCATTTTCTTGTATCTTGTTTTATTACTAGTTATACTATTTTTGTAAAGTGAGTTTCTATTTTGTTTCAGAAACTGTATTGTTACACACACACACACACACACACACACACACACACACACACATATATATATATATATATATATATATATATATATATATATATATATATATATATATCAATATAGTCTTCTTTAAGAACGGCTGACAGGAGTGTGTATTGAACAAAAACCTTCGCTCTCTTTTGAAATTTAAATATTGATTTAAATCTAATACCTTTAAAAAAACGACAAATCTACTATAAATTTAGGAAATTACTTTATATTTACTGTGCTTGAGAATCATTTGCTTAATAGAGCTTTTATTTATTTAGTTGATTTCAACTATTCTTTCAGTAAAACTATTCGTCTTTTAAATATATTTTTAGATTTGAGGACCACGTGAATTATTTCATTTCATTGCTTTAAAAATAATATTTGGTTTGTATTTATTTTGATTTAATCGTTTACTGATTCATGTTCATTGTCATGTTGATTGTCTTTGAACACCCCGAAAAGTTTTTTGTAAATCCCGAAATGCTGGGAGTAGGTTTTCTAAAGAGTGGAAAACACTTTAGGATTTTTTTTTAGTGATTTTAGAAATAAATTTTTAATTACGTTTTATTTTAACGATTAGAATGACATAATTGAACCATCTATAATATACCCCGTTCTGCTTGAGAAGTATTTAATATATAATAACAACATTGATATTCAATTCATAATACGTAATATTTACATGCATTTGTTTTTCAAGTCCACTATAAAGGTGGCCTGCAATAGAAAATTGATGTCACATCCTTTCCTCATACTTTTTATTCTACAATGTTTCTAGAACAATATTAGCTTATTTTTCTATTCAGAGTACTTTTCGTTGTTTAGATTTTTGTCGTGTAACAACATATTAGAGACATGAGCTAAGAAAAATATAACTCACTGCGGAGTGGAGTTTGTAATGAAGTCCCAAAATTGAAAATTTCGAAAATTGGGTTACTGCCAATACAAAAATGTGGAGTACAACATTGCATGTCAAACAATATGCACACAAAATAACATTGTTTGTATCTAATTGTATTCGGCATATTAAATGAAACTCAGTTTACGTATTATTAGTAACTTAATTGAATTTCGAGTGCACAGAAGACGAGATGAGTGTTAACCTTTAGAATGCACTTATGAAATTAAGAATTTGACAATTTGAATAAATAAATGGAATTTATTATGCTGAGTAGGAGTAATTACTGTTTGAATATATGGTTTCATTATGAGCTAGGCTCCATTATTCCTTTGTGTTGAAGTTTTTATAAACCTATCTAGGTTAATTATAATATTTCAGTAAAGAACAACATAATTAATTAATTACACAGAATATAGCCTAACTTGCTTGCTTGAGCCCATTTACGCACATTATATCATTAGGTCAATAAACAGCAAAGTCCGTGGAACCTGAAAGTCCTTGTGCTGTGTGAATCGCTTTTAAATAGACTATGGTTGGCTTGTTTTTCGTTTATACTGTATTTTTATTAAATCAATTTTATCGTACCAAATTACTCAATACTTCTTATAGTTATTTCATTGCCATTAGGATAATACGATACATCTATGTGGTCACTAAGTTTAGGCTAGGGTTACATGGAAGGTAGATTCTAAAAAATATTTTCTACTTTTATGGAATAATTTTGTACAATACATTAATTTTTAATTCTAAAAACAAACTATTTTTTTTTTTTTTTTAGTGTCAACTAAGATTTACATAGCAGTTATATTACATATCTGAACTATTATTATTCCGAATGTAGGATCTATTTATGTGTAAATTATGATTTCTGTGTTTACAAAAACACACCAGAATTCTGTATATCGTGAGTAGCCCACGTGGATATGAAATTAATGATTTTAAGTTAGGATCTTGACTTTATGCGTTTCGCATGAACTCATATTGGATTTTAAATTATAGACTATTATGTTTATGACGCCTTTAAATATTAAGTTTATGAACTTCATAAGTCACCTGGATACGAAGTTATAGGTTTTTATACTTACAAGGGGAGTGCACGGCCTTCCCCTCCCCCCGGGGAATTAGAACGATTTTTTTTAGTTTTTAGTACCTGATGAAAAACCAATTCTATTAAAGCAAGAGAACGCACTTCTCAAGCGTTCGTCTAAAAAATATTGTTAAATTTTCCCTGAACTTCTTGAGTAATTCCCAAAGTGTCTTTATTAAGAAGTCTCCCGTGGCTCAGGGGATAGCGCTTTCTTTTAGTAGCCGGTAAATCTCGAGATCGAAACTCGCCGGGAATGGCTATTTTTTTTTCATTTTTTTCTTCTAGGTCGTTTATTTAATATTAATAAATAACTAAAAAGTTTATTTTTTATTTTTAACGTGTTCCATATATTTAAATAAAATTCGACTGCTTTCTATCAAAAATTGAATTGGTATAAGGAAATATTTAATATTATACAAGAAATTTATTATTAATTGAAAACGTAAGTATATAACAATTATCAACAATAGTGCAGATATTTTATTAATATTTTTAAACGGTTTCATCTATCTTTACCAATTTATTTAATACTATTTTATTTTACAATTAATAAAGATATTTAAAATTTTCTAGCTCTATTAAAAAACATAAAAATATTCTTTAACAGTTTTATATGTTAAAGCTATATTTTCATTACGCTTAGCATTGGATCACTGACGCACATTTTCTGTCATCAAGTTAACACTTTTATTGCGGGTGACAATGGTGTTGAAGAGTAGAATGTATTTTAATACTACATGATATTTTACGATTCTGTTCGATCAAATACGAGCAGTTTTGGGGACACTTGATAACATTTTTAACTTGATGATAGAAATATACGTCAGTGATCCAATGCCAAACATAATGAAAATATAGATCTAACGTAGAGAACTGTTAAAGAATATTTTCATTTCTAGAGCTAGAAAATTCCCCCACTCGTTCCCCTTGTTAGAACATCTAGAGATAGCAAATTTTACGAGTTTCGATAGTAATAAAGATAATATGAAATGCTCTTATTAATAATATTGGTAAAGATTATATGGAGTAAAGTAGGAAAAATTACTATTAGTATTATCATTGCACTACTATTCATGCTTTTTAACACTTTGGTTCCAGGATAATAGTATGGTGTCGCAAGCAACAGCTATAAGTATTTATGTATTTTTATTATCATATTTTCAATAGGGGTTATACGAGTTACGAACGATTCTTTATGCGTTTAGTAGAAATGCTTATTGCAAATTTAAAAATATTAAAGGGCTGATTATACTTTTTATAATTTTTCCATTTTCAGATATAGCGATGACACTAAAGTTTGGGTAAATCTTTTATTTTGACATTTAATTCCTGGTATTTATTAAACTTTCTTGAACGATTTACGGATATTCTTATCATCATATCGATATGAACTCTCGCCTTGTGAAAGACAAGGAAACCGGGCTTATTATGGTGAACAGTAAGAGTTTTCGTTATTTGTTCATCCTAATATATTTTTACTTTGTCGGTAATTTTGTAGAATATAATTATATTTTTAAAAGTGACATTCCATCGCGATGAACTAAGAAGGTATTGCTTATAGTACAGTTTTAGCAGATTTCCTATAAGAGAACTCAGCTATTGGTGTCGTACCCATGACGCGAATATTTTCGAAATATTTCCTCAAATGTCCATTGATCGTATCTAGGAGATGACAAAAACGAGGTCCGGTGAAAATGATATATATATATATATATATATATATATATACATTTGTCTGTTACCGCTTTAGCGATCGCAATTCTTATTTTAACGTAACCAAACGCGATATATAAGCGTTCCCTACAATACTAAAGGTCCAGTTCGTTAATGGCTGAATCGAATCAATCGGAGGGTGGGTTTAGTAGGGGAATTTCAAAATTTCTCCGTTATTATACATTGGATCGAAATGTTTTATAGAACCAATCTTATTGCAAATATAATGTACTATAAATATTGTTATATACAGTTATTAACTATCTTTAGTATTTATGGAGGTGTTCTCAATTTTTAGTTTTGAGCCAACCCCCACTCCTACTCATGTCATATTAACAATAAGCCATTGGTTATCATATCGCAACCTACTTGAATGCTGTATTGACTTCCATATTTCATTTCATTCATGAAAGAAACTATTTGGACTACTTTTTCTGCGTGGAGCTTTTAAGGTCTAGTAGCTAGATATGACTTTGGTTTCTGAGAATAGTTCTCTCAACTTAAACTATGCCCGAGGCATTTCTTCATCGATCTCCGAACCTACGAGCCATGTGCAATACCATGGAGCTATTTGCTCAGTTATTCGGGACAGAAATCCCAGTTTAGCCTTCCATAGTTATTGCCATTTCCATGGCAAAGTGGTACTACGCCCATCTTGTTTAATAATTTCCTTATTTAGTAAGTATCAGATTAATATCCTGAGAGGAGTATCAATAAGTTAATAAGACACAGACCCCCATGTTACCTTGGGATAAACCATCTAGACATCCTTACAATTCTTCTAATATGCAACGGAAGGATAAGAAGGTCAAAACACTTCCACACTTAACACTTCTTTAATTAACAGTAGAGTTCTTTCGGGGCGAACCGCCCCATCTTCAGTGCTCTGTGTTGCAACAAATACATTTATGGAACAACATATTATATAAATAAATAATATAAGTCAATTAAAAATTTAAAGTCAACGTATTAAGAAGTTAAAAACAAATATATAAATATGTAAACATCCAAGTTAAAACTTATAAACTAAAACATGCTCTAAAAAACTATTAAATGAAACCTACTAATAAGGTATCTGATGTGTTATTCTGAAGCTCTAAAGTAATTGGAGTGTTAGCTCAATTCTTAGCCTTAATTTTACCATTGTTTTCTGAATAACTTGTAAAAATGAATTACAAACGCCTATTGTAGATACTTTTTAAATTCAATTTTCTTTCTGCTCGTGCTATTTTAAGTTTTTGATTTAGTTTGAAATATTGTATAATTTTGATACAGTAATTTCAAAAATTCAGTTTAAATTGTATTGCTTTACTTTTCCCTCTCGGGCCTTTAATCTATTTCTGGCAACAATTATTATTAAATTAAAATTATTATTTTTATTACTGCACTATTATTTAATCTTTTTTTAAACCCTTTTAATTTTTTAAGTCATACGAAGTACACACGCAAAAGCGGGGCAAAAAACCCTCTTTAGACACCGACAAAAAAGACCACTGGAATTAATACATACTTAAAAAACAAAAACAACATTCAATATTTTGATACGGAGTGAAAGAGGAGCGAATGAATCATGATGGACAAAACAGGCCTATTTTTTCACCTAACAAGTAGTAATATTTTCATAGGGATAACTAAAGTGAAGCAAAGAATGTATTTTATAGATTATAATGGCTGTGGTTGGTAAGTATCGGCTGGCGAATAGGCATCTCGATTGTTAAATGGTCTGTTTAGAAGTGTTCTACCTGGTGGAAGGTTGTCTACACCATGAAAAATAAATTTGATTCAATATCTATTTACTGGCTCTGAAAAAAAAAAGTCGACCAAAACCCAACTCGATTTTCGGTTTCTTACTAAAATATGAATCTTGAGTCCCATTCTCATAAAAATAGCGGGTCCTGGAGTATTGAAACAAGTACACAAACACACACACTCATAAGTGTGTGTATCGATTTCAATGCACTATATTTAAATTTGATTTCTTTTTTAATTGCGCCTTGTAAACTAAATTCATGATTGGGAAATCTTCTATAAAAATTATTGTAAAAGCTGAGCAAGTTCTTAATCTAGTTCTGTTGATTTTATAATATATTAATTAGAAGCATAAAGAATACGAAATTAGTAATTGCATTGATTTCAAATATTGAAATTGGCGTAGGATTTTTTTTTGGGGGGGGGTTTATTGATTATAGGATAATTATGTTTCTTTGGAGCTTGTTTCCAAGTTTACTCAAGATTTTATTAAAATTCCATGGAAATTACTACCGTAAATATTATTTTTTTCCCTGAAAATACATAAGGGATTTAACATTGCTTAATGAAGTTTTTATTTTTAAATTATATTTATAGTACAAACAATATTTTAGCCTTTCCATTATAATTGAGTGTTTGGTCAATTAATATATTTGTTTTGTATGGAATGGAGTACACTTCCGACTTTGATCACCAAAGATATTTCATTTGCTGAGGCAATTGTTTATATATCTTTGTCGCATATAGAGTTAGTAAGTGTGTGTATATATATATATATATATAGTTAGTGAGTGAATATATATATATATATATATATATATATATATATATACACACATACACCAACTATACATATATATGTATATTTGTTTGTTTAATACTCGTGAATTATTTTGTTTGGTTCATAGTACAATTTCTACGTGGACAATCATTGCTGGAAAAGTGTGCTAAGCTATAGGAAACTCGTTTTGAATAGTCTTACAATAAAGTATTCGTTAATTACACATTATCTCTTTTCCTCTTTATATATCTGTGTTGTATGGTTCAACTTGAAAACGTTTTAGAATAGTTTCATCCAATTCATCATTGTCTATCATATTATTATTTTCATTTAAGGGAAAGTGAAAAATGAGCAATATATTTCCAAAATTTATTTGAATAAATGCCTCTTCACGAAGACCATTCAAGAAAATTTGGTTAAAGTCTGGTGTGAGCCTTCCGGTGTTCTTTCAAATACAGTTAAATATGTGTTTATCTTTCTAGTTTTTTTTTTTTAAATTAAAAATAAATCTACTAATTGGAAATAAAAGTAAAATAAAAGCCTTTAATGGCCAAACCATGGATGTATTTATTTGTTTCAATGTTAAATACTTAATTATTAAGTGTTTTGTTATTTTGCGTGAAAATAGATCGAAAAATGGAAATTTTTGGTTGAATTCTATCAAAAAATGTAAAATATAACTACTATAAAGTCCGTCACGCAGGGGGCTACGTAAACTAAGCAGATTTACCTCGTGAAGTTTTACAATAGACAAATTTCACGAGAGCCGAAAAGTTAAGGAAACGGCCAACCTAGCTTTTAGCGGGAAACTCATTCTCATCCGTTATCCACCCAGATTTAATAAAAATGCATATATCTTGGTTAATATTCAAGATAGAGAATAAATGCATATAACAATAGTTATAGTAAATTTAATTTGCTATAAGATTAATTCTATACAATTTTTCGATTCGACGTATAGTAACGGAAATATTTCGAATTTTCGAAAATCCTCCCCTCTAAACCCCCCTCCCACTGGTCCGATTTCAGCCGTTAACGAACTTGATCTTTCTTTTTACGTAAAACAACTAAATATCGAGTTTGGTAACGATCAAACAAAAACTGCGACCGCTAGAGCGGTAACAGACATATATATATATATATATATATATATATATATATATATATATATACACAGTTTTGAACGGACCTCATTTTCTTCCTCTCCTGGGTAGGATCGATGGACATTTGAAGAAAAAATTCGAAAATTCTGTCATGAGTACAACCTCAGTAGCTGATTTCCCTTAAGGGAAATCTGCTAAAACGTTAGTATGAAATATTTCCAACTATTCTGTAAGGTATTATCAAAAAATTACTTACTCATCGAGTATTAGAATTTGTGGGGGTGGGCAGAGAACCTAAATATGCTTTTTGTGGTCCAGCCAGACAACTTGGAGTTTTCATTTCTACCAGATTAGTGATGGCCCGTAGCATGCATCAGTCTGACATTGTCCTGCATGATATTTGAAGCGATTGGGATATTAAACAAAGTATAGAATGGAAAACAAATAATAAAATAATTTCATTATTCTTTATTTTGATTTACGTAAATGCGATGCATATAATATCAAAAGACAGCGAACAAAAAAATTAAATGCATTGAATGAATACATACACAAAATGAATGAATGACGCATACACAAAAACTCATTCAAGTTGATCCAGCCGTTTTGTTGCAGTATAGATAAATAACCTAGACACCGACTGCAGCGCCATCTGCCGGGATGATTAGTGAATCTAAACCAACCAGGGCGTCACCCAAACGCATATAAAAAAGTTTTCATATCAGTCCATCCATTTAGGAGGAGTTCAGTGACATACGCACGTACAGTAGAATTATATATATATATATATATATATATATATATATATATATATATATATATATATATATAAAGACTTGCGGGACCAGACAGACATTGTCCTGCATGATATTTCAAGCGAAGAGAATATTAAATTTAAAAATATTATGTTTAAAACACCCCCATTCGCGTTCGAACCTAAAAAATTTAATATAGCTTATAAATATGGAAGAATTAATGCTAATTTACATATAGAGTTTTGTTAAGGTTGGTTCAATCGTTAGCTCCCAATAAAATTGATGGCTCGCACTTTAATTTTTAGCAGATTTCTCTTAAGGGAAATCAGCTATTGAGGTACTCATGATGCGATTTTCGAAAAATGTCTTCAAATGTCCATCGATCCTACCAAGGAGATGACGAAAATGAGGTCCGTTCAAAATTATATATATATATATATATATATATATATATATATGTGTGTATATTTGTCTGTTAACGCTCTAGCGGTCGCAATTTTTGTTTGATCGTTACGAAACTCGATATTTAACCGTTTTATGTAAGAAGACAGATCAAGTTCGTTAATGGCTGAAATCGCACCAGTGGGAGGGGGGGTTTAGAAGGGGATTTTGGGAAAATTCGAAATATCTCCGTTATTATGTGTCGGATCGAAAAGAGGTATAGAATCAATCTTATTGCAAATTAAATTTACTATAAATAGCGTTTTATACATTTATTCTGTATCTTGAATATGAAACGAGATATTTGCATTTTTATGAAGTCTGTGTTTCGGGTATAGTTCGGATTAGATCGACCATTTCCGTCGGCTCAGGTGGGAGGCTTCTTCTAACCTTACCTTTGTTACTTTGTGAGATTTATGCAAATACTTTCTGTTCATCCGCCCCCCCCTTCTTTACTTCTTGGACTACTAAAATTTGAGTTATTAAAATATAAATTATTATTCCAATTCAGAAGCCGTTTCAGTTGGAAATTTATTTTAATTAACTGAAAGATTTCTCATTACCGTTTGTATTTCACCGTGGTATTGTGTTACCAGTATGCAGATTTCTCTATTGTAAAACTTCACATGGGAAATCTGCTTAGTTTACGCAGCCCCTGGGTGACGGACTTTTTAGTGTATATCTCGTTTATACTGTGTTATACGGCAAAAATGAATATGACATAAGATACTCTAAATTACAAAATATACAACTTTTATCCTGTGCATATATAGGAGACGCAATATCGCTATTTTTAATTTTAGGCCTCCCTTACAACCCCCATTCCTGCTCCATCCATCTGCTGGGCTCATTAGTGAATCTAAACCATCCAGGGCGTTACCCAAACGTATTAAAAAAAAATCATTCATATCGGTCCAGCCGTTTAGTAAGAGTTCAGTGACATACACACATACAGTATAATTAAATATATAAAGATATAGTAAACATATTTTCTTTAGCTGTCTATGCATTTACTTTTACTAATAAGCCAGAAAAAATGTTTTTACCACAAAATAAATATACATATTTTATGCCTTGAGGTTATTAGTCGAAAGTTAAACCTCTTAATTACAATTTTCTCAAGTGATGCACAAGTTAATTAGCACTAAAGAAGAGCCCAAGAAAAAGGAGGGAGGCCAAATAAAAAAGAAATAATAATAAGGAGAGTAAATAAAGAAAAAAAAAAGGAGACAAGGAGCTTTGAGTCAATAGCCGGAGTAGCCGCGGAAAATGTAAAACTTCAAGGAAAAGCTAAATTGGTTTGAGGAAAGAGCTCTGGGAATAATCACATTCCTTTCAGAGGCTGCCTCTTCTGCCAGTAGAATATTTAGGTATTAGCCTCTCCGATCCTTGGCTAATGGCACGGAACCCAGGGCTCTGTGTCAGATCTCTCTTACGCAAATACGACAATATTAAATATATAAAAAAAAGATAAATTCCTTACTCAAGGGCTTCCTGATATTCTTGGCACAATTTAATTTATTTATCATATGTATCGCGCATGGAAATTACTACTAAGGCCTGGCGGAACTGGAAAACCAATTGGCAGAGGGCTAACACATTCAAGTTCGTGTTCCTACATTACGAAGTACATACGAAAGACAATATGTGGCGTTGAAACTGGACGTAGGCAGTCGTATCCTAATTAGAAGATGAGGTTTTAAGATTTAAGGTCGACTTAAGGAAAATCAAAACTCCTTCAACGAATGTGAAAAAAAAAAACCTCGATCATAGGAACTAGCTTGAACAGAGATATTTGTTCCTTCCAGTAGAAGATTGTATACGAATAACAAGAAATCGTGAATAAAGGAAACAATATAAGGGTGTAGAATATAATGAATCACTATGAGGATTTGGGAAATTGAGGATAAACTGTTTATTGTTTCTTCTAGTAGAATTGGTATTAAACTTAGAAGAATATTAGAAGAATAACATATAATTGTTGATTGCGGCATATCTCCTCTTGATCTAGTGTCAGTGTTAGAAGATTTCCATTAAGGAATTTTTGAAAAAAAATGCCTAATGTCTATCAATCATACTTAGTATATGACGAAAATGACGTGCGTTCAAAATTATATATGTATGTGTTTGTGTGTGTGTGTGTGTGTGTGTGTGTGTGTGTGTGTGTGTGTGTTACCGCTCTAGTCGCAATTTTGGTTCAATCGTTCAATTCGTTAATGGCTGAAATCCGAATAGTGGGAGGGGAGGGGAGCTTAGAGGGGAGGAATTGAGAAAATTGTTAATATATTCCTTATTATGCGTCAGAACAAAAAATTGTATAGATCCAATCTTGTTGTAAATGTATTGTTCTGTAACTGTTTTTATGTACGTTTTATCATTATCTTGGTTATTTGCATTTTAAAGTTTTGGTCTTCAGTAACCCCCCCCCTCTTACCAATGTCATATTAAGAATAAACTGTAATATTATGAAACACATTATTTGAAGCACAAATGCCAAATAATTTTCTCATTGAACTCATTGGAAAACCCGTTTTCCCCCCAGCCCCTCTGCGTGACGACATTTTTTTGGCTGTCCACGACATTTCGCCGATTTTCCAATCGGCTTCTTCCGGTGGTAATGCTTCTCTGCGAATCGTGGCAGCTCCCAATATAATAATACTCTTTTACCTGTGATATAGCAGGAGGGAAGCTCGCCATATGTGGATAATTAATTCCCTGTTCCACTTGAAGAAGCCCAATATTATCCATAAAGCGACTTCTGATGAGTCTAGAGCTCTCGTGTGATGAATACAGTGGTGATAAAATATCCCATGTGGAAGTGGAGGTCTATTCGTTCGTATTATCTTTCTATGGCAACAAACTAGGTGTATTTTCTATAAAATACGTCAACTATTGTACTATTATTTCGGCCATCTTGATCAAGCGTTGTAATAGTTGGTGTTTATATTTTCTGGGGAATCAAAACGAACAAAAAAAAATCCAAATATTACAACCACTGATGAAGTTAGCTAGAGTGCCGTGGAAAATTGCCTAAGAGTGGAGATGCCCCGCTGGGACAGAAAACCTGAATGTATCTCAATAAATTGATTATCGTGCTAAGCAATAAAACAATAATTTTGAATGAAGACTATCATTAACTTTTTCTTTGATCTCTGGTTGACCATTTTAAATACTTTTCTCTATTGAAAAAACTGCCAGTGGATTCACTCTTTCTAGAATTCTTGTGCTCCTTAGAGATGTTTAATCTTTTCAATGTTGAAAAGCAGTGTCCTGTCTCTGATATAGTCATTGAAACTTTCAAGAGGATGTCTACAATTTTCATAATTTTAAGAACTCCATCTAGTTTATATTCTAAGGAAAAAAATTCAGCTGCTGGGTCAATTTGAAACTTTCATGAATATTAGACCTACCATAATATACTTTTATTCCGGTTTCAAACTTTTCATTTTTAATCATGGTTCAGTGATTAGGATGCTCAATATAAAGACTAGTAAAGAATTATTTTTTTTTTGGAACATTTGTGTAGCTACTATTGGTTGAGTGAAAGAATATTTACCTATTATATTCAACACAGTGACATTTTTTCTTAGATTTTCCTGTGATGTCATACAAGTTTCCAAAATGTCTATTGTTTCTTAATACTAAAACAACATTTTTGAAATTTGTTATATATTCATTAATTTTAAATTAACAAACCTCTTGGGGCTTGTCTGAAAAATTATTTCACCACGTGCCACAACCCAAAGAAAATGTTCCGTCCAAAACTTATCTTCATTTAGCTATTTTAAATATTCCTGTTAGCGCCTTTGATATTGATAGCATTTCTGTTTCATAGTTTTTTAAGAAATTAAATTTGTCTTCTCTTTCTATCTGTTTGTACTTCAGGACAAGAAGGATCTTCCTGCATAATTTCCATTGTACAAGATCGGTCTCTTCTCAAGTAAAATCCCAAGGATTTCTAAGGAAAAAAGTTTCGTCACGCAGGGACCGGGTTAACTAAGCAGATTTTCTTCATGCGTCGCGTATTTGCATTAACCTCAAAATGTAAAAGTTCAATGAGAACAATATTTGGTATTTAGGCTTCAAATAATGTGCTTCATAATATGACATGAGTAAGAGTGGGATGGACAAATTACTGGACGCCAAAAAAGGCAAATATCTCTGTTAATAAACAAGATAGTGAAAAAACGTACTTATCGACATTTATAGAAACATTACATTTGCAATAAGATTGGTTCTATACACGTTTTCGATCCGACTCATAATAACAGAGACATTTTTCTAATTTTTGAAATTCTCCCCTCTACCCCCATCCCTTCCCACTTGTCTGATTTCAGCCATTAGGGAATCTGATCTTTCTTTTTACACAACAAGATGATTAAATATCGAGTTTGGTAACGAATAACAAAATTTCTACCCCTAGCACAGACAAGTATATATATATATATATATATATATATATATATATATATATATATATATATATATATATCTATATATATATATATATATATATATATATATATTTGTCTGTTAACGCACTAGCGCTCGCAATTTTCGTTTGATCGTTACCAAACTCGATATTTAAACGTTTCATGTAAAAATAAAGATCAAGTTTGTTAATGGCTGAAATCGGACCAGTGAGAGGGGGGTTTAGAGGGGAGGATTTTCGAAAATTCGAAATATCTCCGTTACTATACGTCGGATCGAAAAATTATATAGAATCAATCTTATTGCAAATGTAATTACCTATAAATAGTGTTATATACATTTATTCCGCATCTTGAATATTAACCGAGATATTTGCATTTTTCTGTTTTCAGCTTCTGAGATGTCTCTCTCTCTCTCTCTCTCTCTCTCTCTATATATAGATATATATATATATATATATATATATATATATATATATATATATGTATATATAGTTTTGAACAGACTTTCATCTCCTGAGCAGGATCTTTGAACTATTGAAGAAATGTTTCAAAGAAAGGGGGAGAGAGAGAAAAGAGAGGGAGAGATTATTTTTTTTTTTTTTTTAAGAAAAAGAAACCAGGAACCGAGAAACTTTACCATTAGTCTCAGTTAAGCCCGTCCTTAAACCCTCCAAAGGAGTCGACCAACCATTGGAGACAGAGCATTCCCCGTTGTCCCTGCTCCTATAGGTCAGAATAAAGCTGAGAGAGAGCATGCTTGGAATAATTGGGGAAGCGTTGGGGCAAGACAGTTAGAGCCAGTGTGCACTGTAAGCAACGGTCGCCATCGCTGACTGGCGGGGCTAAACCACTCCTCTACCAGCTTTCTTTAGGACCGTATTTCTCCCCCGTTATCGGAGTCACTGGCTTAGCTACCGATACCAGCGCCCTCTACACCCGTTTAAACTTACCCTGAATTATTCATGGCTGAACATAAGGGGGGGCCCCGAGATCTGCCCTAGGGCGATTGATTTACTCCCAGATATAAACGTTCTTCCGACTCTGACTTTGTCAAGGAGATGACTTTTCCTCGAGGAATTCCTGTTATATAAGCCCCGGCTTGGAAGAGGACCTCCCTGCATAATGATAATGTTTATTTAATGCATCATTTATAGTATAACCGTTTATTGCTTTCTCATGATTATCTTATCTATTGAATAAAGTATATACGTAATTATTGATAATTTATGTATCCAGTAAGATATTGAGTTATTGATTTAGCATTTGACTTAGGGATTCCAGCTTCTTAAATATTTCGTTTGTTTTAACATTGAAGAATAATGTTATTCTAAGTGCGCAACCAATCAATTTCTCGTATGAAATGTCTCAAGTGCAACACTTATGAGGCTAAAATAATCTCTAAAGTATATATCTATAGGCTAAAAAAGAAATCTGGAGTAAGTGTAGTCTATCGTGCACCTTTAGTGGGATACAGGTTTATTTCATAATAGTAATTTCTTTTCTATGATCTGCCTTACTGTGGAGAGATCTAACTCCATGCATGAACTAGATGCACTGGGATATTCTCCGAAACCCTCCTACTAAAAGTCAGGCTGTGGCCTACGGAATATGCTTCACGACTTTTAAAGTGTACATTTTATATAGTTTAATTTTTTTTTATTTTGCCTTTCTCTATTCTTTAGGTTTTTAGCAGATTTCCCTTAAGGAAAATCAGCTATTGAGGTTGTACTCATGACGCGATTTTCGAAATTTTTCTTATAATCTTCTCTTTATATGTTTTTATTTTTATTTAACGTTGTTATTGTTAATTCTTTATATATATATATATATATCTCATACTTTTGAAATAATTTTTATAAAAATTAACTTTAATACACTACAAATGTATGTGATATGCTAACTTGCATGGGACATGCAGAAACAAATAAACGACCTTCTTATAGGGTTACTATAGGAAGAAAAAAAAATAATGTATATATATAGTATTTTTATTGTAATCTTTTAGACCTGGCTGTTAAAAAAAAAGTGGATATGTTTCACCAAGCCTCTTTGAATAAAAGGATAGAAGGATACAATAATACTCCTATAGTTATGCCTGGATTATGTTTTTAATGGGACAGACTCACAGTGACGAATTCATGGAATTCCTGTCAATTACCAGCCAGAGCACTTACTCAATTTCACATTACATATTGCAGCCTTTAACCTTTACGATAAATAAACATGATCTCTGACGTTAGTAGTAAGCACTTTTAATGAACGACAGTGATTCCCATTAGTACGTTTTACGTACTTATCAAACGAGCCTATTAAACGATGCACAAGGAAAAAGATAATCTGTTTATTTCTCATCAAAAGTTTTCATCTGTTATGAGTTTAAAAGGCACATCAGTGTTGATCAAAGCAAAATTAATTGGATATATGGAGAGACTTGAGAGCACGAGCGAAAATCGTTCAAGGCTTCTGCTCATATAGTTGATTGATAAAATACTTTCCACTTTTTGTATATAAATGATGTAAGGAGTCCTTTTTCTATCCTATAACGATATTACTTTATAAACTCACTAAATAATCTCATCAGCTCTGCCTTTGCCATAGAAGGGGCTAACCTTTAGCATATAGTACTGTAATAAACTTCATTATCAGCAACATCCCCATTCATGTTAATAGCTACTTGGATTGTGGAGTGTACAAAATTGAATGTTTTTAAAATAAGTGTTATGAGTAAACAGTAAATTCATTTATTCTGGTATAATTTTATTCACTAACCGAATAAATACTACTATGATGGGGAAACATTTAAATATCGATTAATGAGTTTTTATGATATCCTTTGTTAGGCTTCGCTACATTATACTTCCTGGTGCCTAAAGCCATCTGTTCGAAAATTGTCCCAATCAATCACCAGTCATAATTCCAAATAATTATTGGTTAAATTATAACTATTTATGGATCACGGTCACTTTGATCAAATGTGTCATATAAAAATCAGAAACTCTCTCACCGAAAGAGTTATCGGTCCTAACCCAACACCACAATCGTGAGAACAAATGGTCTCTCATCAAAATGCACTCATTGTTAAAAAAATGTTAATCACGCAAATGGTGCTTTATGAAAGCTTATGAATATGACTGGAATGACATGTTAATGTTATTTTCTCATTTTCTATTTTTTATTCTCTTGCAATGATTACTATATGAACGTGTTTTGAAATTTAATTTGTACTAAAGATGTTTGATGATGATGAAGTAACTTTTAGTGGAAACCGCATGCATAGGAGTGGGTTTTACTAAAGGCCGAAGAAAAAAATAATGTAAAAAGCCAGTTAATATTCGTTACACAAACATGTGTAATACAACAATTGTAAAACATGAATTTATTATTCGTTTTAGTTGTACAATATTTTTTTGTTTCAATACAAATAACAATAACTGTATATTCGTAGATTTTCTCCAAATTGACGTGAATTGTTGTAGTGGGTTGTTTCTTGGTTTTACCATGAGGAGTGCAAATTTCAGTTACCAATGTTAGTTTTCAGTATCATTAACCGATCCGAGGAACCTAATTTCGTAATTTTCCATAAATAAATTACAATATTTACAAATTATAACTATTATGAATAGATTAAATTTATTTGAGGAAAGACGATGTCTAGCCATTTTAGGGGGGGGGGAGTAGAATGTCTGATCGATTGTGAATATACTCCTTGCTTTATCGGGAAATCGATTTTTAACATGTGGTAAAGATCAGCTGTTTAGGAGAATTGTCGCCATCTTAGTTTTTATGCCCCTTAAAAGCGAGCGGAAAGTAGTGCTTTAAAAAAATAGACGCTGTGGTCAAACTTGGTTTAAGTGAATGATTTCCTGCCTCTTCAGCAGAGTGAGAATTTCATTAAAGGTTTCGAGGATAAAGGCTTTAGAGTTCTAATAATTTTGAAATTGTCAAATAATTTCAAGGGTACTTAACCTTAATCATAGCGAGGAGGGAAGTGGTAGTTTCTAGAGACCTATTTGATCTCTAAGTGGAATGACGTGGAAGGTCTCTGAGAACCTTTAGATGTGGTCTGATTCTACAATTCCCTTACCTGTTACTGGAACACTGCGAGTGATTGAGTAATTTAATCCTCCCTTTACGACTTCCTCTCTCATACACTTGTCCTACTCACCTGTTCTAAAGTGACGTCACTGTAATTACCTAGACAGTGTATATCATTTCTGGTTGAGTAGACTCAGTCTGCGATTGTTGCTTGCTTCAGTGCAGCCATATTAACCCCTTTACCGTGTAAAAAAAGTCCTTCACGGAGCAGCTGCGTAAACTAAGCAGATTTCCCTCTTGAAATTTAGTTATAGATAAATCTACATACTGGTAACACAACACCACCTTGAACATTAAGTGATTAAGTACAAGCCGTAATAAGAAATCGTTCCACTCCAGACGGCAAGCTTCTGAAATGTAAACAATCAGGTCTGCCAACCCGACTCTCACCGGAAAGAAAAATAATTACTGAAATATATAAGAATTTACCATATTAATTTGATTGAAAACTATTTACTACATATAGTACTGTAATTTATAATGAATCCGAATAATTTTTATCTCAATCAATCAAATTTAAGTAGTCCAAAAAATTAAGACGTGGTGGGGCCACCAGAACATATTTGTATGTATCTCGTATAATAAATGACTCTTTAAAGCAATATTTAGTATTTAAGCTTCGAATGACGAGGTTTATTACATATCCGAGTATAGTTAGTTTAGTAGAAAATATGTATAGAACAATATTTATAGATCATTTAATTTTCAATAAGATTCGTTCCATACAATTTTTCGATCCGACGGAGATACTTCGAATTTTCAATATCCCCTCCCACTTGTTCGATTTCAGCCATTGACGAACTTGAACTTCCTTTTCATATAAAACGATTAAATATGGAGTTTGGTAAGGATCAAACAAAAATTGCGACCTCTAGAGCGTTTACAGAAACTGAAGAGTTGTGTGTTCACGTCAGGTATATATGTAAGTCATATCCGGTTTCTTTGGGCTGAGTCACATATGAAGACACGGTCAATACCCGAAGACCTTAACAGTATTAATGACCAGGACCGTGGAAGTCTACGAGTATATAAGATATACGATAATTTATTTGTCTATGCATAAGTTCAAAATATGTTACATTTTGATCTTATGCGAATATGGTGTAGAGAAACATTAAAGCCTATTTGCTTTACAGGTACTACAATGATGTCACGTGGCCTCAGTATTACGAGAGACCAACATTTGTACACC
Organism: Riptortus pedestris; assembly: GCA_019009955.1. Classification (NCBI taxonomy): domain Eukaryota; kingdom Metazoa; phylum Arthropoda; class Insecta; order Hemiptera; family Alydidae; genus Riptortus; species Riptortus pedestris. Next base: position 75,221,076 of record CM032230.1, on the reverse strand, counting down.
TTATTCTCATTACTTTCCCCAAAAAATCACAATTCGCAAATCATACTGGACCTTCCTCAGTGTTCCATTTCTGTTTCGTGTTACTTTTCTATTTTTAATGTTACATTTCTGTTCTTGTTTTATGTTCGTTTAAACTAATTTTGTTTCGTTTCGTTTTTTTTTTTATTTTATACAGTTTTTTTTCCCGAGCAACATCGCCACAGCTGCGAAGCTCCAAATAAATAAATAAATAAATAATGTTTTCAATGCCGCTCGAAACAGTCCAATCCATTTGGCTTCAACCTGTGATTATGGAAGTGCTTGAATACATCTTTGTGTGTATTTGTATGTAGGCTTTTTCACCACATTGTCTCAATAAAGTGAAAACATTTTAATTGCAATTTGACCAAAATGAATGTTGCACAGCATTTAAAATGAATACAGTTATCAGTAGAATCGGTCATTCCAAAATGCCTTTTATTGATTAATCTCTTTTGAACAGTAGAAAATACGTGATCTAAATACACTGGCCATTTAGGCAATGATGACTGGTTCATCGATGTTTGACCTTTCGCACTCAAAATGAATAAATTCTTCTTCAAGTGGTCGGATTGTTCGGTTTTACTCGTGGAAAGGGAATGCCAATACTATTGTTGGCTCTGTCATGTTTAAGAGTGCCAGAATTCATCTATGTAAGTGGTTTTCAACATGTATTCCTTCTAAGTACAACTATTATGATTACACACCATCCTGATCATTACCAACATTTGAGGTAATACAGGAAGTCCATTAAAGTTATATTATTTTGCATTTTCATACTAACTAAATTCTCTCATTAGTCTGCTTATGCAGGAAATAGAGTCACTAGTAGAATAAATTCCTCTTTTAGAAGCCTTCGTTGTTGGATAGGCTCAACGAAAAATCACAAGCATTGTATTTTTTTTATGACTGAATTTCCCTTCTTTCTCATAAGACAACAAAATGTCTTGTATACGGGACACTTTACTGGTTGTAGCCTCCAGATCCAGTAAAAACATCATGGTTAGTGGCAAAATTTAATGTACACTCCAGATGGATCACAGCGAATTCTCGCGTTAGTTTAACCAATAGTATTCTTAATTTTCCTTATTCAGTAGTAAAACATGCAGCGAGGCAAAAATTAATTGAAGACCGCCAATACCTTTTATTTATTTAACAATCTTTTTTTGACTGCAATGAAATGAATCATGCTTTATGACTTTTTAATATCTGAAATTGAGAACGAATCGATGTTACATTTTAATTTCCTTCCGTTATAACATCCGAAATTATATATATTGTAAATTCTCAAGGAAAATGTATCTCCATGGATGATGAAACCTATAGTTCAATATTTAATTTTGCTTATTAGAATTTCTTTAAAGTTTTGATTTCACAAAAGTATTTTAAAACAGTTCTTGGTGGCCAGCCAGTGACGATCATATCCTTCAGAAAAAATGAAAGGAGTATGGCATGTACTAGCAGAACTAAACCCTTATTTCTTCCCCAAAAAGTGGACTTACTTAATTCTAAGGAGAAAGGGGGTTGTTGTGTACGGGTTTTTGAAAGGAACAAAGGGAAAATCTTATTAATTATTTTTAAAAGCTCGAAATTCGAAATAATTAACCCCGCCTCTTCATCAGTGAACCTTCCGTAATATCTGATGAATCATGATTTATAACATTTTGTGCGATGTTTATACTGCCTGCATCTCTTATATTACCAAATTTTCCTTAAGGGAAATCAGCTATTGAGGTCGTACTCATGACGCGATTTTCGAAAATTTTCTTCAAATGTCCATCGATCCTTCCCAGGAGATGACGAAAATGAGGTCCGTTCAAAATAATATATAGATATATATATATATATATGTATATATTTGTCTGTTAACGCTCTAGCGGTCGCAATTTTGGGTAGATCGTTACCAAACTTCACATTTAAACGTTTTATGTAAAAATAAACATCAAGTTCGTTAACGGCTGAAATAGGACCTGTGGGAGGGGGGGGGGGTTCAGAGCGGAGGATTTTCGAAAATTCTAAATATCTCCGTTACTGTACGTCGGAACGAACATTTGTATAGAACCAATCTTATTGAAAATTAAATTGTCTATACATGTTGTTATGTTCATGTTTTCATTATATTTAATATTAACCCAGATATATGCGTTTTTTTTTTTTAATTTTCTGCCCTCAGTAAACCCCCATTCCTACTCATTTCATATCAACAATAAGTTGTTATATTATGAAGCACTTTATTTGAAGCCTAAATAACAAATATTGTTCTCATTGAACTTTTACGTCATGACATAAATGCAAATACGGGACGCAAGTGGGAAATCTGCTTAGTTAACGCTGCCCCGCGTGACGGACTTTTTGTTCTATAAGTATGTTGGATCTTAATACGAAATCTCGTATCCTCCGATTCATGTGTTACATACTTAATCTGTTGGTGGGAAAACTCTTTATAACAAATGTCGATTTTGTTAGGGATTCACGAAATGGAATAATTTCTCCTAGAACTCTATAATTGGAAAGCTGACTTTGGAAAGTCCTGCAATTAGGATAGAGCACAGACATCTAAATATTAACGCTAGCTGAGCGTCACAGGAATATCACCTCCTTCTATTAGCCCCACCGTTTCTTGAATAAATCACTGAGAAAGAGAAATGCCTTCTAATTTGGATTGTCTCATTCATAAGTGTAATGAAAGTTATAGGAGAGAGAATTCCACATAGAGGTATATGATATAAAATTACAATCTCCAGGTGACGTAAACAGTACATATCCCCTAAGCCTTATCGACTCCTGACTTAAATCAGCCCTTATTTACACTTAACAACTCATTGATTAAAGAATGTTAATATATTCACAAAAATAATGTTATTTCACTATAATTATTTGAGCTTGTGAATGACCTTGTGTGTTTGAGAGAGAGTAATAACAGTAAATTGTCGCTATTTGCCCATAGTTCCAAAAGAATTATTATCTATTATTTATTTTACTATTTTCATACATTTGAAAATCAGTTTGAAATTTTGTTTACCTTCCAAATAGAGTTCTTATCAAATTTTACTATATCATTTATGTAAATTTTTTTTAGTTCGTACAATTGATTGATTTGGAAAGATTTCTGAATTTGTTTTCTATATAGTATTTTTTGAGTTGCTAATTTTTCCTCTTCTTTACTTCCAAAATTCAATAGTGCGTATATATCATTACCAGGCTCCAATAAGGAAATAATTAGAAAACAAAATAAATGTTTAATGTGTAAATTACATAAACACTTTCTACTCATGTTTATTTAAATCGTTCACGTACATAATATATTTCAAAGACTTGTAGATGGGGATTGAAACCATGGAGAGCACTCCGCTGATTCAAATAAATGTTCGCTTTGAGAAATATGTTTTTTTCATTCTTCTTTAAAAGAATGTGTTTCTCTTTCTGCCAGTCTGTCAGTCCGTATATGCAGTGCATATATATTGCACATAGCACATACCTTTGGACAAGTATTTTTTAAGTCTTTATTTATACTTTGTATGCCATTAAGACGTTTACAAAAAAATAATTATTTCATCCCTTGGAAGTATTAGATGAAGCATTATTTCCCCAATGAGTTGGTAAAATATAATTCTGACACAAGGTAAAAGAAATTTATTCTGACACGCCAAATAATTGTTTTCTTAGTCCCAATGGGCTAGAAAAAGATGGTATCTTATAGATAACCTGCCCCAATAAGCTGGAGGAACAAAAAATGTTTTTATAAATAACGGAACAACTTTATAAACCATTTATTAAAAAATATATGAGAGTTAATTATGTTTTAAAAATTAGAAGAGCATTTTTATTCTTTTCTAAACAGCTAATGATATCTCAGTAGGGTCTCTAAGAATGTTTAAACTACCCTTGATGCAATCCAGTTTCATAATTAATATTATTATTTACAATGCATCAAAAAGATATGCAAAAGGTTGTCTGTCTGGTGGTTTACAACTAAAAATAATTAACCAAAGGATTTTGTTAACTTTCTTTTTTTTTCAATCTGGAACTAACTAATGTTAGAAAATAAAATTGGTAGGACTGCTTAGAGTGGGAACGACACTAAATCAGTGAGAGGCGGTTTGTTGGCCTGACTTTGCTTGGAGCAAGGTGCCTATCGATACATTATTGATGAGATTGTTAGAAAGGACGCATTTGATCCAATCTAGGCCCTTCTAGCCTTCCCGCCCACTTGACATATGATCTGACAGCCCAAGTGACAGAATAAACAAATGACATGACCCACTTTCACAAAGGGGGAATTCCAGCAAAGATTTTGTATTTAATGTTTGAAGAAAAGTACCAACTGCAAAGTATTATCAGACAGATGTATCATTTAAGAGAAGGTCACATTATTCATTTTATTTCTTCGTTAACGGCTGAAATCCGACCAGGAGAAGGGTGGTCTTAAAGGCGGGAAATGTCAAAAATTCAAAATATCTCCGTAATTATACGTCTGATCAAAGAAGTATATATAACCAATCTTATTGCAAATGGAATGACCTATAAATGTTCTTATAAACGTTTCTTCACTATCTTGATTATTAAGCAACATATTTGAAGTTTTTAATTTTCACCCTTCAGAAACCCCCCTCCTACTTACTAACAATATGCATTTAAGTCCTTAAGCTCCCTATTTGATGCTTAATTACAAAATATTGTTCTCAGAGAACTTTTACATTGTGAGATACTAGCAGACATCTTATGTGACGATGTCCTCACGATTTTTTGTTATTTACTCGATAATGTTTTTCTGATCCACACCATACTCAATATTTAACATCACAATTATTATTGCCGGAAAATGTACATAGAATAGCGGAGGTAAGAAGGGAGGGGATTAAAAATTATAACGACTGCATTATTACGTTATATGACGTATCGTAAAATGTAATAGAACCGATCATGTTAAACTATTGATGTTCAACAATTCTTAGTAAATGCATTTTTTTTTTACTTCAAGTATTAAGCCAGTTATTCGTACATTCTTTTTTTCTACCTTCAATAAGGGGGGAGGGTTACATATAAATAGAGAAACAACCATGTTATATGTTATAACAAACATGTTATAAGAGCACATGGGAAATCTGTTTACTTTTACATTGTGAGATCAATTTAAATAGGTTGTGTGAAGACGTCATCAATTATGACAACTTCTTTACTCGGAATTTTTATTTGATCTATACCATAGTCGATATTTAACAGTTTAATTCAACACTAATGCACCAGGAACAAGGTGGGGGATTTAGAAAACTCAACATATTTCTCATATTATGAGGCGTATCAAAAACAGATTATAGAGGCAATCTTGTTAAACTATTGTGGTTCTCTACAATTGCACTTTTATTAATTTCTTTGCAGCTTGAGTATAAAGCGAGTTATTCACAGTTTCTTGATTTCAGCTGTCAATAAACCCCTACTCATATTTATCGTATTTTACTTAGATATATAGAAAATATATGGGGAGAACAGATCAATAGAGTCAAACCTGCAAGTGGGAAGTCTGCTTAGTTAACGCAACTTTTATCTGCTTAGTTAACGGGATTTTTATCTTATTTTTAGAGTTGACAGTTTACAACAACAAGTTAGACATGACGGTAGTCATATGAAAATGTGATAGTAGCTCTCATGAACAATTTAGAATATCATTAGAACCCAGATTTCTCAGCTGTATTGTTTTGATCATTAGCAATATGAAATTCTTCAAGCAACTGTTAATATCGTCTTTATACAAGGCAATATTAATTATACAAGCAGTTTAATGTATGAAGTAGAATAATTTATTAGTTACCTTCATTAGCTATCCGGGAGATCAAAAGTACGAATATAAATAACAAGAAATATTTAACATTATATGGCAAATCAAGGGTATTATAATTCATAAGCACCATTCCGGCAAAACATTTTGCCGAAATAGAAGCAATTTAGCACTATGGTAGACAATTGTTGGTACACACAATTAAGCAGATTTTAGTATAGCAAATACAGGTTTGTTACCGTCAGAATAAGTGATACTTTTGTCATAACTATCTGTGAAGACAGTCATTATTGGCTGATAATGGAGTATAGCTGTCAAAGCGCATTCCATGCCATCTTCAAGCCCGCCAAAAGATGTACTGACTTAGTCCTCTTTTACTTAGTATGTTTTATACGTCTGTTAACCTTATTGGGCTGTTTAGGATTTTAGTGCGAGTCTATTTATTTACACCTTAGGTCTCTCAAACAAACGAAGGGTGTGTTTTACCTTGATTCCACGTAAATTGTTTTCGTGTAGTAGTTCGTTGACCGTTATTGGTGACATCTTGCCAGCTGTTCTCGAACATCAGCCAGTGACGACGGTCTCACAAAAGTATGACAAACGGAGATTCTAGTTTAGTGAAATGGAGTGTGACTTACGGTCAAACAAAAATTGCGACTACTAGAGCGTTAACAGACATTGATTTATTAATTGTCAAGTACGTAATTTCTATAATTTATTTTCTCAGTACTTTTACTGCAATTGAATTCCATCAGGAGCAATTCTTACCGATTTTGAATGCATATTAAAATTATTTATGCATGTAAATGAAAAATATTTTTTTAGCTTTTTCAATTTAGTGGATGTAGGTAAATTCGGCTCATTTGTTACTTTATAAATTTTCCAAACAGTAAAATAGAAATGGAATTTTTTTCGTACTCTGACGCAACGAAATTTGCAATTGTTAAAACCGTAATGAAGGTCTAAAAGGCACAAAATGCTGAACTCAAGTTTAAAATGCTTTCCTTTAATTCAATTATTTTTTAAACTTGACGTATTCAATAAATGATTGTTTAATGCATTCCCCTTTTTTTTAATTCAGTACGTTTTTAACACTTAGCCTTTTGGAGTGACAGTAGAAACTGGAAACACAAAAAAAAAAATTATCAACAATTTATCTTTAATAATTTGACTTCTGAATTTTAATGCCAAACCCTAAATTTTTATTTATGTTGTATCTTTTTTAAGCGAAAGTGCCCTTATGGTCTATTGATCCACCTCACTTTTTTTGTTCCCGTTCTACATTTCCTTGTCAAGTTCCCTGACAAATTCCATTCTTCTGACATTAACCTTCTATTTGACTACCTCTCTATTCCCATGCATGATAATCACCAATAATTCTTTCAGTTGAGTATCTGCAAACAACATTTATTCTAATTTCTTAGGGCTCATCTTTTGCAAATTCAATTTCCTTCTTACTGGAACTATCATTTGTTTGACATAAGTAAAAATGTATTAGGTATAACCCTATTGTATCAATTAATAATCCAGTCTTCAATTATAATTTTTGTGTGCTAACTATTTAGTGATTGTATTTATATACTTTTTACATTTCTTGTTAGAGGCTTGACAGTGCTCGATTTTTCTCTTAAGTATGGTGGTTTGAGTATTAAAGAACTTATTTTTCCAGGATAAATTGAATCCTTTAAAGATCCTATTTACCCTCTATCATTCTGAGATCCATCACACTCTCCGTGTATTATATAAACTTTGAGCCAAACAATTACTGTAGATGAGTGCACGCTATCTGAGAACCAAAGTCAACTTTTTAACCTGAGAGGAGACATGACATTGTGAAAAAGAATTAGAGAAAAAAACCCATTTCTCGGAATTCATATTGTCATTTCTCATCAATCCCCAATAATTATTCATCTTTATATAATAAAAGTTATATAGAACTATCGCATATTTCATATTTAAATGATGTATTTCTAGTTATCAATGCTAATTTGTTATTCTCTTTTCAGGTATGGCTTTCCGTTTCCTGTTTGAAGATGTCAAAAAGGACGGTAATCGATAAACTGAATAGAATTTTTAAGATTCATATTTTCTTTCTAGCAGCGCGGTACATCACATGTTGAAGCTTATACATTGAAAATTGCGCATGGTTTTTATTATAAAACCACACACACGGTTTTGTGGGCTTTTAATGTCCTTTTATTACAATATTCATATAATAATTAAAATATAATAAAAAAAATTACAGTATTCATTTTGTGCATAAACAGTTTTTCATATGAGCTATTCTATAGGCATCTAAGCAATATTCTATTACTGATAATGTTATTATGCATAATGACACTTTTATCGAAACTTTCAAAACACACGGAGCTATTAGCAAATTTCCCCTAAGGGAAATCAGCTATTATTTCTTCAAATGTCCATCGACCCTACAGAAGATGACGAAAATGTGGCCCGTTACAAAATTATATATACAGTGCTGTGAAAAAGTCTTTGAACAAAACTGTTCTTGTGAGAATAATTTAAATAATTTCATTTTAGGACTTAATTTTTTACTTATTATTTTGCTAAGAGTCCTAAATGTATTTTGCATTTAACTTTCTAATGTAAAAATGTGTACAGTGGTGGATAAAAGGATTTATAACTGCTTGTCAATATTTTCACTATTAGGTTTTAAATTCCTTTTATAATCCTTTCTATTGACATCATCTTAATGTTTACATTATTATCATCTCTTTCTCTTGAAATCAGTATAAACGTTCAGTTGGAAGGTACAACATATTTGTGAAAACAAAAAAAAAACGTTTTTATTCATAGAATACTGCGTTTTTTCAAACAGTAAGTAAAATTTATAGTGTAAAATAATTTTCCTTAGTAAACTTATTTTTTTCTGTACTTTTAACTAACTGATTTTCAGGAAATGGCGAAAATTAATCTTCTTGATAGACAGAAAGTGATTATTTTGTATCAGCAGGGCCTTACTATTCGTGAAATTCAAAGGCAAGTGAAAGGTCCTATTTCAGGAATACACTATATTATTAAAAAATTTAAAAACAGCAAATGTATTATGGACTTAAACCGTTCTGGTAGGCCCCGAAAGTTAAACCGTGCTGCAGAAAACATTTGAAGTTGTTATATTTGCGCAACCACAAAAAGAATAGCACACAACTTGCTCAAGAAATAGCTGAAGCCACAGGTACACAAGTATCTTCTTCTTTGGTTAGAAGGAAACTTATAAGTTTTGGACTTAGGGGATGTGTGGCTAAGAAAAAAACATTTTTCCGTCGTGGAAATAAAGGAAAGCGTTTGAAATTTGTGAAAGAACATGAAAATTGGACCGAAGAGGACTGGAAAAAAGTTTTATGGACCGACGAATCAAAATTCGAAATGTTTGGCTCTAGGAGAAGACAGTATGTGAGGCGGCGGCCAGGAGTATTTGGAAGAATGCTTAAATCCAACTATGAAGCATGGAGGAGGTTCTAGTTTGTGGATGCTTCTCCGGCTATGGAGTAGGAGATCTTGTGAGAATAGAAGGGAAAATGGATGCTAAAAAATATCACAGTATTCTTACATCTAACGCAATACCATCTGGGTTGAGGCTTATAGGGCCGGGATTTGTTTTGCAGCATGACAATGATCCAAAGCATACAGCCAGAACTATCAAAGATTATTTGGCAAGAAAAGAAGAACAGGGACAGTTAAAATGTATGGAATGGCCACCTCAGAGTCCTGACTTTAATCTTATACAGCATTTGTGGGTATTACTTGATAGAAAAAGAATTGAAAGGCAACCAAATTCTTTAGAAGAGCTGTGGAGAATCCTAAAAGAAGAATGGGAAAAAATTTCCCCTGATTACATAGCCTCTTTAATTTCTAGTGTTAAAGATAGATTGCTGAGCGCCAAAAGAAATAAAGGAGGACATACTAGATACTAATTTTTTGTTTGTGCTATATGGTTATTAAATATTTTTTCGCTGCAATATTATATGGGTGGTATTTTTAATGAAATAAAATATTTGTTTCACAATAATTTTGTTTTTTTCCTTTTCTTCCAACTTAGATTATTTAAAAAATTACTTTGTTCAAAGACTTTTTCACAGCACTGTATATATATATATATATATATATATATATATATATATATATATATATATTTGTCTGTTACCGCTCTAGCGGTCGCAATTTTTGTTTGGTCGTTACCGAACTCGATATTTAAACGTTTTATGCAAAGAGACAGATCAAGTTCGCTAATGACTGAAATCGGACCAATGGGAGGGGGGTTTAGAGGGGGGATTTCTAAAAATTCGAAATATCTCCGTTACCATACGTCGGATCAAAAAATTGTATAGAACCAATCTTTTTGCAAATTAAATTTACTAGAAATATTATTCTATACATTTAACCTCTATCTTGAATATTAACCGTGATATTTGCATTTTTATTAAATGTGGGTGGGTAACAGACGAATGAGTTTTCAGCCAAGAGCTAGTTCCGCCGTTTCCGTAACTGTTCGGCTCTCGTATGGAAATTTCTCTATTGAATAACTTCCCGTGGGAAATCTGCTTATTTTACGCAGCCCCTGCGTGACGGACTTTTTTTTTATTCTTCAGTGTGCAATCTACAGAATTCAATCACTTTACGCCCTTCTGGTAGATATTCATAAACCTTTAGAGTTTGGATCTGAATACTCTTAGTCGCGAAAGCTGTCCATTCGAGTATGCTACTCCTAAGTAATTAAAAAGCCGGCCTTCACGCAGGGGCTGCGTAAAGTAAGCAGATTTCCCACGTGAAGTTTTACAATAGAGAAATTTCACGAGAGCCGAGCAGTTAAGGAAACGGCCGAACTAGCTTTTGGCGAGAAAGTCACTCGTCTAGATTTAATAAAAATGCAAATATCTCGGTTAATATTCAAGATCGAGAATAAATGTATATATCAATATTTATAGTACATTTAATGTGCAATAAGATTGATTCTGTATAATTTTTCGATCCGACGTATAGTAACGGAGATATTTCGAATTTATGAAAATCCTCCCCCCTATACTCCCCTTCCCACTGGTCTGATTTCAGCCGTTAATGAACTTAGTCTTTTTATATAAAATTACTAAATATCGAGTTTAGTAACGATCAAACAAAAATTGCGACCGCTAGAGCGGTAACAGACAAATATATATATATATATATATATATATATATATATATATATATATATATATATATATATATATATGCAGTTTTGAACGGACCTCATTTTCGTCATCTACTACGTAGGATCGATGGACATTTGATGAAAAATTTCGAAAATTCCGTCATGAGTACAAACTCAGGAAAATCTGCTAAAAAGAAAAAGAGAAACTTAAAGCTCAATTTCAGTTGATAGAAGCAATTATTATTATTTATTAACGTCCACTTTTTGCAACTCAGGCTAATTGGCACGGGTTATATACCGGTTACCACCCTTTTCTAGCCAGGGTGGGATTTAGTACGTTATTTAATGGAAGCAATTTAATCCACGATTCACTTATAACGAATACAAATTTTTCAACTGACACATAATAATGTCAATCACTCATTTACTATACTTCCACCCTTTTTTTATTTTGGTCATCTATTAGGTAAGGCAGGTGGCCATGTTTAGGAACTCGTGCAATGAGTAAAACCTACACAGGTTATTTGCACTCAGAGAAATCTGCTTCAAGTACTCTCGAATTGATAAATGCCTGCGATTGGGTTTTTTTTCTTTCACTGTACGTAGAAAAGCTGAAAAGCTTAAAATTAGGGCAAATATTGTATCAGAAATTAACTACACTGAAGTTGATTGCTTTTATTTAACATACCCTATTGTTCTTCTATTAGTCGTTATTAATCCACTTCATTTTTTTTTTATTATCAAAGGGTTAATTACGACTCTACATAAAAGGATCTGTGAAACAAAGTTTTAGTTTTGAAATTTCTAGGATGTTGTAGGGATTATACAAGAATGTTATTAAGGCAAATATGTTTTTCAAAGAGTTTCCCTGAAGCGTGTAGTCAGCCTTTGAGTCTCTCAATTGAGTTTTAATGGATACATAAAATAAATAGATATCCAATGAATAATGCATAGATTGCAAATATAAATAAAACCCATGACGGCCAGTCACTACAAATCAGCTAAAATATATTGAACATTTGAACTAATTTTTTATTGAGAAATATTTCTCAAAAGTCTATTGTTGTTTGTTTAGTGCATAAGACTGGAATGGGCAATTTTGCCCGACTTATTAGCTAGCGTTGTTTGACGTTTCTTAACGTCTTGACGGTTCAGGCAATATATAGATAATTTTGCCCAACAGTTTGAAAGTTTATAGAAATCTCTAAAGCAACATAAAACTTTATTGAATTTATTTATTTGTTGTGCTTAATTTTCTTTATTGTTTCTTTTTTAAGCAGTTGTAACAGTAAGTATTTGGGGCTCAGGTTAGCCATGTGAGTTAAAGCGTTGACTTTTATCTCACACGGTAAACCTAGAGTGGCGAGTTCGATTCCCGCCTGGGCAATAGGAATTTATTTAGTGACGGAACTCATTAAATAAAACCCATAGTCCCACCCTGGATAGAAAAGGGTGGTAACCTGTAGATAACCCGTCCCAATTAGCCTTAGTTACAAAAGTGGACGTTAATAAATAATATTAATAATAATGAAGTAGAAACGAAGCCTCATAACATCATAAAAGTTTTGAAAATATCGTTTGCTTCATATAAGACTGGCATGCCAATAACCAGTTTCAAAAATCGCCGTTTGCCATAGTTAACTCTTTTTCCGTCTTCTTGTTTTTTTTTTTTTTTGCATTTCGCTTTTTTAATGACCCTTGAATAATTAGTAAATCGCCGGTGTTGCAGAACTCATTTAAATAAATAATTAAAAAAAATATTCAAAACAATTGTCATGTATAATGATCATATTCGATTCGTCCAATTTTTCCACTCGATTTCCCTGTGAAACTTATATGGTCTTTATAAATGAGAAGTCAACACAATCCAATTCCAAGAGCGTTAATATTGAAGTCGGAAGTGTTTTGATTCGACGTATGCTAGTCACGAATATTGAATCCAATGTTCACTCCATTGGTTACACTAAACAGTTAATTGAGTTGTGGTAATACGGTTGGGAACGGAAGGTCAATTTAAACTCTTGTATTGGGTATTTGTCCAACTCTTAGCACTACTATTTGTCTGTGTTTGTGTGTGTGTGTGTGTGTGTGTGTGTGTGTGTGCGTGCTTGTGTGTGCGCGTGTTTGTATGTGTATTTGGGTGGGAGGGTGTTTCTGCGTATATAAGATTTGGTTAATAAATATAGAAATAGCATACATAAATATTTTATTTTCAAACAAATATGGCTTTTAAGCACTATCTTTCTAAATAAAAACTGCTGAAGAAAAATTAAATCATTTTTTTTTTTAATTCCTCTGAGTTATTGGATAAACATTCGTAATATACTATAAACATATAACGCTAAATTGATTTCGTAATTCAAATATTTTAAAATTATATTATTTATTAAGGTCCACTTTTAGCAGATTTCCCTTAAGGGAAATCAGCTATTGAGGTTGTACTCATGACGGAATTTTCGAAATTTTTCATCAAATGTCCATCGATCCTACCTAGTAGATGACGAAAATGAGGTCCGTTCAAAACTGTATATATATATATATATATATATATATATATATATATATATATATATATATATATAGATCTATCTATCTATATATTTTTCTGTTACCGCTCTAGCGGTCGCAATTTTTGTTTGATCGTTACCAAACTCGATATTTAGTCATTTTATGTAAAAAGAAAGACTAAGTTCGTTAACAGCTGAAATCGGACCAGTGGGAGGGGGAGTTTAGAGGGGAGGATTTTCGAAAATTCGAAATATCTTCGTTACTATACGTCAGATCGAAACATTGTACAGAATCAATCTTATTGCAAATTAAATTTACTATAAATATTGTTTTATGCATTTATTCTTTATCTTGAATATTAGCCGAGATATTAGCATTTTTATTAAATCTAGACGAGTGACTCCCGCCAAAAGCTAGTTCGGTCGTTTCCTTAAATGCACGGCTCTCGTGAAATTTCTCTATTGTAAAACTTCACTTGGGAAATCTGCTTAGTTTACGCAGTCCCTGCGTGACGGTCTTTTTTGCAACTAAGGTTAATTGAGACGGGTCATCTACAAGTAAACAACTTTTTTCTAGCCAGGGTGTGACTGAGGAAATACAAATATTGTTAACAAATTAAATTTTTTACTTTATTACTTTATTTTCTTGTTGTACCAGCTGTTATTTAATTTTATTTTAAGAACATCTCCTGCTGTTACCCAGCGGCCGTCAAATCGGCTCTGTTTTTGGACTGCGTTAATTTTCTTCAGGCCGAATACATGTAGAAGGGTTGTTAGGCTCGATTGAAAGGACTGAGCTATGTCTCGGCGTTTGACTCGAGTGCAAGACAACTTTTTTTTTGTATTTGGTCTGAAGAGGGAGACGCAATGTCCCGAAACATCGTCAAGAACAGACACACATGAACGCTGGAGCAGATTATAAAGGTTAAAAACGGAGTTTAAAAGAACGTATCTCAGGAATTATTGTTGCTAGCGATGATGGGAAATAACTATATAAGAGACCTGGATTTGGAGGGGGCTTTCTTACCAGTTCTCCAAAATGCTCTTTTCACATTGTCATAAATACTTTTAAAATATCTTTTAAGGGAATGTTTATTATGAGTTGTATTGGCAATTAGAAAAGAGCAAACTAAGCAGATTTACAAAGTGTACCACGTATTTCCAGTTATCTCACAAAGAAAAAGTTGAATGAGAAAAATGGGGTTAACTGTAGGCCGAAAACTATAAGATGTAAATATCTTGGTTAATAATTGAGATATTGAAAATACGAACATAACACAATTTAATGAACATTGCATTTGCAATAAGATTATATATATATATATATATATATATATATATATATATATATATATATATAAAGTTTTAAACGGACCTCATTTTCGTCATCTCCTGGGTAGGATCGATGGACATTTGAAGAAAAATTTTGAAAATCGCGTCATGTGTACGACCTCAATAGCTGATTTCACAAAAGGGAAATCTGCTAAAATATAGTTGGAAGGGAGAATATTCAATGAACTGAGGTGGTGGGAGGAGGGGATAAATGTTCTTGGAACCATAGTCACTACTTACCCACAAAAAGCGTTGAAACTAATTTAAGACTGAATTATAGGTAACATTAAAACATTTAGGCCTCATAACCTGCAATATAAAATTATAGCCATTATTTTAGCAGTAGCAATCAATGTTTCATAGGTGATCTACGGTTTTGATTATCTTTTAATTACTAAAAATGTTTTTAAGCTTGGAGGTGGAGTTTATTGTTTACACATCTGGCTAGAATATCCAACTGGAAGGAAGTACATGTGATACAAAAGCTGGAGACAGAAGCTAAGAATGAAAACTGTATCACAGATTTAGCCTGATGTAGCTTACTAAATCACCTCTAATCCCTAAGGAACCACTAATTAAAAATTTAACGGGAGCATATTTCTGTAAATTTTTGTTTATTTACCAATTATCATTCCTTTATTTCTTAATTATATTTATGTTGGTTATTATTTTGGTGTTTACTTCATACGGGATGTCACGAATGTTGTGGAGCTCTCAATAAACAATTGAATTAATTAATCATAGAACCAGTGGGGTTTGAGTTTAATTATGCGTGAATTATCTTGAGACATTCCTTTAAGACATTTTGCCATCCATGTTTCCAACTTTTGCCGGAAATAACAGCAATTGAAAATAAGTGCATGATTGTAGAAGTTAGTAACAATATTACTTCTAAAGAAATAGAACTGCAATTCAAAACGACTATAAAACTAGGTCCCTTCTCACACTTTACGTTTTATACTCTTTTATCCCCATAAAAATGCTATTCGCCCAAAGGAAATATGATGTCAACTAGCCATGTTTTTATTACTATGTTCAAGAATCTCCTTGATTTTTATTTCTAAGATAAGTAGTTTTGGAAAATATTGAATTACACTTATCACCAATAGCTTTAATGATTTTATTCCCGAAATAACTAACTTCATTTTTAGTAAAGAAAAATTGAAGTGTTACGTGATGACGAATATTAAATAAAAGGTTTATTCATTCTTTATTTTTATTAGATGGAAACTTAATTTATATATAGTGATAAATTACCGAACATTATTTAATATGTGTTCTATGGATTTATATGTCAAAGAAGGTTCTTATCACCTCAACCCACGAAGCAAATTAAAATAAAAGTTGTAATTTTATGTGGTAAATTTGCTTTTGAAATATGCAGAGATATGGCTAGACTCGTTAAATATGAATTAACGTAACTAATTTTGTTCACTTTTTTAAAGAATATTTTATTTACTTCAAATATTTAGAATTGCTCCGTAACAAAGGAGTAATCGTTAGTAATAATTACTTTAACTTTCGTATATATATCGTCCAATTTATTTTTCTTTTTCATTATACGCGAAGAAAATTAAGGGAAATCAGCTATTGAGGTCGTACTCATGACGCGAGTTTTGAAAAATTTCCTCAAATGTCCATCGATCCTACCCAGGAGATGACGAAAATGAGGTCCGTATATATATATATATATATATATATATATATATATATATATATATATATATATATTTGTCTGTTAACGCTCTAGTGGTCGCAATTTTTGTTTGATCGTTACCAAACTTCATATTTAAGCGTTTTACGTAAAAAGAGAGATCAAGTTCGTTAATGGCTGAAATCGGACCAGTGGGAGGGGGGGGGGGTATTTTTGAAAATTCAAAATATCTCCGTTATTATGCGTCGGATCGAAAAATTGTACAAAATCAATCTTATTGTAAATTACATTTACTATAAATATTGTTCTATACATTTATTCTGTATCTTGAATATTAACCGAGATATTTGCATTTGTATTGTGTATGTTGTCGACGGAACCCCGCCATGTTCCGAACTCTCCGCCGAGAGCTCTGGTGGCCGTTTCCAGAACTATTCGTCCCTCGTGAATAGGTTTAGAGATCCCTTCCTACTACAGCTGTTATTAGGCGGATTTCTCTATTGTAAAACTTCACGTGGGAAATCTGCTTAGTTTACGCAGCCCCTGCGTGACGGACTTTTTTTTAGTTGATAACAAGATATACTATCATCAAGCTAGCGTATTTTTTTCTTCATAAGTTAGTTATCTCTCATAATATTGTTTCCCTTCACGTAACTTTTGCAAAATTTGGTACGTTAACGGTAAGCTGAAAGCTATTAATTAAATACACTATACTACACGAGTGTTTGGAAATACACTATACTATACGACGTTTGGTTATGACGTTCTGTACTTATCCGTTTGTCAAACCTTTTGTCACACAGTATTGCACTTTTCCGTTTACTCAATACAGTATTAAAACTTTTCCGTTTACTCAACTTTGTCCTAGGCTAACGCTTGGAGCGAAAAGCTCACGTTTAGCACACGCCTAGCTGAAGAGATCCGAAAGATCGAAACGAAGTAGCCCAAACGTGTCATTACTGAAAATGGGTTTTCGAAACTTAACTTTACACGGTTATACACCGATTGACTTGTTTCGGTTGATGGGACTTTGGTCTATCGTTTTCGTCATACGGTGACTCATCAGCAACGCGAAGTAGCGTTGGAACGATTGGAATTAAGGCAAACTGCCTTGTTTAAGATGTTTGTTCAAACGACTTTTGTCACAAAGAACTTTCGTATCGTTTCGTCGTGTAGTATAGTGTATTTCCAAACACTCGTGTAGTATAGTGTATTTCCAAACACTCTTGACGGAAACGGCGTGAGCCAAGTTCATTTGACGAAAGTTCGTTGTGACAAAAGTCGTTTGAACAAACATCTATTAATTAAAATTTTAAAAAAAATTATTTTAAGGCACACATATCTCACATTTTCCTTCCTAATTATTTAATCTATTTGTTAGCTTAATTCAATTTGGTTAGCAATCCTTCTTGAAGTAAGTTAAAGAATTAATGAGAAACAAAATAACGAAATTGTTTAAAGTTATGTTTGTAGCTATGTAAAGGTTTTAAAAAAAACTGAGGAACTTCCTAATTTAATATAACTAGAATCAAAAGTGTACTAAAAACAAGGAGTTGCTATATTTTTAGGAAGCTGCCTCATTAATGCCGACCCAAAGTTGGACGGGAAGGCTTGGATACTTTATTGGCATATACGGGCTGCCAGTAAAAAATTATGAAGATTTATATACAGGGCTTAAACCCTGCTTTCCCGTATCCGCCATTATTACCCCTCTTTGTTTTTATTCTTTAGGTCTGCTTTGCGCGGGGCGTTTACCGCTAGTAAATTACTAAAATACTTATCGAATGAGGGCACGTAATCCCCGGCTCTGAAACGCATTTATCTCTATTTCAGGCTTAAATCAATAAAACTATATCATCCCGGTAAAGTTATTGCCGTTTAAAGTGGCATGGAATGGCCCTTCGCCGTGTTTCAAGAATTAATGGATAAAATCAAATCTTAGTTTTCAATTTACTGATCTAAACAAGCCACTTAGATTCAGTAAGTAAATCACTTGAAGACAGAATACATTTACAACAAACTTTAAACCTCACCTACCCCACTCATATCTCTACGTTTTTATCTCAAATTATGTTACTAATTCGCATTTGTGCTTTTTTGTGAACGAGACTGTATAATACATTTTTAAACTTGTGCCTTAAACTTCCACCATCCTCAAGCCAGAATGTATTGCAGAATTATAGTTTTATTTTATTCCTTAGTTTTATATAAAGCTAAACTTTGTACTATGCTTTAATAATTTAGAAATCGTTTTTCTTTATTTTAACATTTTAATTTAAGGAATTGAAAATAAGTGATACTGAGCGACATCACCTAGTTGTGGAGCTCACCAAATAAAAAATAGATTCAGTAATCTTATTTTATGTTATTTTGTCTCAATGATAGGCTACATTCTCCTCTTGAATTAAATTCTACTTAAAGCTTATTGAAATGAATACACATATATATATATATATATATATATATATATATATATATATATATATATATATATAAAAGTCGACTCTCGCTTACACGAACCTCGATAACACGAAATCCTGGATATCCCCTTGGAAAAACCTGTCTAACACGAAAAAATTACCATACGTAACACGAACTAATTTTCCGGTTATATTTTACCTCTATTGTTTGTGGACAACTGTACAGCCCACTATACTATTCCTCCTCTGAAATGGATTAACGTAAAATTTTTGCCTGCCAACACGACATCGAAATTGCAGGGATTATCAAGAACTTCAAGTTGCTATACAGAACTGAAGTCGTTAGAAAATTTAATTCTGACATTTAAGATGAAAAGGCGTGCACTATTAATCTCTTAGAGCTGTGCGGTTAGCCAACAAAAGTTGGAATAACATAACTGACAAAACAATAGCCAACTGCTTAAAGTCATGTGGATTTCAAGAGGGAAAAAATCCATCTGAAACAGAAGTTGGACCACAAATGGAACCTGACCCAGAACAGTACATTTTTTTACCTCTGTAACACGAATTTTCATTTAGTTCACCTGTATAACTCGAACTATGCCTAAGACGAACTATACATAACACGAATTTCGTGTTAGCGAGAGTCGTCATATATATATACTTTTATTTGTTACAAACCATTTAACAAATGAGTTCCTCTACTTAGTTTTCTGTTTAACATACTCAGTCCCATATTTAAATAAGTAGGTGCAATGATTTACAAATAAATGAATAATTTTTTAAGTAGGTTAAATTTACGAGTATGAAATTGCAGAAGAACTGTACATCTCCCAAAAGCTGACAAAATCCGAAATAAGCATATCCAATTTGTATTGAAATTGAATTATATACAAAATTTGATTTTCTTACGAGGTTCAGATAAGTAATATGCTGTATTTTTACATTTTCCTGATATCAGTTATCAACTTGCTTGTAAAACATAAAAATACAAAATATGATTAGGGATGATATCCTCTGCAAAAATAGAAAGACGCCAGAGCTACCACGATCAGTTCACTGGGATCGACTATTTATATTACCCTCCAGCTTTGGCTGAGATGTGCACTGAGGAAGTTATTTTCTAACGTTAATGACTAATAATTGGTGAATAAATATATAGTTACATATATTATATCTATTCTGCCAAACGAATTCCAAAAAGAAAAAAATGCATTCTGATGCACCGGTTGAAGTGATCAGTACGAACTAAGGCACAGATGATTTAATGACCACTGGGAGGCCTTGTAATACTGGAATCATACCTAGGTATCCCTAGGGCAGTGGGTGGTCAAATAAACCCAGGTCCTACAATGACAGTAGCGCCGGGCAGTAAACATTACTTTGATTGCTGAAATGTCTTCTTATGGTGATGACAATTTGATGGAGAAATTTGGCTCTATGTTTAGCATGGATTTAGTTGTGATGAATGATAAAGTATCATCATAAAAAAATGAGGGATTTGAGTATATAGAGAAGATAAGCCCTCGGGATATTGAGTGAGCATTTGATTTTACGGTCTGCCGACTCCTAAGATCGTAGCGATTTTTCATCTCACAAAGCTCCCTCGTCTCCTGTGACAAAAATATTTTACTCTCAAAGAAGATAGATCCGTCAACTGCACTCGAGTTATAAATAAATGTTTCTTGCAAGTTAGATGCTTAATCGGACTAGAAATAACTGCTTGCTTTTTAAGTCTTACTTATATTTTTTAATATCTTTCATAGCCAAAGTTTTATACGTCATTTTAAGATCTAGATTCATATTTATCCTACGCCATAATGAAATATTTAACGTATACTGTATATCAAATGGCTTCATTCATACGACTGAGTACTCGTATTTATTTATAGATATTTAGCATTATTTGATAAATGTTTATTTCAAATGCATTGTATAAACATACCGGGCAGCTAAATGCCGAGTTGCCTTAAATTACACCCTACTTGCACATCGAATCTAAAATTATTATGATCCAAAGTTTACATTTATGGGGCCTCAGTAAAAATGCCCCAAAACTCCCTCAAAAAACCCCAATGCCCAAATGACTCTTAAATAGTTTACAATACCGTCTTTTCAATAATATACACGCTACTCCAGTATTTTGTCATGTCATTGAATAACTAGCAAAAACGCTAAATGCATTTTCACCAAATGAAATTGTAGAGAATTATGTATTTCCTTTATAACTGCTTCATGATCAAATATTACGTGGATAAAACTCAAGTTAAAAAAATCAACCTGTAGCCTATGCCATCCACAGTTGAAAGCTAATTGGGTTGTGTAAAAATAAGAAGATATTCAGCTCTATTCGGTACTCCCGTTCCCCTCTCAAGAAATTTTTCGGTTGAGCGAACTTAACTTCGAAAAAATGTCCGTTTGATAAAGAAATTAAACGGACACAATTTTGGGTATCTAGCGTCATGAAAATCTTATCTTGGTCTTTATTGGTGGTTAGGTGGACTATGCCATTCCATGCGACTCGCTTTTCTTCCTATAGCGAAATTGCCTAAAAATCAAAACGGCAGTTTTCTTCAATTTGAATAGACTATCTTCGTGAGGGGCGGGCATTGCAGGGAAGAGGGGAAACTAGGTTAGTAACACCATTGAACTGACTGATATCATCTATAGCCATCCAGCCGTGAAGCCACAGCAAGCATGTGTGAAGATAACTACCCTTGTCTCCAAGAGATAAGAATAAGTGCACATAAAACTTCGCAATCTGGGCTATGTGTCTTCAGGGAGACAAATAGAGCTTCCTTATACTAGAACAGCGCTCATTTCGCTCACAATGGTTTTCTGATTAACGGATTAGTTAAGCCTTTAACGGGAGAAAAAATGCTTTAAATATTTTCTTCAAAAGAAAAAATAACCTCTAAGGTGAAAAATAAGCGGCCTTCTTTACTTCTCATACATTTTAAGTATTGCATCAGAGCGAGTAAAACACAATAGGATTTATTTATAAACAATAACTCAAAAACTTAGCTTGAACGAAGTTCACATAAATATGTTGATGCATTACAAAACTGACCAAAAAATTGATTGTAACGTTTCATCACACACACACACACACACACACACACACACACACATCAAAACCAACTTTATACTCTCCATAAATGGGACCTGGATCGGAGCACAACAACAAACGTCCTAAAATTTAGCCTCATATGAAACCACGGTTATCAAATGACGTACATCGGAATGTAGCGAAGTCGCAGAAATATTATCCTCAATGTCCTTCAAATGACTCGTTGGTTAGTCATTCGCTGTCTTTTAATGTGTTGTAAAAAACAACACTTATAACACGTAAAAATTACAGGTCAGTCCCAATTTAATCATTCTTGGCCACATAAAAGCCATTCTGGTTTCCTTCTGGTAACGCACATTTTTAAAACAAAATCAATTTTATTGCATATTCGCCATAGAACAAATATTCCATGGCGCAGGGGTTGCGAAAACTAAGCTAAATTCCTTAGTACTATTGCGCACTTGAATGACACGCTTGCAGCATCATCTAACAATATAAATTCTATATCTAAGTCAAAATTCAATGAACAGTAGAGTGGGTTTAGTGTAGGCGGAATAGAAGAAAATACTAACAACTCCCTTAATGTTTGAGTTATGAGAAAATGTATAGGACGAAGTGGGTAGGAGTGACTGTTTACTGAATTCTGTCAATATCTCAATTGACATTCGAAATAACATAAATGTATAACACATTCACAGAAAATTAAATTTCCTACACGATAAGCTATATACAATTTTTTGGTCTTAGGCATTTATATATATATATATATATATAAATTGAAAATTGCTCCATTATTATGAGTTGGATTGAAAAATTTTACTTTTCGATAAATATGATTCCATACACTATTTTATCTATCTTGAATTATAATCAAGATAGTTTTAAATTTTCAGCCTTCAATAAACTCTCACTTTTAGTCATTGCATGTTAACAATAAGACAATACATCATTACACGTAAAATTCCAACTTTAAATATCAAACACTGTTCTCAATGGAACTTTATATGATGCATGGGAATTTTTATTGTGAAGACGTTTTTGAGGAGTTTAAGAAAATAAAATGTCATCGTAGAACTTGAAGCTTATATTTTAAAATCAATAAAAATTATTAAATTATTTATTAACGTCCACTGTTTTAAACAATAATGCTATTTTGGACGGGTTATCTACAGGTTACCACCCTTTTCTAGGCAGGGTGGGACTGGATTTTATTTAATGAATTCGGTCACTAAATAAATTCCTCTGCCCAGGCGGGAATCGAACTCGCCACTCTAGGTTTGCCATGTGAGATTAAGGTCAATTAAATAAAAATAAAACTAACCACCCCTAACCACCCCGGGACAAAATATATAACTACTATTTACCGGAGTGAACAGTACAAGGGAATGACTCAAAAACCGCACAAAAAACACAAGACCGGTACTGGCAGAAATACTTTTATACACGCACCGTATAACCAGGTTGAGGTTACATACCGACCATCTCATTGAGTCTACCACTACTTTTAAAAAGGTATAAGTGAAATTAGAAACAAAAAAGCTCATAGCTAAATATCGATTGTTTGCTATATGTTTCTAAGATACGAATTAGCAGATTTCCCTTTAGAAAAATCACGTCCTACCAAGGAGGTGACAAAAATGAGATCCGTTCAAAAATGTATATATACTGTATCTCTACATGGAAGATGTAGCCATATTGTTTTTAAATTATTAGTATCGACTTTAAATGATGAAATGTTTACTTCTATTAGGTTAACGTTCTCATAATGAGGTGTCATTATTTGGTTCAAGAATAATAGTGCTCACAGATCATTCTAAGTAGCCTCCATTGAGGTTAGCTACCTGTGGTCTCTCTCTCTCTCTCTCTCTCTCTCTCTCTCTCTCTATATATATATATATATATATATATATATATATATATATATATATATATATATATATATATATATATATTTCTGTTTGCGCTCTAGCAGTCGCTATGTTTGTTATATCGTTCCAAACTCGATATTTAGACGTTTTATGTAAAGATGTAAAGATTATGTTCGTTAATGACTGAAATCCGACCTGAGGTTAACCCGATAGAGGGGTTAAGAGGGAAGGAATTTTGAATATTCTTAATATCTGCGCTATTATGCGTCGGACCGAAAAATTGTATAAGACCAATCTTATTGAAAATGTAATGTACTTTAAATGTTTTATGTACGTTATTCACTATTTGGTTATCAACCGAGATTTTTGTATTTTTAGTTTTCGGCATTTAGTAAACTCCTTCCTACTCCTGTCATAATAACAAAAAGCTGTAATATTATGAATCACTTTATTTGATGCCTAAATGCCAAATATTGCCCTCATTGAAGTATTGAGGTAAATGTAAATTCGTGACGCACGTGGGAAACGTGCCTAGTTAACGCAGCTCCTGCGTGACCGCCTTTTTTTTCTCTCACAAATAATAACCGAGATATTTACATTTTTTAATATTCAACCTTTAGTAAACCTGTTCTTATAGTCGTCTGAATTTTACTTTAATTAAGTGGATCACTAAAAATATTTCGATCGTACGTATCGTTTTATGTTGTGGGCTTGTTTTTAGTGGAGAAGTACAGTAAAAATGGTGAGGTTAGACGAGCAGTATGTTACTCCAGCACATGAAAAACTGCTTAAATTACCGCACAGTAATCGTTTCTATTCCCGCAAATGCCTTTAAATGAATGCTAAGTTCTTATATTGACCACTAATTATGGCGGGTCTTTATTTCTAATTTATCAAAAATAATCTTGAAAATAAATTTTGAGGAGTCCGAGCTACACTTGATTAAAGACCTCTCTAGAAGTTTGCAAACCAATTTGTCAATGGCTACGATGTTGGACCTATCTGCTCTTTATTTATCAAGAGGGAAGTATCAGATGGCTTTAGATAAGTTGCAGTCCATTATTGGCCGACTGTTTATCGGGAATCGATACTCTGCTGGGCTTTTCCAGTAATTGGTCTAGAAGACTCAAGTATTCCCTATAGGATAGAGGAAGAAGGGGAGAAATAGCGAGAGAAAGGGGGAAAGGAGAGTCAGAGAGAAAGAGTGGGAGAGGGAGAGTGTGCGAGAGAGAGAGAGAGAGAGAGAGAGAGAGAGAGAGAGAGTGCGAGAGAGAGAGAGAGAGAGAGAGAGAGAGAGAGAGAGAGAGAGAGAGAGAGAGAGAGAGAGAGAGAGAGAGAGAGAGAGAGAGAGAGAGAGAGAGAGAGAGAGAGAGAGAGAGAGAGAGAGAGAGAGAGAGAGAGTGAGAGTGAGAGAGAGAGAGAGAGGTGAGAGCGCGAGAGAGAGAGAGAGAGAGAGACAAAGAGAGAGAGAGTGAGTGAGATAGAGAGAGAGAGAGAGAGAGAGGAGAGAGAGAGAAGAGAAGAGAGAGAGAGAGAGAGAGAAGAGAGAGAGAGAGAGAGAGAGAGAGAGAGAGAGAGAGAGAAGAGAAGAGAGATAGAGAGAGAGAGAAAGAGAGAGAGAGAGAAGAGAGAGAGAGAGAGAGAGAGAGAGAAGAGAGAGAGAGAGAGAGAGAGAGTGAGAGAGAGAGAGAGAGAGAGAGAGAGAGAGAGAGAGAGAGAGAGAGAGAGAGAGAGAGAGAGAGAGAGAGAGAGAGAGAGAGAGAGAGAGAGAGGGAAAGAGAGAGAGACCACAGATAGCTAACCTCCATTGAGCTACTTAGAATGATCTGTGAGCACTATTACTCTTGAAGCAAATAATGACACCTCATTATGAGAACGTTAACCTAATAGAAGTAAACATTTCTTCATTTAAAGTCGATACTAATAATTTATCCAGCATTAAATACATTTCACAAACGAGTGTTAGACAATAATTTTAACTATGATTTTCATTGTTGCAAACATTGAATTCATTGTATGATAATCCATTTCGAAGAATTTAAATGTTTTGTAAAACATTTTCATCTTGGTTGTATTTAAAGACAAGGAGAAAGTTTCCTTTCATAACGAAATAATTTTCATTTTAAGATAGTAAAAAATGAAGATTACATTGATCCAAACGACATATTTCCAGTGAGGTTGAAGAGAGGAGCCACTATGAAATAGAAATTAGTTAAAATTTTTTTTTGATTTCTAAACAAAATTATCAAGCACTTTCCTTATTTTTTTTCTGTTGTGGTTCTCTGACCTATAAAACAATGAATAAATATTCAAAATTCTGTACTCTACTACAACTAATTTTACTACTTTTTCCTAGACGATATATGCTAAAATAAAAAAAAATGATAAGAATGACTCATCTTATAAATTTTAACGTTTACTAAAATTACGATAATAGATAGAAGAAGAACAGCCTCTACGAGCTATCTACACTGAATAATAAAGAACAATAATAATTTTGTTTTTCTTATTCTTTTTTAATATCGAATATTTAATAAAAGAATTTTATTTAGTTAAAATGTTAAATTAAATTAACGTTTTTGTGGGAGGTGGGCTCAGGTTAGCCATGAGTTGAAGCATTGGACTTAATCTGACACGGTAATCCTAGAGTGGCGAGTTGAGATTCCTGCCTGGGCAATAGGAATTTATTTAGTGAGGAATTCATTAAATAAAATCCCTAGTCCCACCCTGGGTAGAAAAGGGTGATGACCTGTAAATAAACCACCCCAATTAGCCATAGTAGCTAAAAGTGGGTGTTAAATAACAATATAATTTGGTACCCACGTACCAAGAAACAACTGGAAACCGGAGTAACAGTTAAGTATTACGGGTTATATCTAACTGCCACGCCTTCTTTTAGTTGTTCCCTATTAATTTAACTACTTTACAGATCAAGCATGAGATATATCTTATGCTTGGGTATTTGATACATAGTCTACAAGATTACCATCAAGATCATTATGCTTCAAATCCCTTAAATCTATTCTCAAATTATCTTGTGCATTCCTCAATTTACGAATTTATATAGCATACTCATGAAGCGGTTTCAAAACGAAAGTAATTCAACGAGAAATAATTTAGATTTATTTAAATTAATCTTTCATCTCTGTAAACTTAGTTCTGAGGTCACTATTATCAATTCATTCTATTTTCACTAGTCATTTCTTACAGAATAAATTAGTCTAGAATTCATTTTTGTTCTTTGTTTTTAATTTAATCTTAAGTCGATTGATAGTTGATTTTAGGAGTTATTAATCTCTCTCTTTTTTTATATCTGAAGTAAATAATAGAAATTTCCTCATTCCAGTGTCTAAATGTTTAGATTGCAGAAGCATAAATATAACCATACGTTTTGGATAATTTTTTGGAATGAATAATATAAATTTCTGAAAAAAGTCCGTCACGCAGGGGCAGCGTAAACTAAGGAGATTTCCCTCGTGAAGTTTAGCAATAGATAAATTTAAATACTGGTAACACAACACCACCGTGAATAAATACAAACGGAAATAAGAAATGGTTCATCCAATTTCAATAACCTGCCGACAGGTTAGAAATGTAAACAAACGGGTCTGCCCGCTTCACACCGGAAAGAAAAACTATTACTGAAATATATCAGAAAATAACATATTAATTTTATAGAGAACTATTTACTATATCGAGTAATGTAATTAATAATGAGTCAGAATAATTATTATCCCTATCAATCAAATTTTAGTAGTCGAAAACCTTAAGACGGGGGGGGGGGATCTCCAGGACATATTTGCATGTATCTCGTATAATAAAGGTCTCTTGAATACAATTTTTGGTATTTAAACTTCAAATAATGTGATTTATTATGTAGCAGAGTATTGTTTATGTAACATGAGTAGAAGTGGCGGTTTGCTGGTGGCTGAAAACTGAAAAATGCCAATATCTCGGTTAATATTCAAGATAGTGAATTAATGTATATAACAATATTTATAGTAAATTTAATTTACAATAAGATTTTTTCTATACAAGTTTTCGATCCGACCTTTTCGTCATCTCCTGGGTAGGATCATTTGAAGAAAAATTTTGAAAATCGCATCATGAGTACAACCTCAATATCTGATTTCCCTTAATGGAAATCTGCTAAAAAGATACATATATTTCTAATAAACCAAATGTTCATATTAACGTCTTATTTCAATGTATTCCAATTTGAATTATAACTATTGAATTTACACATCCATATTTTCCTTATTATTGCGTGAAATAGTAAGTAATGAGATTTAAATTCTTTGAAAATAATTTGAGCTTTGACAATTACATGTAACGTTACACGAATCATGTTTTCTGGCTAGGGAAGAATTTATTCAATAAACCACTGAGCAGTCAAGGTTTAAATCAAATAAAGTCAAACATTTATTGTCTAAATGCTGCCGAACACTTTATGGGTTCTCGGAAAACCGCTTTCAGTGACCTTCATATTTTTTAGAGACCTTTTTTCCCTATTGCATATAACACGAGAGGGACAAAATGAAAGGGCAATCCAAAGAATGTTTGACATTGCAGTAATTGAATCCCTCTGACGTTGAAATAATTAAATGACTCTTTTGATCAAAGGCATAACAAGGCATTCTAGGAGTTGTCACAGGGTGTTGGTGA
This sequence comes from Riptortus pedestris, assembly GCA_019009955.1. NCBI lineage: Eukaryota > Metazoa > Arthropoda > Insecta > Hemiptera > Alydidae > Riptortus > Riptortus pedestris. Next base: position 75,192,617 of record CM032230.1, on the reverse strand, counting down.
GCCAATTTGTGTTTTTCTACCTCTTTGGAGCTCTAGTGCGCTGGCATGTAAAAGTTTTTTATTAAATTTCTCCACCAGCTGTTCTCCAGCCAGCCATTTCGGGCTGAATGAGGCAGGTATTTCCCCGGAGATCCTTCCCCATACTATATTCAAGAGGACTTCTCATAACTGCCTGGAATTGCCCTTGACCTTACTCTAGCCATTAACCTCTTCAGTCTCAGTTCAAGGAAGCAGAATATAATTAATCACTCAATTAAGGGATTACTTCAAAAATGGAGTTTTTTTTTTATGGCTGAAATAATAAAAGCGATTTTTCCAATTAAATTGGTCTGTAATGAATATATTTGTTCATTTTAGCTGATTTCCCGTAAGGGAAGACGACGAAAATGAAGTCCGTTCAAAAATATATTCATATTTCACTAGAGGTCGCAATTTTTGTTTGATCATTATCAAATTCGACATTTCAACCTTTTATGTAAAATTGAACATCATGTTTCTTGAAGAGTGCAATTGGACCAGAGAGAATGAAAAGTTGAAGTATTTCCGTTTTGAAAGTAGGATCAAAAAATTCTAAACCTAATATTGTGGAAAATTCAATTTCTTATAATAATTGTTCAATATTTTTTTTATTATTTTTGTCATAGATATTAGACGAAACATTAATTATTATTATTAATTTATTAACGCCTACTTTTTTGTTTCTATTACTAACTTACAGGTTACCACACTTTTCTTGTCAGGGTGGTACTAACATGGCTCACCTGATCCCCGTGTACATTTCTTGTTGAAAATGCATATATATTTTCTCTAATTCCAACATTAACCGAAATATTTATATTTCATTGATTTCAGATTTTAGTAAATCCTGATTTCAATTCATCATTTCATTTTAAGTGCCACAAATACTTTGTGTTCCAAAAGCAGCTTGCATTTTCATTCCTTTTTACATAGGCTACTTACTACCGGAGATATAGAGAGTATATGGTTACATGAAATGAACAACCACATATATAACTTACTCCAGTACGTCGAAAATTTGTTTTTACTTAACGTAGCACGTCCGAGACAGACGTTATTTGTGATAACGCTGGAGCATCTAATTTCGTAAATTCACGCGAAAAGGATATTTTTTTTTTTACATGAAAGAAAATAATGGGTTTCCTTTTGTCATCGATGTTTTTAAAAGTAATTGATTGCCCAATTAATATTTCAGAGAAAATTTAAAATTGCAGCATTAAAAAATAATCCTTGAGTTCATTCTCAATATTTTGCCATAACATCAATGCATGAGATCTAATTAAAAACATTCAATCTCAAATTATCGATGCTGTCATAGAGTAAAAATGTATTCAATAATTGAAGGATTATTGAAAAGTGGGAGTGGTTTTAAACACAAATATTTTTTTAAAAAAAAAGACTAGCGTGATTGTTATATCTCGTTTAAAATTTTCCCTTAGTAAGGTATACCTTGAAAAGAACATTTTACGGTAGTGAAATCACTAAGAACAGGACTCCTTGACTAAGAATATATTTACCTGGATGCTATATAATGATAAAAAAACATTATTTATGTGAAATAATACAAATTTAAAAGAGCTTATGTTTGTGCGTGGGTGTGTGTATGTATTATCTGTTATGATAACATTTGATGACGACCACTGATTATGTCTACTATCTATTAATAGCGGAAAATAACCTTTTTTTTCCTTTGAAAATTTCTATATCTGAATCATTCATTGAAGGAAGTAGGGTACACAGATTTCTAAATCCTCCCTTCCTAATAATGAATGCAGAAACATACAAATTTAATTCTGTAGCTCTTTCTAAAGAGAACTTCTCATATCTGTCAGAAACTGACCTTGACTTAACAACAAGTAATCACATTTTCAGACTCCAAACTAGCACTGGAAAGTAGCAATATAAAGTTACTGTGTTATTATATAAATAGTTTGAGGAAAGGGTTGGAAAATGTAATTAAACCTTTCATTAATGTTCTGGTATTTCTCAGAGTAGTGGAATATTGAGTATCATAAAAATAAATAAATGCTACCTGAATGCAGATCTTGATTTAGAAGAGGTGGTAATTGGAAACGGTGGGGGAAACAATAAAGACTTTTTATATGGCCCATTTACCTGAATAACTGGATAATCACAAGTTTGAATTGAGATGAGGGAATTTCTTGAAACGTATTTCTTAAGAGAATACGTGGAAAATATATCAGGAGTTTGCAGACAGTAATATGGCTTCAGACTCAGATGGAAACACCGACCAATGATGAAAGACGACTATCTTCTCTGAGAATAGCAACAGGTGACTAGTAGCAGTAGTGCCAAACTAACATAGGCGGCTAGCATTCGGTGCCAAGAAATTTAATTTCAAAATATTATTCAGAAACATTATAACTTTAAGCCTATGATTATCAAGGTCTACAATTATGACCGAAATATTTAATTTATTTATTGGGCCGATCCATTGCTGGCCTGTTCAGAAATTTTATATATTACCTTCCAAATAATTATTTCAAATTACTAGAAACAATGAAACATTTCAATGGTGATGACCGGCACATTAGACTTATAAATATCTGATTCTTACTCTTGGACTTTTACAACAAATGTAAAAAATAAATAAAACTATGCCTTTACAATGGCGATTCATCTTTTAACATGTTGAAATATAATTTTACAAAATTAAATAAATATTGAAACTTTTACACAGCTTAATTTTACCAATGTACAAAATAAATAGAATGGACAAAACTAAATATAATTTGTTAGTATGTTTACAACATGAGGAAAAAACACAAGGTAAAAATAAAACAAAAAAAAAACTAAAAGAAAAACTTTAAATAGTTAAACTGGAAGGAGGGAAAACTTATATTCCACGTACAGTCCTTGCTATATATAACTTTCATAATGGTAAATAAGAGCTTTTATATTTCATCAAATAATCCATTATTTCTTCAATAAATCATCATCTATAAAATAAAATAAAAACATCATCTATAAATTGGCTACTGTGGGCTAGGAGTTCGCATATATTTGTGGGGCATGGGCACGTTTTTACTTGTGTGCAGTCAGTTAGTATGTTTAGTATGTTTTACAGTCAGCGTTCTGTTGCAGTAGCTTCATTGGACTTGTGAGACAGGTCAGAACCTGGAGCTCTTCTCATCTAATGACATATACATTATGAGCCTCGTTACATTCTGTGCCTTCATGACGATGGTTAATCGGAAAACTGTATTTGAGGATGAGATACATAATCTGATCGAATGAACTTCTAACGACTTGGGTGATGCACTGCCTAAATATTCAGTGCAGTGACACTCTTTATAAAATATTGCCCTAAGTGTTTTAGTGAGCTTTACTTTTATACTTCTCCGGCTATCAAGTTGAGACCATAAATTTGAACGTTGTTGCTCTCATTCGTTTTATTTGTAGAGATAAATGAGTTTATTCGGGTTCCGAAAAGTAATAAAATATTCCGTTGAATGACGTTTGGATAAAATGTATATTGATTACACTACCTTTTTAAATATCCCATAAAATGTATCCTTTGGCCACTGGGCGAAGTGAGAAGAATAGTTATTAACGAAGTTATAGGAAAATTCGAAATTTTCCTTCACTAATTAATTATACAATTAATTTGTTTTCCTCAATTTTAATTAGTTTAATGACGATTTTAACAAGCTCTTAACAATGCCATATGCACTAATGGCTAACCAGCCAGAACGGATAGTAAAGCCCACAAATTACACTGTGTGAATAATAATTTTCTTGTTTAAACTTTATGTGTCCAAATTGCATTCAATAGCGGGTTCTTCAATGTTTAGAACAATATATATGTATATGAACATTTCTTTCATCTCCTATTTATGATCGATGAATATTTTAGAAATTTTTTCGAATATCACGTCATGAGTACGACCTCAATACCTCATATCCCCTTGAATGAAATCTGCTAAAATATGTGTCCAAAATATATTCTAATCTTTCAGAGCAAGAACCTTAGGAATATTTGAGATCTTTTATGGACATCAGTAAATGTTGACGCTGTACCTCATGCCTTGTTCGTTAACATGAAAACTCATCTTACTGAACGACTTTCTTTTCTATGATATTCTTTTCTACAACATTCAGCTTATAAAAATTAAATATTTTTTTTAAAGAATCTCTGAGAATGGCCGTCCTACGGTTGTCATATTCTTAAGGTTTATGGTCAATTTGATTCTTCTTAGGAAAAATAATCCTAGCAATATACAGAAAATGATCATAATTACCCTCCTATTTCTTACTCCTAACTATACTGTGTTTTTTACATACATAGAAAAGCGGTGCTGTTTAAAAAGTTTCCTTCGTCCATCGAAAATGTCCTACAAGAAGAAAAGAAAATACCCCCACTCAGTATTTTCTACCACTCATTTTCCTATCTTCTGAAAATATTCAATACGATTCCCCTAACGAGGAAAATAGTTCCATAATTATATGCAATTAATGGCGACCGACTTGACCCATTAGAAACAAGATGAAAAGGTTTTCCTCAATCTACAACTCCTACCAACTGAAATCCTAGCAGTTTCCGATTCATTCATTTTATTGTAGCATCGTCAAAAGCATGAACTGCCAAATAGAAGTTGTTGAATATTAAATAATATCATTATTCACTGATAGTCGATATTAGTCGGTTGTATCTGATAAGTTTTGTATATTTCTCAAGTAATAATTTTGTTATTTGAAATGATTTTGATCTGAGCAATTCAGATAAAAAAATCCATACATTTGATTTACGATTACTTTTAGTGCCTTTAATAACCATACCTCATGGAATGTATTCTACTAAAGAAGTAGAATTGGTAAGACACTTCGTTTCTGATTAAGACAGGTTCTGCATTGACACTTACAATGCATACTACTGTATCAATCCTAACTGTAAAATCAGAATAATAGGGAGATTCTGTAATATGTCATTGTGCACCTTGAAAGCTCTTGTCAGTATGTGGACGATAAAAGGGAGACCACTCCTTTTGATAACTATTTTGTACATTGAATATCGTTTCCAGTGATAAAATACTAAATAATTAGGGTGGTATTCACCCTAATTTCAATAGCAAGAATAATTTTTGGAGCTAAATATCAACATTTTACGAACGTGGAGTCGTTGTGCTCTCTGAAATACGCCAAAAAGTCATTAAAAAAATGGACAATATATTGAATAACTTTTATTTCTAAATTTATTGTTGTTTTTATTAAAAATAAAACAATTACATGCATGATGTACCGAAAAGTTTGAAATATGAACAGATATTAATGGTATCTTTGACAATATTTTCAATCCGTTTGATATAACCTATTTTTTTTTCATTATAGTCAGAAGTATTGATTTTATTGATGAAAATTTAAACAACAACGATATAAAATAAGCATTAAGAATAATAAAGTAAAATGACACCTGTTAAAATTAGAAAGACATCGCCAAAACTATGTTCCTATTGTTCACAATCTTAATGAGCTATAAATAATATTTTCGTAGAAACGTTAATTAAAATAAAGCATTTTTAATTGGATTATATACGAAATTTAGAGATTATTTTATCATAAAAAATTTAAATGAAATGAACCGATAACATTTTAGTTATTATTAAAATTTTTTTTTAACCTTTGAGAGTCAGTAAACGTTATTTTTTTTAAACTATGTACTCATATTTTGCATTAAGCTTCAACATGAGCACAGAATAAACATTTTATCTTGTTTAGTGGTTTTCTACGAAATGCTCCTTTTCTCTCTATAAGTTTCCTTATCCAATAATCAATAAAAAGTTTTTGTTCATGCTTTTTATCAGCTTTATGGTACTCTAAAAGTATTAAAAGCTTTTAAATGAATCTCTAATGAGCTACCTAATTCATACTTTACTTTGAATTTTAACATTTTTGTTATTCCGATAAAAGCGTTATTACTTCCGCTCTTCCTAAAGAAGCTTTTCACATTTATAAGAAAAAAATTGTTTAAGATAATAATATTAACACATGTATTTGATGTGAACTAGTGTTTCTTTTAACTAGCTAATCCTTCCTTCTTGTTTAGTTTTTTGTGCGAGACACACATGGAATTTATGAATCAAAATAATGATCATTACAAACATTTTTCATTGTTCTACATTCATCATGACAAAACAGTTTTCATTGAGCTCCGTTTATGAAATGTCTTATAATTTAATTTTTATAGATTTTCATTGCTAGATATCAGTTATTGGGATCGTCTTCAAACCCCAATTTTCCAATCATTCTCCAACTCCTTTTTTATATTTCATTCCAAACTTGAATTTCAAATTCTGTTTATATAGGCTTCTTATTAGAGTAAAAATAGATGTGACAACTCGGTGGCGTGCCCAGCACGTGGGAAATCTGTTTAGTTTCTGCAGCTATAGACTGTTTTTTTTATTAAATACAAAATAAACTATTTAGTTGAAACACACGTTTTTTAGTGGGGAGGGCGGAAAATCAGCTTTTACTATATGGCAATCCATTCCACGCGCTTTTTCGGCAGAGATAATGGTTTCAAGTAAAAAAAGAAAAAAATGCAAATATTGAACTTCAAGCCCGTGCTTTAAGGGCAAAATTCTATTCTGTTATATTTCTATCATTCCCCAGCCCTTCATTGCTGTGTGAGTATTTAAAGTCCGTCACGCAGGGGCTGCGTAAACTAAGCAGATTTCCCATGTGAAGTTTAGTAATAGAGAAATCTGCATACTGGTAACACAACATCGCCATGAGTAAATGCAAACGGTAATGAGTAATCTTTCTGTTAATTTTAATAAATTCCCAACTGGAACGGCTTCTGAATTGTAAGAATAATTTATATTTTAATAACTAAAATTTTAGTTGTCCAAGAACTAAAGAAGGGGGGGGGGTTTACAGAACGTATTTGCATAAATCTCACAAAGTATCGAAGGTAAGGTAAGGTTAAAAACGACAGGTAAGGTTAGAAGAAGCTTCCACTAGAACCGAACACTTACGAAAACGGCCGAACTAATCCGAACGATACCCGGCGACGTGTCCCACGATTTCATAAAAATGCCAATATCATGGTTAATATTCAAGATAGAGAATAAATGTATATAACAATATTTATAGTAAATTTAATTTGCAATAAGATTGGTTTTATACAATATTTGGATCCGATGCAAAATAACGGAGATATTTTGAATTTTCGAAAATCCCCCTCTAAACCCCCCTCCTTCTGGTCCGATTTCAGCCATTAACGATCTTGATCTTTCTTTTTGTATAAAACGATTATATACCAAGTTTGATAACGATAAAATAAAAATTGCGACCGCTATAGTGGTAACAGACAAATATACTCGTATATATATATATATATATATATATATATATATATATATATATATATATATATATATATATATATACAGTTTTGAACGGGCCTCATTTTCGTCATCTCCTGGGTAGGATCGATGGACATTTGAAGAAAAATTTCGAAAATCGCGTCGTGAGAACAACCTCAATATCTGATTTCCCTTAAGGGAAATCTGCTAAAAGTAATGTACTGAATTCCCGTAAACCTTTTTACTTTTGGTTCATGTAGTTAATTATAATTTCAGCAGCTTAGACTATAAGTGAGACACATATAAGCGGGTTAAGCTTCTAATATTTTAAATGCATCCGTAATAGGTATTTTTCTTTTAAAGAACATTTACCTCTAGAAAATACCTAGGCAATTTAAAAAGTTTTAAAGCTGAAAAGTGGATACTAGTTTTACATCAACTGTAAATAATATTTTCCAATATTTTCGGATAATGAAGTTATTTTAATCTTGAAAACATATGATATTTAGTGTGTATCACTTAGGATGGCTCTGTAAGAGTATGTTTTACTTCTTATAAGTTTTTTATTATATGGGGCATATTTCAGAAAAATCTTTCTGGCTAACAGATTTCCTGAAAATATATTTGAGAAGCTATTTAAAAAAACAAAGCAAAAAAAAGCAGAAAAACAAGTCCATTCTCCAAGAAATTGAAAAGTGAAGAAGAACTAAATCAGCGTACATTTCAGTGCAAGGGAGGTAGCGGTACTCCGAAAACCCAGTTGAGTTCAATTCTGCATCAATAAATGATTATATTAGGCACGAGGAAAGAGCCCTGAAAAATATCCTAAAATGTGCAGCAGCGGGGGGTTCTAAAAAAAATAAATGTATTTTTACTACCTTAAAATCTTAATTTTAACTCTATTAAATGCAGGTACCTAAAAATCAATGCAAATGCAACTTATTGATTGTATATCAAATTAAAAAATTTCTTCTTCAAGTGCTTTTCTTCTCTCATCTTATTATCAACTTTTTTATTTGATCCAGTTGATTGTATTTCATTCTTTAAAAATTTTACGTGGTCAAAATGAAAACTTTGTTTATATTTAAATGCTTGGTCAGCTAATAATGGTTTATCTTCATTATTACCAATATTTTTAACATGCTGCTATATAGGTTTTTTCTGAATCCGATTCACCAATTCTGCTGTATAACTTTTGTTACAATCTTATATTTTGTTTAGTTTTCTTTAATTTTTTTCAAGTCATGTACATTTTTTGTTGAAATTTTATCTTTAGAACACTTCCTTATTCGATCAGAATTGTCTAAGGGGTAAAAAGTTACCTTGGGAAATGATCGGTGTACATTCAAAGAATGTTTTGAAATATTGCATGTGGAAGACCACCTCATCAGGGACAATTACTAAAAATAACTGAATTACAGAAATAAATATAAATGATAAAACAATGGAAGTTATAATGGCCAATTATACATAGTGTATCATTAGGGGTGCTGATAGCCTCTTAACGAAGCAGTTGCGTAACCGGATTATCAGCATTAATTACCAGATGATGATTATAGCTGCCGCTCAAAGTGTCTACCCTACTCTCATCAGTGCATCCCTTGTAGTCGAGCAAATAATTGCTTATCTTATCTTGAGTAGGTAGTTATATTAAAAAGTTTTATGACTGTATCTCATGTTTGCCTTTCTTAATTACTCAGCTACTTAACTCTGGGAGTTTCACTCTTGGTTTCCTTTTGGAAATGCGCTATTGAGCTCAAATATGAATACATCGGCAATAAGTCATGATGTAGATAAATACTAACACATTTATGAATCGTTCCTAAATTTTTCACTTTCTACGAAGCCACTTCCATGACATTATACTACCTGACATGTATCTATGATACCTTCCCCCACAAAGTACTACGTCAATATTAAACCAAAAATGGCAATCCGTATAGAAAACAGCTATCTTCTGATATCAGCTTATTCAACTCAAATGAGCTGATGTTGATTATTTTCCTCTTCCTCAATCGATTTCCAAACTAATTAAACAAAACTTTTAACATCCTCGGATATATACCTATTATTAAAATTATTCAGTTTCACAATAAAATCATAAAAACGATCTCATATTTTTCCATTAATTTTAACACTATTAAATACAGGTACTTAAAACTCAATATAAATGCAACCTATTGATTGTCTATCAAATTAAAACAATATCTAGTGCAGGTGAATTATTTCTGTCATATTATGATCAACTTTTTAATTAGATCCGCTTCATTATATTTGCGTTCCATTTCTGTTTTGTTTTCCCATTTCTGTTTTTGTTTCTCATTTTGGTTTTGTGTTCCATTTCTGTTTTTGTTCTATTTCTGTTTTTGTGTTCCATTTCTGTTTTGTTTTCCCATTTCTGTTTTTGTGTTCCATTTCTGTTTTTGTTTCTCATTTTGGTTTTGTGTTCCATTTCTGTTTTGTTTTCCCATTTCTCTTTTTGTGTTCCATTTCCCTTTTTGTTTCTCATTTTGGTTTTGTGTTCCATTTCTGTTTTTGTGTTCAATTTCTGTTTTGTTTTCCCATTTCTGTTTTTGTGTTCCATTTCTGTTTTTGTTTCCCATTTTGGTTTTGTGTTTCATTTCTGTTTTTGTGTTCCATTTCTGTTTTTGTTCTGTTTCTGTGTTCCATTTCTTTTTTTTTTTTTTTTTTTTTTTCTTTTTTTTTTTGTTTCCCATTTTGGTATTATATTCTATTTCTGTATTTAGTTTTTGTGTTCCATTTCTATTTTTGTTTTTCTATTTTGTTTTTGTGTTCCATTTCGTTTTTGATTTCCATTTTTTGTGTTTTGTTTTTCCATTTGGTATTGTGATCCATTCCAGTCCTGTTTTTCGTTTCAGTTCTGTTTGTCTGTTTCTGTTTTCTGTTCCATTCCTGTTTTTGTGTTCTATTTCTGTTTCGTGTTACTTTTCTATTTTTCATGTTACATTTCTGTTATGTTGTTTTATGTTCGTTTAAATTAATTTTGTTTCGTTTCGTTTTTTTTTTATTTTATACAGTTTTTTTCCCCGAGCAACATCGCCACAGCTGCCAAGCTCCAAATAAATAAATAAATAAATAAATCATTATATTTCATTCTTTATACGAAACTTTTACATTATCAAAATAAAAAAATATTTATACAATATTTATAGTATGGTAAGCTAATAATGTTTTACGCTCATTATTGCGAATATTTTTAACATGATGATTATAAGTTTTTTCTGAAGCACCGTTTCGCCTGTATAATTGTTGTTACAATCTGAGCATCCAATTTCCTACATATTGTATTTTGGTTCGTTTTCTTTAGTTTTTTTTCGGAATTATGTACATTTTTTTTTGTTGAAACTTTATATTTAGAACATCTCCTACTTTCACCAGAATTGTCTAAGGGGTAAAAAGTGGATTAGAAGTGGGGATGAGAAATTCCAAATTTCTTCGTACCTTTTAGATACACAAAAATAATTGGAAAGAAATATTACTATTTTTTCATGAAAAGCACTATAAATTATTCCACAAATTTTGTGACATTTTATGACCCGATTTATTGGTGGAAATAAATATTGTATATTATTACTTTCAAATGAAATAACTTTAAATGAACATCATCAAAATATTCTGTTTAATTAATTTAATAGGAGAGCAAGGAAGTAATCTGCTGCCCACACCAATCTTTTTTAATTTATGGAAGTGATAAAACTCATGTCTTGTCTGAAACTTCAATATAATATATATATATATTTTTTTCTTTGTCTGGGAGGAATACATATTTGAAGGTTACGGTTATTCAATCTTTGGGCACTGCAAAACATGCCCAGCAATTTAAAACTTCCTTGTTGGAAAGCAATTAAAATATGGCGGTCAATGCGGAAAAATATAGAAATAAAATGTTTCCGTCAGTAGCCTCAGTGTCAAAGGGATTTAGAGTGTACCTATTCAAAATTGTTAGTTTAAATATTGACTATACAGTCAAGATTCTCTGAAATTCTGAAATAGGTCTGGAAAGCTGTCAAAAGCGTTAACATCTGTCAGCTGGTTGAAGTGTTCCGCTCGCTGCCTAAAGCAGGCTAAGCTCATAACAATGGCTACTTGTAGAAAGGCTTTGTGTTCTAATCTGTTTGTGTATGTTAGTTTAGTAAACATTCATGGTTTCAGACTAACTGCTACTTTTGTATATAAATTTCATGATATGATTAGCGCCGAATAACAGTTTAATTCTAATTCGGTAGAAATTTACAACTCAAATGTGCATGGTGTAGTGGGGATGTTGTACGATCAGTAAGCCTTTAGACACAAAAGAAAAAATGCTTAGGATCATACTTTAAAGTTTAAAATTTTACTTGTTGCTTTACTAGTAGCGAATTCCTTCCCGATTAAATATGCAATGGAGTTTGTTCTGATGATTATCTAGCATTGTTGAAAACAACAATAAGAAATTATCGAAATAAGGAGCTTCACTGCAGAGATATTTATTAATTTAAAAAATGACGGACATGTACTTCTTATTTAAAAATTAATTTCTCCTATATGTCATTTAGGATGTTATTTCAATAGCTTTCCTGTTGAATTTTTTTAAAAAAAAGGTTCTAACACCCAATTATCCTTTCTAGTCCAAAAAAATAAAATAAAAATAAGATTCAATCTACATCTACAGCAAGAAGTAAATGTATTAATTATAGTTTTATTTCTACGGATTTGTATGAAAAATTACTACCACAAAGTCTGTAATGCCAACTGAAATGTGTGTGTATTTATATATATATATGCAGACGTCCTGCATGATATTTCAAGCGATTAGGATATTAAATTTAATAATATTATGTTTATTACAATAGCTACTTTTAATAACACAAAAAACAACTTTGTTTGCCTAAAAACAAATAGAAAATGAAGTAAGTATTGCGAATTTTTTATTGTGGCCTCTCTTATAACCCCCACTCCCATTCGAACCTAAAAAAATTAACATAGGTTATAATCATGGAAGAATTAATGCTAATTAACATATAGAGTTTTGTTAAGTTCAGTTCAAACGTTAGTGCCCAATAAAATTGGCTTCCACTTTAATTTGTTAGTGTATATCTCGTTTATACTTTGTTATATGACACAAGTGAATATAAGAAAAGTTACTCTAAATGACAAAATAAACAACTTTTAATCTGTGCATATTTTCCGAAAAACAAATAAGAAACGAAATATCGCTATTTTTAATTTTAGGCCTCCCTTACAACCCCCACTCCTGCTCCATCTACCGGTCTGATTGGCGAATATAAACCATCCAGGGCGTCACCCAAACGCATAAGAAATAATTTATTCAAATCGGTCCAGCCGTTTTGGAGGAGTTCAGTGACATACACACGTACAGTAGAATTATATATGTATATATGTATATATATATATATATATATATATATATATATATATATATATATATATATATATATAGATACAAACACACACACACACACACACACTCTATATATATATATATATATATATATATATATATATATATATATATATATATATATTGTTTCTAAGAAAATTTAAGAAGTTCAAAGTAAATGAAGGCGTACCAGCAGAAGCGGTGGCACCAGGAATGTTATAAGTGACGACCTGTCTGGACGGCTCTATACCGACGCACACCTATGACGGCCGACAGTGTCTGTTAATTCTCAGTTTTCTTTCTGGTGAATAAGAGTGCAGTTTTAGTGAACAGTGCAGTGGAATGTTTTATGAAGACCAGTGCCGTGCCGCGTTTTCGTGAAGATCAGTGCAGTGCCGTGTTTTGTGAACTTCGGCGATTCGGGGGATCCTGAGTTATTGTTCTGTGCAATAAGTGAGGTTATCAGTGCTTATTGTGATTAATAGTGAAGAATAATTTACAATGTGTGTGTGTGTGTGTGTGTGTGTGTATGTGTGTGTGTGTGTGTGTGTGTGTGTGTGTGTGTGTGTGTGTGTGTGTGTGTGTGTATGAGTATGTTTGTGAGTATAAAAGGGAGTTATGGTATTATGAGTATTCAAATGGCATCCCCTCATTAGGCACTTTAGTTCAATTGAAGTCACTTTCGTTGCTCTTCACTCTGAAGTTTCAATTGAGAGACTCCATTGTTACAGAGCTGAATGGAAAGCCCTACGGGGCGAATCTTGATCATTTCACTTGCAACTATAAACTAGAATGAGACAGAGCTAGCTAAATTGAATCTTATAATCTCCAGCTGTATTCCAAGATGCATTACTGACATTCTTGAGGGTGGAGTTCGTGTCTAAGAGCGTGATTATAAAGGTCGTAGAATGCTTCTCTGACTTCCAAGACGCCGAAGCTATTTGTGCAAATAGCAAGGTATAAATTTGAATAGCCATTTATAAGATAATATGATAAATATATTTATAATATGATAAATAACTATTTTTCTTAGTAATTGATATAATTATTCAAAGTATTTTTTTTCACGAAGATTGTTTATTTGCTGGATAGGATTTACCCTTTGGACAACTTATATAATATTTACTTGGAGATAGAAAAAGACGTCCAATTTTTTTTAAATTTTTATTTCAGCGCTAAGCGCTTTCGAAGACTATTGTCTCCATCTTCAGAGCTGCACATGAAAAATACTAACATCAATAAAATATCTATATATTACAACAGGGTCAATAATCATATATACATCAATAAATAAAAACACAAAATAAATATCTAACAGAAATTAACATTATAAATGCGCTTAAGTAAAATCCCAAAACGAAATACGGAGAGTGAGAGATATATTGAGGTAAAGCTAAAAAAAATATTTACTGACCTACTTGCATGCGCTCATTGGGAAAGACAGCAAGTGACTGGCTGGCGCGCGGGAGACAATATCGAGGTCCAGTACCCCAACCATTGCCAACTTATAGCTACCGGCCTTCTTGTTCAAAGAGCGACTACCAATAAGCTTCTTGTTCAATGCAATCTCCAGACCCTCCAATGAACTTAGTTTTTTACCTTTCTTGGCCTCATGTAATAAATCCACTTCATGGGCTCCTTCGCAATGGCCCTCTTGTTCTTGATGGCAGAAAAATTCCGAATCTGAACGATAACCATGTCCTCTGCACCGGATTCTTATCTTTCTTCCTGTTTGGCCGATGTAAGATCTTTTGCTATATAATATTTGTTAGTTTAAAGACTAAATAAAATAAATATAAATTACACCATATCCATACTTTCCTAAATTAATAAATTACTAAAATAATACAAAGCAAAATAGTGCGACTATAAATACACATTAAAAAAAATAAAATGACAAATTAAATAGAAATCCTTTTACGTTCAAAGTTATGTCTAATAAAATTCTTTCTTTTCCAAAATCAATAAGATATGTAATATTAATATGTGTGTGATGAAAACATAATGAAGCAAATATGTACGACAGTTGTAAAATACATTTAAAAAAAATATTTTCTAAAAGTCTTAATTATATTATATTAATTCAATGAAAACATTTTCCCGTCATTCTGTTTCTAAAATATTAACGCACAGTTTATGCTTCTACAGCTATTTTATTTATTATTTACAAGCATTAAATTATATTTTAATCGTTCGTAAACAATTTTTCTGCAATATATCTTTCACCAGTTTCAAATAGTACAGTGGTTTCTGTATTTTTGAGGGGATTTAATTATTTTAATTGTTTATTAAAATTAATTTTCTTGTTCCATTTTTGTTATTTCTGTGTACTTTTATAATTTTGGTACAAAGAATGAACCTACACTGTGATTTATTTTTCCAACCCAATCATAGAGATTTTTCTTATAGAATCTAATGCGTTTATTATCATACAAATAAATAACTGTTCAAATTCAATTATAAAATAATAATCAATATCATTCAAAAAAAAAAATGAAACTTTAAGTGAACCGTTTCTTGTAGTGCTACAGGAACATACGAGTATATATATATATGTGTGTGTGTGTGTGTGTGTGTGTGTGTGTGTGTGTGTGTGTGTTTTTAGAAAGCTAGTCAAGATTTAAAAATGTTCCAACTTGATTAAATCTTTTATCTGTGTATATATATTTAATATCATATGCCATAACTTAATTTACTCGTAACAGAAATTTCTCTCTATCCTTTATCACAAAGGATATGTCACTCGTTCTGTTATTTTTTATTTAGCTTAAATAAAGAAGCTTTTATTGATTGATGACATTCAAGTCATTGATAAAAGAAAGAGAGAAAATTAACCAACAGCCTATTATAAAGTTTTTTTATTTGTTTTGAAATTCACTTTTATACGCATTTCCATATTTGAGTGAAAGCCCCTAAAATCTTTTACATATATCATATATGTCATTTGTATCTTATGAAGTCAAAGGCAATCTCAAAAATAACGTAACTTAAAAGAACTTTTTTTTTCCGTCAAGGGCTGTTTCACTCCTGTTATAGAATAAATACAACACATGTTGTAAAGATCTAAATTAAAAAAATAAATAAAATGTATTCAAATATATCTGAAAGTGGGTTGCATTGTAAAAGTGAATGAAGTATTGTACAATTTTCGGTTTCAACGGACATATCCAGTTTCTCCCTCCCTGAACCAATTTTGATTAGTTTCGGCGTGACACATGTGAGCACGTGTAATAAAAAACGGCTAGCATAGAAAGTTGAAATTTGATATTTAGGATAGTTGTGTACATTTGTAAAGGACCTTTGTGTTTTGCGTGAAATGATCTATAAGTTGTTTTATATGATATTTCCGATCCTGTGAATTGGAACTGAGATGAATCTCATCAACCAATAAATGAAATATATTAAAAAGAAGTGATATAATTAATTAACATAGTACATTTTTCTTAAATTTAATTTAATAGAAGTACAGGAAATTCATATGGTACCCACACCACATTATTTAAATTATTCCTCTTCTGGAAATATTTAGTAAAATCTTGGGTCTCATATCTTAAAAATCTTTATTAAAAACTATAAATTCTCTTATCTTATTGAGTATTTTGATAACATTCGCTATAAAAATCTCCTAAATAATTAATCACACTAGAGGACTCAAGTGGGTCATGTGTGTTTTAAGGCCCTGGAATTAATCTCACTTGGTAAACTTAGAGTCGTGAGTTCGATTGTCACCTGAGCATTAGAAATTTATTTATTGGTGAATTCAATTCTTGGACCAACCCTACCCAGTAAAGGTAATCAGGAGATAACCCGTCCCAATTAGCCGAATTAGCAAAAAGTTGGCTTTAATGCATAACATATCATTCATTGTAATATTAAAATGATGTATAATTAATAATATGGATTACTGTATGCATATGTTATATTTATTTTCTTTAATTTATAAGAAAATTTGTAACTAGTATTTATTTTGATCTCAACTAGGGACATATAAAGGGCTCTTTCTCTAGTAGCTCATCAAAAAATATTAGTAATAATATCTTAACTGATACAGGTATTGACTCATTAATCAAGTATTAGATCTAAGCTATTTTTGGTTTAGTTTTACATTGCAATTTCTTCTTAAAGCATAACCGAAACAAATAAAATACTATTCTGAAATAAAGCAGGATGGATATTCAGTTACAAAAAGAAAGATATCATTATTCTTGAAGTAAAATAGCCCGGGAAATGAAAGAGGAGAAGGGAAAGGGATACAGTACAACAATAAGAGAACCAGTTCTGTTGGAATCTGAGAGAGAGAGTACGGTTCCTTTGATTGTGTCAACGTCAGCCCGGGGCAAGAAGCACGAGAGGGAATGCTAAGGATCTTCCCATTGTAACCACTCCAGACTGTTACCAATAAAAGAACGGGTCTTTGGCGAAATCGCAAGGTCGATTTTCTCAAATAAAACCATCGTTCGGTCTCTATACCATGCAAAATGATTACTCCAGTAGTCATCTGGAACATAGGAAAGAGGACAAAATGATCGAATGATAAAATTAACCTTCAGGAAAGTGCCTCTTAATTTCAATCAATGCATCGATCTAGATTATACAATTTAAAGAAAGAAAAACCTGTCACGCAGGAGCTGCGTAAAGTAAGCAGATTTCCCACGTAAAGTTATACAATAAGAGTGCCGAAGAGTTGCGGAAACGGTCGAACTAGCTTTTGGCGGGGAAACTCACTCTCGTCCGTTATCCGCCCACATTTAATAAACGCAATTAATGAAATATATCTGAATATAACATATTAATTTTATTTAAAACAATTTACTAAAGCTTGTGATGTAATTTGTAATGAAACAGAATCAGTTTTTTCTCAATCATTCAAATTTTAGTAATCCAAAAACAAAATAAGAGGGGGGGGGTCAACAGAACGTATTTGCATGTATCTCAAAAAGTAAAAGATCAATGAAATGAATATTGAGTATTTAGGATTCAATTAATATGTTTTATTCTATAAAAAGATAGTGAATTCACTTTTTCTATCCGACTTATAGTAACGGAGGTATTTCGAATTTTCGAAATTCCCCCCTCCCACTGGTCCGATTTCAGCCGTTAAGGAACATGATCTATCTTTTTACAAAAAAACGATTAAATATGGAGTTTGGTAACGATCAAACAAAAATTGCGACCGCTAAAGCGTTAACAGACAAATCTCTCTCTCTCTCTCTCTCTCTCTCTCTCTCTATATATATATATATATATATATATATATATATATATATATATATAATTTTGAGCCGACCTCATTTTCGTCATCTCCTGGGTAGGATCGATGGACATTTGAGGAAATCTTTCAAAACTCGCGTCATGAGTACGACCTCAATTGCTGATTTCCCGTAAGGGAAATCTGCTAAAACAAATAAAAATCTTTCAAAAATCATGAAATTATCAAACGGAACCATTGTTCAAAAAACGAAATAGAACCTTCTAAGTAACCGTAAATAATGGTTTACAGTACACTATGTGTGACGAATAGGAGATGTAGCCATAGAGAAGGTGACTTAGGAAGAAATTGATGCTATGGTCACATAACTCGAGAGGCACATCTAATCGGACTGAATGTTCTTAGAACAGGACAGGATAAAGTATTTTGGACAGTTTATTTGTTATTAGAGGCACGATCGGAAAATTGAACGCATGTTTGTTTTGATTAGTTTATTATGTACTTTTTAGCTGAGGAAGTATTTTTGTAAAATAAAACATCTAAAAATGTATGCCCCTTTACTGCTGCCTTTCTGTGTCTGTATATGTGCACAGTAAAATAAGCATTGAAAAATTATAGGTAAGAATAAATATCAGATTATTTCAATTACGGAGGCAAATCAAAACTTAAAAGGATCTCTGAATTTGAGAACAATTCTTAAAACAGCTTCTAATAGAGCCGATTTAATTATTCACACTGATTATTTTATTACACTTAGAAGTTAGTTTAGAACAAGTTGAGCGGGTCATAATTCACATTAATTTATTCAAAGGTTTGCTGATGAATTTCACACTACAAGTTCGAGTAATGGAACACTATTAAAATATTTAAACTTTCCTGCCCCAAACCTGAATCCTGAATGAATCCGAATCAATTTAACTCTCTGATGTGTTTTTTTTTTTTTGGATAAGTGTGAACACTAAATATGCTAAACCGGAGAAACCATATTAAAAAAAAATATTCGCTTTTTCAGTTATTTTATTATTATATCGTACAACTTTCTGACGTGTTCAGCTTTGCTCGGTGAAGATTTTTAACTCTGGGCGCGAAATGGCATTTTATATTTTTGTTTGTCCACTATTAAATACAGAGACTCGATTTCAGAAAAAAATCCTTATTAAATATATTAAATGTATATGAACGATATGCATAAAAGTTCCCATGGCAACATGACATGAACTCCAAGTTACTTAGCACTCAGGAACTGGACGGTAAACCCTTTCCGTGGGCCCCATTCTTCCAAGACGTCCTCACTCAAACTATATCTTCTCGTCCACTTTTTATGGCATCAAAAATAATGACTTCGCCCTCAATATATATTTACCAAACAATGGTGCTTGTGGAAATAAAATAGGATACATGAATATGCTTCAAACCCCCAACCAACAACATGAATACATCGATGTTGTCAGGAGTAAAATCATTAACGCTCTACCCGGATGTATTAAATCCATTCAAAAATATTCAATGTTTACAAATAAAATAAAGAAATTGAAGCCTGAAGGATATTTTTATACACAAGATAAATACTATCATACGTGTTCAGTAAATAAAACAACAAAATATTATCATAAAGATCAGTCAAAAAGTAATTTGTGATCAGGTACATTATCTCAAAGTTAGGAAACTATCTCATCATTTATAAAGCTTGCAATACTTTAATAAATTTGAATGTCAATAAATTAAAATAAATTTAGAGTGACATTAAGAGCGGAAACGAAATAATTTACTGTGTTCATCCTTTAAATTAATGGTGTGCATATCATAAGTATTCATTAAATTTAATCTCATTTTATAAAGAATGTATATAATAATACTTATATAATAAGTATAAATATTATTGGTGTGTAAAGAAATTGATCACATAGTATTAGAAAATTATTTATACAATAAAAATTTATGAATCGTATTATGTTATGTTAACACTTAATGGACATAAAAACATTTCATTGCGTTTCAATGTAATGTTCTAGGTCTTGTACATTATATTTTGAGTTTAATACCGTATATTGTGGTTATTCTTCAAAATTCTTAATTGATGTCATAAATGCCTTGCCTTTCGTTAATAGTAGCATTTACGGAGTATATACTATTTCATATAATTAGGTAACCATATATCTCTAGGTACATTTATTGTGTTGTGTTATTTATCAACGTCTGCTTTGTGCTACCGTGGCTAATTGGGAAGGGGTATTTCAAGGCTAACACACTTCCTTGGCCACTTCCTTAGGCCTGGGACTAACGATTTTATTCAATAAGTAAGTCATTAAATAAATTCATATTACCCAGCCGGGAGTCGAATCACCACTCTAGGTTTAACAAGCGACATGAAGACCAACGTCTTAACTCACATGGCTAATCCTAGCCATTTCATGTACTCGGTAAAATGTATATGGAAACCATTGCCATCATCTACAGTGGGATGAGAAGTGTTCACCTTGATGCTTTCCCTGCCTCGATCGTGGTGGTATAACTCACCAACGATTGCTACTTGATGATTCAAGTAGTGACTCAATTTCCTCAAGATGATGATTGAGCACCAAGATAATTGATAGAATTCCATCCTTAAAGGAATTATTTACTCGTTAATATACTGTTCTGGGATCGGAGGCTTTAAATGGCAAGTTAGGTTAATTTAAATAACTTCCTATATTTGGACTGAATCCTAATTCCAACTCATAATAACCAAGTGTTTTTTCACTAATATAATACATGGGTAGCCATACATTTTTGGCAAATACGAATGAATTAAATAGTGAAAAACATTCGGTCCACAGCTTATTAATTGTATAAAATAGTTTAAAAATATTTCTCATTTTAGCAGATTTCTCTAAAGGGAAACCAGCTACTGAGGTCGTACTCATGACGCGATTTTCAAAATTTTTCTTCTAATGTCCATCGATCCTAACTAGGAAATGACGAAAACGAGGTCCGGTCAAAATTGTGTGTGTGTGTGTCTATATATATATATATATATATATTTCTGTTACCGCACTAGCGGTCGCGATTATTGTTTGATCGTTACCAAACTTGATATTTAGTGCTTTTATGTAAAAGGAAAGATCAAGTTCGTTAACGGCTCAAATCAGACTAGGGGAGGGGGGTTTATAGGAGGAGAATTTGGAAAATGCGAAATATCTTCGTCACTATACGTCAGATCGAAATCGTGTATAGAATCAATCTTATTGTAACTTAAATTAAATTTTATAAATATTGTTATATAAATTTATTCCTTATCTTCAATATTAACCGAGATATTTATATTTTTGAGTTTCCAGCCTTCATGAAACCCTCACTTCTACTCATGTTACATAAACAATATCCGGTTATGTAATAAACAACATTTTTCGAAGCTTAAATACCAAACATTGTTTTCAAGAGACCTTCATTATACGAGATACATGCAAATATGTTTTGGTGACCCCCAACTTCTTAACCCTGGAGTAGTCGCGTGATTAACAGTTACATGAATGGTCGCATGGTTGACCAGTGTCACCCACAGAATGATTTTGTTTTTGGTATCCTATAATTTAATTACTTACCTAATCATTAATCTTTATGCCTTACTGTAATGGTAGAAAAGGTTTATAAATAAAAACTATCTTGAAAAATATATTGTAAAAGCAAACAAAAGCATTTTTAAGTACTACCCCAATTTTAGTGTGGTTATAACACGTTACGATTTCAGGCTTAGACAACTCACCTGTTTCCTCATCGATATAATAGTCATGATGCAAAATTGAGATTAGGAGAACTGCCCGATTCCTTTTTGGACAGTAAGAAACTAGTGTGCAGCCTTCTTGAAGATCAAACATTGACGAGAATGCAGAGCGGTGTTTGTTTGGTTTCCTTGGGGATTTCAGTTTTGTTTTTCCGGAGGGTACCAACACATGTGAGCCCTTTAGTTTCTAACAATTTTTTGGTCATAGGAATACTGCTGAACTAATTGTCTCCAGTTATATTCCTGTGGGATCCTTTTACCGGTTCCACCAATCTCAGTACAACGTCTATGGGTGAATTACTCAACCGGTAAGGACCCTCCGGTTGAACACCTACATATGTTTCCAAGTTGAACGTATATGTCATTTTAGCATCTACTAGTGAGAATGTTTTGATGCCGTATTCAGCTGGCTTATTTGGAATCTATTGCCTAAATGGGCATCTGCCCCGGAGAGCAAATAAATGCTCATCTATGGTGATATATTCACTCGGAATGAAGAATTTGGGGAAGTTATTATTTACAATTTTAAACACCTCTCTGATTGGAGCAAATTTATCAATTTCTGTACGTGAAACTCTATCATGCATATATCGAATCGTAAACATCTCAGCAGAAAAGCAAATCTTTGCCTACTCATTGAAAGGTAACATGACTCCATGCCGTTTCCCTTGGAATTGTCCCACAATTTTTGAATTTCTATTGAAAGAAAGCAATCGAAATAGATGAAGAATAACAAATTGGTAAATATCTATCTCATAAAACAAATTGCTAAAGAAAAAATTACTTACCGGTAAAATATCTTAAACGGTCGCGTGGGGGACACTTGTCAACCAAACTAGTTTGAGGTGGAATACTTTTCTTACCTGAAGGGTAAACTGAACGACGACACTGTAGATTCGAACAATAGGGTCTTCTTGGAAGATACTGGAAGGGAAAGAATGGTGGGAGTTAGTGAAAGGGAATGACTCATAAAAATTGACAGGTGGGTGACAATTGTCAACCGCGCGACTGCTCCAGGGTTAAGTTTTTTGACTGCTTTAATTTGATTCATTGAGATAACAATTATTCTGATTCATTATAAATTGCACTACTAGATATAGTAAATAGTTTTTAATCAAATTAATACGTTTGTTCAGATATTTTACAGTAATTGTTTTTCCTTCCTGTGAGAAGTTGGCAGAACAGTTCGTTTACATTTCAGACCCCTCCTGGAGGTTTCTTATTATCGTTTTTATTTATTCACTTAATATTCACGGTGGTGTTGTGTTAGCAGTATGTAGATTTATCTGTTGTTAATCTTCACGCTTAGTTTACACAGGCCCTGCGTGACGGACTTTTTTTCATTCTAGTCAGTTAGAGAGAATATATTTGCAAGGTCTCTAGACTTGATATAATTTTCCTTATATTTAAATTATTTTTAACTTTTTTTTTTATTTATCTATCATTCCAAACGTTCCTTTCAATATAACGAACAGTGTTGGGATCAAGTCTACCAGTCAATGTAGCGTAGCTGAAAGGATCAGACATAAAGGGGTTCCTGGAATCTGGGAATTCCTGCTTTGATCTAGTCTGTGTCAAACCAGGGAAGTAACAGTAGTCGAGGTTAGTAGGAGAACAGTTTCTAGTCTTCACATCTCGGCAGTCTATTGCCAACTACTGAAGATAAGCCATAAAGGAATCCGAATTCCTCATAAACCCCTCCTGCATATAGATTAACTTTGTGACATCTATATAACCAGAAAATTAATATCTCGCCTTCAGAAGTAATAAGTTATATATTGTCGTAATTAATAACTTTAGCTCTGGAATTCTGATTATGTACTGATATACAGGTGACTTCCTGCTCTTATTAGGTATCACATCTTGTTAAAACAGGGGAAACTAACTATTTATAATCTTCTTAGGTATACTATTTTATTTTAGCAGATATGCCTTAAAGGAAATCAGCTTCTGGGGTAGTACTCATGACGCGATAAAGTCTGTTCAAATTGTTTTATATATATATATATATATATATATATATATATATATATATATATTTGTCTGTACGCGCTATAGTGGGGGTAATTCTGGTTTAATTGTTAAAGTTCTCGATATTTAAACGTCTTATGTAAAATAAAAGATCAAATTCGTTAATGGATGATATACGAAACGGGGGGGGGGGGTTAACAAATTGTAAAAAACCAATCTTTTTGAAAATTAACTGTTCTATAAATGATAATATGTACATTTTCCCACTTGATTATTCATACTTGCATTTTATAGTTTTCGGCCTTTAGTAAACTCACTCCTTCTCACGCCTTATTAAAAAAAAAGCTATTATAATATGAAGCGCATTATTTGAAGCATAAATACCAAATATTGTTCTCATTGAACTTTTCCTTTCTGAAGGCACAAGTGGGAAATATGCTTAGTTTACACACCCCCTGCGTGACGGATTTTATGTATTGTTTTCCTACTAATTAGCTTTCTCGTATCTATGCCAATAGGCATTTTAATCAGGTTATACAGTTTTTTATCGTTAAATATATTGTTTATTTATATAAACGTTATATGGTATACATACACACCTGAATACATAAATATATAAGGGAAACATACCAAATTACCAACATTCTTAATGTCAAAAAGATAAATTATAGCGATTAAACACAATGATGTATTAAGAGTAAGAATAAGTAAAGAGAAAAAATGGACATAAATAGAGCTACTTGAAACATAATTACAAGCACCTGGATCAGTGATTGAGCAGAAAAAATTTGGTTTTACAATGCCAATCTTAGTAAAATTTTATAGAACTTTATGTATAGACAGTTTTCTGTATCTCTATTCGAAAAGAGGCTTTCGTACTTTTGTTTATTTTTCTTAAACCTCTCCCCTCCCCACTCGCTCGCTTTTGATGGAAAGTAGATCTACTAGACAATACAATAATCCAACGAGTGAAATTTCATAATTGCCATTTATGAGTTAAGCGAGCTACAAATTAGACTTCACATCTAAACCAGACAAACTGGGTTCAGGGGTAACCTTCGTTTCAACGTATAAGGGAATAGAAAGGATGAGAACTAAGGAACTATACGTGCTATTATGTAATGTTGGGCCGCGTTAGAAAATAGAACCTGTTGGATTGTCCTAAAGAATGGTTCGTAGTGCACAATCTGGGACATATAGAAAGCACAGAGAAGGTGACTTAAGAAGGAATTGAGAATGATTTGATCACAAAATACGGATTGTAGCAAGAATCACACAATTCAAGTTTCACGTCTAATCGAATTGAATATTCTTAGAAGAGGACAGCATCATGTGTTTTTGGACAATTTATTTATTATTAGAGGTACGATCAGAAAAGTGAATCCATGTGTTTTTGATTAATTTATAATGCACTTTTTAGCTCAAGAAGTATTTCTGTAATAAAACATGTAAAAATGTACTACCCTTTACTGTTGCCTTTCTGTATCCGTATATGTGTTCAGTACAGTAAATTATGCGTTGAAAAATTATTGGTAAGAATAAGTATCAGATGATTATTTCATGTTCGGAGGCAGATCTGAACTGAAAAAGAGCTCTTAATTTGAGAAAAACTCTTAATACAGTTTCTAATTGAGCCGTTTAATTATTCACACTGAAGCCATTAATTGAATTTTTTTTTTGGGTTGACTATTGATATTTTATTATACCTAGAAGTTAGTTTTCAACAGGTTGAGTAGATCATAACTCTACATTAATTTATTCAAAGACTTGCTGATGAATTTAACACTACATGTTGGAGTAAAGGAACACTATTAAAATATTTAAACTTTCCTGACCCAAACCTTGAATGAACCCGAATCAATTTAACTCTCTGATGTGTTGAAATACATTATAAATTCTAAAATAAATTATTCCAAAGCACTACTCTCTCAATTATGTTGAGGGGCTCACTGAATTGAATTTCAGATACCATTAAAACTTTAGATATGCTATTAACGGTGTTATCTCTTAAAAAGCAGATTTGAAACTTTAATATTAATATTAATGACAAATACATTAACGGACAATAATTGGATATTTAAAAGTATTTTGATTGTTCCCGAATGTAATTGAATTAAATTAATTTTTAATTGGTTTTATTAACGTAGGTGATGGAGTCCCTATATTATTTCCTTGACAGATTATATACTTATTGATGCTTTAATAAAAAAATAATAATATTTTAAATAAATTTTATATAAGAGGAAACCTTGTCGAATCAACCAGATTTAAAAACAGGACTGGCTTCCGAAGCAATTGCTGTACAGA
Source organism: Riptortus pedestris (assembly GCA_019009955.1). NCBI lineage: Eukaryota > Metazoa > Arthropoda > Insecta > Hemiptera > Alydidae > Riptortus > Riptortus pedestris. The sequence goes on along the minus strand of CM032230.1, from coordinate 75,166,626 downwards.
CTGCGCCACTGTCATAATTGACAGCAAATTATATAAATTTCTCTCATGAAACAAACCTCCACAAATTCACAAATAATGTGGGATATTCCCAATAAGTGCAAACATTGATATAAGCCTTAACCGTAATACAAGCCAATAACTTCACAGAAATAACTTTTTCGGAATGTAACAAAAAGTAAGAACTTTGTTTAATCCAATACTTTTTTTCCCTACCGGGAACAAGTATTATTTCAACTCGCTATTGGTTGAAATCAGTCATTCTAAAAATATATGTTTTCATATTCGTCGAACCATCACTTTTCTTTGATGGGTATAAAAAGTGGACGATTGAACTGAAAGGAAGTTCGTGTAATGTGATGAAAATTGAGTTATTGTTTTATGCTTTAATTTAATCAGTTCATTACTTTTCCTGGAGAAATCATTTTTATTTCAACCAGTCGATAAAAGGTCTGCATGAAAAAAATACTAAATAAAAACACCACATTCTTTGACGAAATTTCTATTGAAATTCTGGTTTGGCTAATTTTGTCACGTTTCAGATCATTCTAAAAACAAAAGAATCAAAATTAAAATTCCTGTCTCTTGTCGAGTTTGTTACTCAATCAACTAAAACTGGCTCAAAGGATGTCGATATGTTTTTATATTTGAATTTGAACTCTATCCCAACGTACAATATACGCTATGTGGGAATTTCATTTTTCAAAAAGTTACGGAGGTTAAATTTGACGCCCTATTATATATTCGTTAAGATTATTTTTACTGAAAAGAAATAGATTGATTTACATGGTTAATATTTTAGCCTGAGAATGGCCTATTTAGTGTTAGTTATCTTACTAGTAATACACAGAAATCATACAAGGGCCAATGACATAATTTTAACCTAGTATATGAAAAGCAATTTTTATTTATTGAAAAAGTATATTAGTGCAAACTAAAACGTCACTACCGTTCCTGAAGGAGCTAGCCTCTCTCTTAGATATTTTTGACAATCCCCTTTTCTTCGACTATAAAACAGTTTTATTTCAACCTACCCCCTCATCGAAGGCTATCTGTGAGCTGAAGCTCTTCAATATTCTTCTAAACATAATTTTTATCTCAGGTGTATAATAAGTTAAATCCCGAAAAGAAAGTACATTTCTGTTAAGAGTGAAAGTGAACCAAATAAAATCCTTATTCCAACCATGGATCAAAAAAGGGTGGTAACCTGTAGATACCACTTCCCGATTAGCCTCAGTAGCAAAAAAGTGGGCCTTAAGATATAAAAATATCTTGTTGTATAAATTAATCAAATTTTTGTACGTCCGTGGGAAACCATGTTTATTCCAAGCCGTCAAAGTTATTACACCACAGTTAACTCTAAATTCCTCGTAACTACGGCTTATTTAGCTGAGAATGACCGTAGCTTTTGCGTAATTTTGTTAGACAATGTTTTGGTTTAATTAAAATAAACAAGGTTTGAAAAGGGAAGTTGAAATTGAAAACAAGGAAGGCTGAGTAGCGGGATTTGTGAAAGGCCAGATGTGTATGAGGAACGTCACTGTTTTCATACACCTATATTTCAGCGGCACAACAGATCCCTCCGGCGGTGTGGATTAAATTTCATTCCGGGTTTCCATAATTGTTTTAGTTTGGTGACAAGTAGGGGGTAGGTTGAGAGAGGGTCGGATTCGAGGAAGGAGCGGGGGGGGGGATTATGGGGTGGGGTGGGGGTGAGGTGGAAAAAGGCCAACCCCTCCAGGGCTGGAGAAGGCAGTTTAATTTAGCGCCAGCTAGCGGCAATTTACTTACACTAAATAATCCCCCGGCTTTTACGTGAGGTGAGCCTTTTATTAAAAACAGACATGAGATGACTGGAGACTGGCTTGGGCTGAATGGGAGGGAGTGGGGGTAATTAGCCACCCCTCCGCCATTCAGAAGAACTACAATCACCTGAAAGGGAAGATTTAATAGAAAGGAACCACCCCTAGCTCCTTAAATCTCCTGGATATTGCGTCATTACCCATAAGTCATTCGTGGCTTGGAACCCACTCCCACGTTCCGCCTCTCATTAAGGAATTCACAGGCAAATCTTAATGACCTTCTCACAAAGCAAATGCAGCTCTGCTAATATATTTCCGTATAATAAGATTGCCTTTATAGTCTAATGCATTTTCCCCGGGCGTCGTTTTTACTTTTCAATTCTGATATTAATAAATAAATAAATCTAGCAGAAATTACTAATCCTTTATTCCCTGGTTGTAAGGGAATCTCCAAGTTCAGAAATTACCTTACCTTACTAAGCAATAGAAATAGTATATTTGTATCTAATGCGATAGATCAGAATGACTAGATCATCAATAAGGTGTCATATTTATTACAAGTTTATAATTCACGTTTTTTGTTTTGGTTTAATGACCCACTTTCCAAAATTTTGTATTAAACAACATTTTATCTAAAACTTTTAAGATATTACAAATATATGAATTTCGCAGGAAACCTCAGCACGGACTTCAATGGGTTGCTTTTCATCTATGTATCAGGCGAATTTTAAATGTGCCTAGAATAATTAAATAAATTGATGTATTAATTCAAAGCATTTTAAATTAAAATAATCCTGTAGAAGTTTAAGAATAAATTTGATTCCTTCATGAGACTAAATTTTATAGGAATCACCGATTGTGTTAGTATTAATGTATGAATACAATAAAACTGAAATGAATGAAGAATGGGAAAAAGTGATTAGCATTTGCAACACATAAAAAGTGCAAAACATTTATTTTCGAATATTGGATATATGTTGATTCCTGACAACTTTGTATAACCAAAGGAAGGATAACAAGGTCAAACCACCTCCACTCTTAATACTTCAGTTATTAACTGGAGAGTATAAAAACTTATAAACTAGAACATGTTTTAAATAACTATTAAATGAAACATACCATAGAATGAACAGGAGATGTAGAGGAAATACTGACCTAGAGCTGGTCCTTATTGAGCCGTCTCGGGCAAGGGCCGAACTTCGTATAAGGTTTAGGCAGGGGACAGCGATTGAGGAGAGTCCAAGAGAACACAGGGGGAGTATCACAGAGGTTTATACTCAGAACGATTCATTATTTATTCATTAGGCAAATATATGAGATGACAATTGATACATCTGTCAATAGGAAAACACCTCTTCTTTTAATTACAGTAGGCCTGTTGAGTGAAATTGTCCATTGTAGTCATAGAGCTGATAAGTACACTTATCTCTCTCTCTCTCTCTCTCTCTCTCTCTCTCTCTCACTCTATATATATATATATATATATATATATATATCTTTTTCTTTTTTGTTAGTATGTCTTTCTGGCATCTCTGTGTTTTTCTCCTTTGTGAATACTAACACGTTTGTGTTTTATAATTACATTTCAACATTTCAAGCATGAAACAAGTGAAATTCCTAGATAATGAGTATCTGGGATAATTGGTAATTATTGTTTCCACGTGTTCTACTGCTGAAAATGACAATACGTTTTCAAGTAAGCTATTAATAACGATGTTCGCTAGGAATAATTAAAGTGGCCTTAATGCCTTGTTATCCTCTTATATGAGCTACTAATGCCCTTTGTGCGCTTGGTTTATGTGCCAGTGAAAGCGAATTCCCAATCAGGGCTGTTTTAGTCTGCCTATTTGTAGGATTTGTGGGTGCTACTGACTGTATTCAGTTCTATTTATAGGAACCAGATGACTCAGAATGGATGTTAGGGGTATTTTTCTGGCTTTACCTAATACTTGAAGATAATGCTTTTCTCTTGATAAAAAAAAAAGCACTCATGAAAACGGCAGGCTTATTACAAATATCTTTCTTTACATGCAATTTCAATTAAGGTATGAGTCTTTTTTGTGACCATTACAATAATATTAGACGTTACAATAGCATAAAATCAGTAGCAATTTCTTTTTTTTTGAAAAGTATATTTATTTTTCTAATTATACATTATTTTCTTCCTTGCAAGCACGGATGTTTGAAGAATATCTTCATCCAGTTTTGAAGAATATCTCGATGCTCTTCAGGCAATTGGGAATGAGTATCCTAAAGTTTCTAGCATCAACTAGAAGCTCTTTGACCTGTCTAGGAGCAGAGTCTACTCACATTTGTGCGATAACCAATTTGCCAAATACTTGTCTTTTCAATGCTGTCTCACATGAAGGAGAATCTGAAAAAAAATGTTGTGGTGGAGTTTTGTCTGACACAGCAAAGCAATTCGTTTTTATCCCTAAGAGTATCCAACTCGTTTGGTTGGTCTATTTTCCTTCTGTTGTAACTTTCCACAGACTAAATATCATAGCTATTTTGATGGATTATCATCGTGATTCATATTATATGTATTATGAAGTGTGTCTCTTTTAATAAGTCTAGTTCATAAACTAGCCATACAATTGAAACTATATACCTCGCTATAATTTGACTAGTAAATTTTTCTGATGATAAATATTTTAATAATCTCCTATAGTCTCGTCTGTCAAAAAACTCAGTTTATTACCTTATGCAGGATGTAGTATGTTCATTAACGCAGAATTAATAAAACGGTAGCATTGTAGCGATTAAAGTACTATGACTGCATTAAGTAAGGGACTCAAATTCAAAGTAGCTTCTGATTACTGAAGGGCAAGGTGGTCTTTCTTGAACAAGATTTTTTTATTCAGGAAACATATTATTGAGTAATTTGGTTCATATAGTAATTTGTAAGAGAAACATTTTGCGAATGTAAAACGGTAAACAAGTCACAAACTACATAATTCGGTGTACCACAAGATACAGTAGTCAGAAAATGTCATTAACACCCACTCATTACACCACTAATTATCTCCTGTGGGTTTATTTTGACTAAATCAAAATAAAAACTCATATATCACATGCCCATTAATGCTTTGCTTTCCCCAAAAAAAAACTTGTAAACTTGAAGTGGCAGAAGGGTTTCATGTTCAAAGCGGGGGAGGCGAAAATTTTGTCCTCTCTGCTTTAGGGTATATTTTAATTTAATTTTGTTTATGGTGATGTCTGAGACTCTGAAATTTTCCTACAGCAGCATAAAAAAACTGCTTTGGCAAAGTGGCAGAGTCTCTTTTCCTTATGTTGTCACTATATAATACCTATATTTCTTTGGACATTGAATTAAGAGTATCTAATTGTCTCCTCACTTAATCACGCATAAACTGTACGTTTCGGTTCAATCAATCCAAAAAAAAAGAATTGAGTTCTAATATTGTAAAACGGAATACTGAGAATAACATTAAATGGGTTAATATTGTTCGTCAAGAACCAGGGCATCCATAGAGAGCTCGATGTCATATTTTAACTCTCATTACTTCTATCGTTAACGCCAACATAGATTATGTATTGTAATATGTATATAGTAAGAATATTAAGTTTTGTTTAGCATAGCGCAAGCGACGCCGGGAATGTTCGGGAATCTTCGTCTGACAAACTTTTAGACCCAGCTGACTAGTTAAGCTCCTCTCCTCTTTTTATTTATTTATTTTATTTATTTCTCCATTTCAGTGTGTTGTATTAAGTCTTCACCGTACAATGCGGTAGGACAGTTCTGAAACTCTGAAAAAACTGACCCCCTCTGCGGACTGATCCCTTTAGACATTTTTTAAGAGTTCTTCTCCGAAGGTCATTAATACCTATTTCTCCCAGCTGAGAATCTGACAGAGGACACAACAATGTCAAGAGTCATTTCAAACCTTTGTTCAAGAAACATTCTTGAAAGATTTGGAAAGTAAGTCTGTTCCAATGCTGTTCCTACTACGGATTTAAAACAGCTACAGAATTATCGGATTAGCATTCTCAAGTACTATTTGAATAGTAGCATCGTTTGAGACAAATGATTTTAAAATTGAAATTGTTTCAGTGGTTTCACCATACATTTAAAAAAAATAATTTGGAAGCATCTTCCTATTTTTTGTAATTTGGTCTCCGTAATCTTTTGTTTTTGAATTTTTATCTTTTAAGAATCAAAATTCACGTCTTTTAAGTACAATATTTGTTACCGCTATCAGATTTCTTTATTTCTTGGATAACTAATCATGTTATTTATTTTTATAATTAAAAAACTAATTGTAATTGAACATATATATATATATATATATATATATATATATATATATATATATATATATAATTCACTTTGTATTTAAAATAACTATTTATAATCACATGTTTAATATCTATTTAACATTAAGGTTTTGTTTCTCAGTGAGGGGCTCAGGTTAGCTATGTGAGTTAAAGCGTCGACCGTAATCTCATATGGTAAATCTAGAGTGGCGAGTTCGATTCTCGCCCTGGGCAATAGGAATTTATTAGTGACGGGATTCACAAAATGAAATCCTTAGTCCCAATCTGTATAGAAAAGGGTGGTAACCTTTAGATAACCAGTCCCAATTAGCCTTAATTGCAAATAGTGGACGTTAATAAATAATTTAATTTTATCTCAGTTAAGGATTATGTTCATTTTAATCAATTTATTCGTACATTTAGAAGTTTTGATGAAACACAGTTCTCATTCTTTTTAGTATAATTAGGCTTATTCTGTATCATAAAAAGTACTAATAGTTAAATTAACTGTATGAAATAGGTGGTTATCTCATCAATAATGAGCAAACTACCTCGTAAGTTATTATTTATGCACCATTCACGCCACGAGTACATTAATTAATCAATTGAGTGCAAATTATTTAGTTGAGCTTTACCTTCAAGTTGCTAACTATGTAAATATACAATGAAATAATTTATTAGTGTCGCAAAGTTTAGTGAGAGGGGGTAATGCTAGAGTCCCTTAGCTCGGCTGCTACACATCCTACCTGCTTTGAATATATTGCATATAAAGTGGCTTTTATTTTGACTTGTGATGAACTACTGCTCCCTAAAAATACACCTTTGTTTTCCCCATTTACCATGGACCCTCCTACACTCTCGGGGAAATATATATTGTGTTTTTCATACCGGAAACTGGTGTAAATGAAAATGACGTGTATAAAACCATCATAAAAACAAATAATGTTTATTGGGGTCATAAAGGCCAGGACTATTTATATGTTTGCATTTTTAGATACAGGATTTATTAAAAAAATCACCACTTCAAATGCATTTTCAAAAAATAATATGGATTGCAACAAATTAAATTTCTATAAATAATAAAAAAATGCAATATAATTCAGTCAACGGGTTGTATTAATGTAAATTATTTGCAGTTAATTACATTATGTTTTAGCAGATTTCCCTTAAGGGAAATCATCTATTGAGGTCGTGCTCATGACGCGATTTTCGAAATTTTTCTTCAAATGTCCATCAACCATACTCAGGAGATGAAGAAAATGAGGTCCGTTCAAAACTGTACCTATATATTTATATCTATCTACATATTTGTCTGTTACCGCTCTAGCGGTCCCAATTTTTGTCTTATCGTTTCCAAAGTTGATATATAATCGTTTTATACAACGATAACGGTTTACAGGGGGAAAATGTCTAAAATTCTTAATATATCCGTTGTTATGCGTCGGATCGAAAAAGTGTATAGAACCAATCTTATTGAAAATGTAATGTTCTATAAATTTTGTTATGCACATTTTTTCATGATCTTGATTATTAACCGAGATATTTGCATTTTTTAGTTGTCAGTCCTAAGTAAAGCCCCATTCCTACTCAACACATATTAACAATATTCTATTATGTTATGAAGCACTTTATTTGAAACTTAAATACCATATATTGCTCTCATTGAACTTTTAAGTTTTGAGATAAAAGCAAATAAGTGGGAAATCTGCTTAGTTCGCAGCCCCTTCGTGACGGACTTTTATATTAGCCAAGCTGTTAGCGTTTATTAGCTTTAAAAATAATGTGGCAGTTTCATAGGTTAAGGATACTGATAAATCGAATGGTATTATCGATTTATTTACGTATCATTGAAGCTCCACTCAACGGTATAACAACTTTAACTTCGAAATTATATAATGGTCGCTTTCTCCACAATACTCATCTAATAGGCCAGAAAAGTGCTTCGAACGTCACGCGACATCGTTTCAGGTGCAACTTCATACAGAATACATAGAAATAGCTATAAAAAAAAAAACTTTATTATTTATTATAAGCCAAAAAGAATTGAGTTATAAAGGGAAATGACAATTCTTTAATATACTGGATGCTGATAACGCAGTTTATGTACTGTGGGAAAGCAGTTGTTTGCTGTTGTATACCGTCTTTTACATGTTGACGATGGTCATTTAGAAAGACCGTAGTATCTAGGAGGCACAGTCGGTTGAAAAACTGTTACGGTTTGAAAGAATTATTTTTTGTTAAGATTAGCAAATGTTTGTTGTAAAACTATATAATAGTATGTATGATGCAGTATTTTATACATTTATATATTTCTAATTTATTTTGTATAGTTATATTAGTAGCGTTTCGTGCATAAATCATCCAAATTTAATTCATAACCTGCTAAGTGGTCAGAATAATGGTTGAACGAGAGAATGACGGAAACAATTTCACAAATTCCTGTATTAAATTATTCCAAAGAAAAAAATAAATTCTGGCTTATTCTAGATGATTAGTGCTAATTCTGGGATATACACAGGTTTATATTAGGATACACAGCTGGGTACATGTATTACAGGAGTCTTATTAGTAAGTTACATGTCTATACGGGTATCTTGTATATACCTGATATTCCAGGTATCTTGTACGTCATATGGACGTCAGTATAGTTAATTATTTATTGACCGATCAATAAATTGAATATACAATGATTTTTCTTCCTTCTAATAAATATACAAACATAAATATTTGCAACATATGCACTAGTTTCTAAATAAAAAGTTTTATTAAGTAAACGCAATAAATAAGGTGTCGTTGAGTCTATGAGTTTTCTTTTGTTGCCTTGCAGGTACTATAGGAAAATAAAAATGTGCCAAGGGTAGTGAATTTTAGGGGAAAATATACCAGTATCTTCTTATTTTAGTAAGCAACCTAGGCAGCCATAGAATTGCCATGATCAAACTGTCCCATGATTGATTGATATCTCGTTCGCCAAAGTTCAAAGAATTTTTGATGCCATTTTGTCTGATTCATATACAGGTGAATGTACTGTTTATTGTACAAAATAATAATTCTCATGATTATGCTTTTGTATGTCATGATACATAGTTTTGCTCATTTTTTGTAAGTCTGCTTGGGTTTTCATTTTATTTTTCTATGTTTATGTTTAATTGTTAGTGATGCATTAATTTAAATAATTTTAATTTATTATATAAATTAAATTTAATACTCCATAACAGATAACAAGGGATTATCAAGACTTCATCGACAACTTATAGATGCAGCTTTCATTATTATTTTTTTTGGTCCAAATGAATACATTTTTTTTTCTTCTTTTTGTCTTACTGTTTTTTAATAAATTGTCGTCGGGCACTCGGAGTGTTTTGATTTGTTTTCTGCTACTTAAATTGTACAATTTCAGGCATTTGGTTATTTTAACCTCGGGTTGTTACGTAAATATTACGTTCTTCTCAACGATAATTCGTCATTGCAAATGACATATATGCCAAAAATGGTAGTATGGGTTAATGTGGAATTTTCGTTCGGCAGCATCTATGGTTTTGATGGAGTTATCTTGAAGAAACTGAACCGGTTTCCCTCAACGTGTTTAATATGGGAATCAAAATGTGTTAATCTGCTTCTGCTTTTTTTTGTAGAATTTATAATTATAACTATCCAGGAGAATGGCTTTTGCACTTTTTCTTCATATAATAACGCTTTTTCTATACGTTACATTTTTTGTTCATTTTGTATCGGAGTACGATTTACAAATTCTGTAGGATAGTCCCTTCATTTTGAATGTTAAACCACACAGCTCCTAAAGCTGCACGACACACATCACATGTGAGTCAAAGTAGAAAAAAATAAGGTATTGGACGTTTGTTAACCGAACTTTCAAATTTTGAACACTTGGTTGATGTTTCATAATGATTCTGATTACAAATTTTGTGATAGCGGTTTGGTTATGTCTGTGTAATTGATGTATACCGTATACATTATTGAATTGGTCAATCGAATTGACGCATTGTCTGTGGTGATAATTAGGACTACTGTGTCAGTTTTGCCGGCTGCAGTATGAGTTCGTAAAGAGAGAATATATCTTCAAATGAAAGTACGAATACAATTTTTCCGATTAAATTGTTAGTCAGCGTTGATAAAGTTTCCGAAAACATTCTCAAGATGTTGAAGGTGGGAATGTAGGTGATTTGAGTGTCAACCTAAAATAATGTATTAAATAGATTGTGTAGCATTATTTCATTCCTGAAATGTATAAGGATCATTATATAGACCAATCGGAAAGCACAGAAATTATAACTGTTCTAGCATTTGAGTCTTTCACTAAATGTTTGGTCTGGAACAATGATGGCAAGACAATTGTGCTGATTATACTGCAATATCCATATAGGCTATAAGAAATTTCTGGTTTGAGCTTCTAATTGTTGAACATGCGTGATTTGTGTGTTCTACTAGTATTGAGTTTCATGCTACAAACATAAGTAGGGTACGCGCAGTAAGAGTATTGGTTTTCTCATGATTTTTCCCTTCGTTGTTATAGTTTATTAACTTATTGTTTAACGTTGTTTTTGAAATTGTTTGGGATGTTGTAAATTTCAGTGTATATAGGCTGTCTGTGAATTTTACGTTTCAGTAAGCCCGTTGCTTGCAGATTGATCATGGAAGTATATTCCCTGGCTAAATTAAATGATTTATTATTATCAGTATAATGAAGATTAAGCACATTACAAGTTTCCTAATAACCTTCTACTTTTTATTCATGTCCGTAACATTGTGCAGTGAGGGTGAGTGAAAATGAGTTTTTTTTCCTCTTATTGAGTTTGAACTGATTGAACAACCCTGAAACGATGAAAAACACAAAAATAACATTCATATATATTTTATCCATCCGTAATATAAGAAAACATAATATTAGCCTACGTGATTTTAAACTTAAAAACATTATTTTAATAAAATTTAAAAGCCTAGTCATTTGTAGTAGGTTACATTTGAATTCCAGTAAAAGAAAAAATGGGTCATAAATTGTAAATAAGGAGCGTGCATTTTAAATTCCAGGCGTTTATGAGACCTCTATATATTTCCGTGTTTTTTGGTCGCTCATCTTGGTTGCGGGGTAATATTTTTATTTTCCACGTATTCATATTTTTTTTAAAGTATACCCTAGTCTGTTAACGACGTTCAAGAGTTTATTAAATTTTGATGAGATTTCTGTAGGAAAACGTCACCGTTTAAAGTTTATTCATTTGGCTTAGCTTTGGCGTATACCATTTGACTTGAAGATTTAATCAAGGTGTAAAGTGGTTCATCTCATTTTATATTTAGTATCGCCTAAAACGCTTTCCCCGCGCTCAGAGCGAAGCCTCTAGCTTTAGCCGAGCGAAAATTAAATTCACTTCAAAGTAAGACGCTACCAAAGGAATCTAGGAGACAGGATTACTGCTTTGATACAAACTTATCATTAAAACCGACCAAGTCCATCGAACAAGCAGTTGTTCTACCTCTTACAGCTTAACCAAATTATTTTGCCTGCCCGCTAATTGGGTGTCTTTCCTCCAGGTCTTATTTTAAAAACTTGTGTCACGCAGGGGCTCCGTAAACTAAGCAGATTTCCCAGGTTATCACACATTACCGCTCTCTTCTCACCATATAATTTCAATTTCAAAGTTTAAATCCGATGAGTTGAAGTGGGGGTTTACTGAAGGCTGAAAACAATAAAGCGCGAATACCTCACTTTGTATTTGAGTTTAATAAATGCATAGAACAATATTTGTTGATATCTAAAATATTTTTCGATCCGACTCATAATAACACAGATATTTTGAATTATGGAATCCCCCCCCTCAATTAGAAAGACTTTTTTAATCTTAGATGATGACGTCATCACACAGCATACTTCCATGTATTCTCAAATAATACCCATAATAATAACCATATTTGGTATTTAAGCTTAGAATAAAGTGGTTCATGATATATCAGCTTATTGTTAATATGACACGAGAAGTGGCGTGGATTTACTTAAGGATGAAAAATAAATAATTCAAATATCTTGACTACTATTCATGAGTAGGTATATATGTAAATAATAACATTTATGGATATTTTAATTAGCAATAAGATTGGTTCTGTTTACATTTTCGATCCGACTTACAGTAACGCAGCCATTTCAAATTTTCGAAATAACCCGCCTCTAAACTCCTCCCCTACTTTTTAATTGAATTTTTACTCCATCATTAACGAATCAGTTAGATTTATTTTTCGTTTTCAGAGTTAAGTAAACATCCAATTTAATTATCTTATATTTACACTATTTCCACTCTAGTGATCTAATTTGTAGCTTAAATACTATATATATTTTATAAATAAGAGGAACTACTCACTCAGTTGTCAAATTCCCGTGAGGAATCCCCTTAATGTTCGCAGCTTCCAAGCGATTCCACCTTTTTAAATGATATTTTCACCCAAAATAATTATCTTCATAGTGGGAGCAGCGATGCTGGTATCTATTTGACTTGAATGATAATTACTTACTCCTGAGAACAACAATCTTATATATTTCACTGTGCTCAGCCATGACTACCTAATTTTGGTCCCAGTCCAACTGTTAATATTCTGCAAAATAACCATACATGGTCCTCAGACGAAGTAGATATTGAACTTTTGTAATAAGTATCTTTATATACCACATAGCCTTAAGAGACAACACCTCGTTGGTTTCAGTGGAATTTACTGTCCAGCCCAGTAAAGATTAAAGATAGTTTAAGGACTGGAAGAAAATGTCTTATCTGAAGGACATAAGACTATGTTTTAAAGTAAAGAGAACAGTAAAAAATGTATAACCTGGGGGACCAAACGCGGAATCAAGCATTCCACAATTTGTTTGAGCTCCAAATAATTGAGTACATTAGCCTATTTTGTATTTACTGTCCGATGCTTACCGCTGGCCAAATATATATTAGAGTTAGTAATTGTGCAATAGTGAGTGAGGCAGGGGGCGCCACTGTCCACTTAGGTTATTACCCCAGCTGGGTCTATAAATTTCCCTCTAATTTCCATACCACTGTCAGGGCGGGCTAATCAATTTACTTTATATATCTTAGGATAAAGAGGGCCCGTTTATATTCAGCATTATCTGCTATAATGGGAATTTATTGAGAGACTTTTATACTCATTTAATCCCTTGATAACATTATCTACATATATATATTTTTATAATAGTAAGTGGGATTAAACTTATTTATCTCCTTGTGTCAGCACCCACTGGGGTAAAAAGTTTATTGGTCTAGCAAGATCCTAGCAATCGACTATTTGAGGTTTTGTGAGGTGGAATAAACATTTAAAGATAGTAACTGCAATATTGAGTGTTCTATGGTAATTTTTCCCCTTTGTATTATACTTAGTAATCATGAGTAAATAAAATATTTATACATACAGACTAAAGTGTTATCTAAATATATTGTGAATATGATAATGCCGAGATGTGCTGTTGGCTCTTTAGGTGCAAAACTCAAAACAAGGAAAGAGACTCTGGTCACGGATATGTTAAAGGAAGAGTTACAGAATATACAAATAGCGAAAAATATAAGGGGTTGGTCCAAATATAAAAGCATTCAGATGAACGCCATCGAGTTCTAAGTTTCTTGTCCCAACCTTCTACCACACATGTTGCTCCCGACACTATTCAGGCACAGAATTGTCCTACTGAAGATGAATGGTTGAATTTCCAGATTTATTGAAGAAGGAATTCATCTCACACACTAATACAAAGGATATTAAATTAACTAGAAGACACATTACTGTAAATTTCATGCATATAACAAATATACAAGTGTTGGAACCTGAGAAATCGGGCGTATTGATATCAATAGATATTTGCATAATGAAGTAGTTCAACAGAAACAAGATTATGGATTTGGTTAAGTTACATTGAAAAAGGAGACTTTTTTTGGTGGTCAACTCATCATCAGGTTTCATGATGACATTTTTATTTTCAGGAGCAAATGGTAGTCCACAAAAAAATCGTTAACTTAATAAAAAAATATACATACATGGATCTGTGCATTCTACATGGTCTGAATGATTGCTAGAGCTTAAATGTACCGCCCTTCGTTGCATTTTTAGAGACAAAAATATTGATGGAAGCATAATTAGCCACCCAGGTTAGTAGGGAAATCCCTAATTATTATAAAATATTTATAAATGAAAATGAGATAAAAGTTTGTTTTCCGGCATAACCAAAATAAGCCAAAATAATTATTTTAACGAGGGATTAAAACCTTGTTTGTCGTTCCCCGAAATGTATTGAAGCAAACCTGTGTTATATATCATTAAAATTATATTCTTAAAACTTTTTTTTTCCTTTAATATGATTCATACCAAAATAACTGGCATTTCGTACTAATTTTATTAATTAATGGGCAACTTTGTTCTACTAAGGCTGATTGGAATAGATAACTTACAGCAACTCTTTTCAAGCCAGGTTGGGGGATGTAAGTTTTCCCTTAAGAGAAATCGGCTATTGAGGTCGTACTCATGACGCGATTTTCGAAAAATTTCTTCAAACGTCCATCAATCCTTCCTAAGAGATGAGGAATATGAGGTCTAGTGGTCGTAATTTTTGTTTACCAAACTCGATATTTACTCGTTTTATGCAAAAATAAAGATCAAGTTCGTTAATGGCTGAAATCTGAGCAGCTGGAAGGGGGGTTAAGAGGGGATTTTCGAAAATTCAAAATATCTCCGTTACCATAGGTCGGATCGATAAATTGTATAGAACCAATCTTATTGCAAATTGAATTTACTATAAATATATTCTCTATCTTGAATATAAACCGAGATTTTTTCATTTTTATTAAGTGTTTGCGGATAACGGACGAAATGAGATCCACTAATGTCGGCTAAATTCGTGAGTTTCCACCGAAAGCTAGTTTTGCCGTTTCCTTAGCTGTTCAGCTCTCTTATGGTGATTTCTCTATAGTAAAACTTCACTTGGGAAATCTGCTTAGTTTACGCAGCTCCTACGTGACGGACTTTTTAATTTATTTGATTAAATCAAAGTTGAAAGGGTCAACTCCGTTTAAAAGTAATCGATGCAGATTGTGATTCAATTTGGTAAAGACATCGCAGCTGCGATTTGAGTCAGTCAACGCCTCGTGCATCTGCTATCCCAGATTCATAGAGCCGGAGAATTCAAATCATACCGGCTTTGCGCATAAATGAAAATAAATCTCCTTTATGAGCTCTGCTAGAACCGTAGCTAAGAGATCCGTGAGTTTTGAAGTGCCCGCTTGATGATAATAAGGTATGAGGTAGTTTATACCTCTGAGAGTAATAGTCGAGTATTGCCGTGAGCATATTTCACTCTGCGAGCCGTGACTAGCCTCCCTGACTAATGGGGATAGTTGCATCCCTAGCCGAGGCTGTATTATCCAACATTAATTGTGCCTACGCTCCGGCGGCCATCTTTCCCCTACATATGTTAACAGGCAATGCTCGTCCCTGTTATAACTCACAATACAAACTCCTTAAAATATTATTTAATGGCATGTAATATTGACGGGGAGTAGTTGACTATTGGGTGAGACTGAGAATATTAAGCATAATGTATATTAACATATTCGTGAAGCAGGTACTACAGGACTAAGGAAGACTCCCCATCTGCTGGAGGACTATTCCAATTTTCTTTCTTTACGTCTTCATGGCAATCGTGTCGTGCGTACTATATGGTTGTGAAAAGTACGTACATGAAAAATTAAATATAGTTAATCACATATTCAAAAAGTGCGAAGTAGATGAAAGGAGCCGCCCGAAGGTAGGACATTTGGCGCCTAAAAATATTCTCGGCAGTATCCTTCTGGGATCTAGACTTGACTGGACAGTGTTCTTTGATCTTGTCTATAAAAGTGGCCCAGCTCGCTCGAGAGTTAGTTTGTACTCAGTTCTCTTCAAGTGAATAACAGTGCGTTCAGTGAACAGTGTTTTATGTAAAGAACAGTGTAGTGCCGAGTTTATGAATAGAACTATGCAGTGCCATGTTTTTGTGAACTTCAGTGATAGAGAGTTATTGAACTGTGCAAATAAGAAGAACAGTGAAGTTATCAGTGTATACTGTGAGTAATAATTAAGAATTACTTACCAAGTGTCTTTTGCACTGGCAAATAAATTGTGCAGTGGTAAAGCTTGTGTGTTTAATTTTGCAATCTAAAAGAACTCTAATAAACAACGTTTATTATTTTTTTAATAAGCGTATATCAATCGATGTCCCCCCCTCCGCAAGAAAATTTATAATAATTAATTTATTACTAGATGAATTGACTCCCAGATGATGCCATGCCACACTTTCTACTTGCTATTTCTTATTTTGTGAGAACCTATGTAAACTAACGTAACAAGGAATAAAAGGAATGAAATAATAATATGCCGCCTTTGACTTCGCCACACAAGGCTCACACACCAGACTCTTGCTGATGCTGCGTTAACTAAGCACATTTCCTCCGTATACCATTTGAATTTATCTTTAAAAACAAAACTTCAATGAGAAAAATATTTGGTATAGAATTTTCAAGTGTTTTAATATATAAAAGAGTAAGGTTTATGTGGCATGAGTTGGAATGGGGGTTTACTCAATGCTGAAAACTAAAAAATGCAAATATCTCAGTTAACATTGAAGTTAGAGAATAAATGTATACAACAATATTTATAGAACACTAAGTTTGCAATAAGATACATTTTTTTATCCGACTCATAATAACGGAGATATTCCGATTTTTCAAAATTCTCTCCCTTCAAACCCCAATCCCCCTTCTTATTTCAGTCATTAACGAACTTAATCTTTCTCTTTACATAAAACGATTATATATCAAAATTGGTAACGATAGGATAAAAATGGCGACCGCTAGAGTGGTAACAGGCAAACAGATAGATAGATAGAAATATAAACATATATATATATATATATACATATATATATATATATATATATATAAATAATTTTGCACACTTGCGTAAAGCTTAGATGGTATGAGGACATAAGAAAGTCCCATGGTATATAGAGAACAATAGGAGAGATGCAATATAGACGAGGATGACGGAGGGGAACGAAAAAGGGACTTTTGACCACTTAGGCACAAATAACTCTTTCGAGTTCGGTGCTTAATAAAAATTAAATAAATAATATAATGTAGACATGGGATATATAGTGAAATAATAGCTGACGGTAAAAATCGCATTTCGAGCTAACTGAGAATGTTACTAAAAAAAAAAAAGTTTAAAGAGTGTTTAAATATATTTTGTGATATCAATGTGTCCACAACAAGTATTGGGATCTAATTCTGGAATTTCTACAACAATAAGGACCATTTAAATAAACAAAAGGAAGGTAACCATTTCTTCTAGCTGTAGTGTGGGCGGACTCCTAATTTGAGGTTTGGCAAACGACAATGGCTGCGGCTAACCACGAATGACCATCGATCATGAGCCACAGTAGCCGATAATGGTCTACCCGAATCTGAAGGTAACTACATGGATTCACGTCACCCTGAGTGAATATGCGTGCCTCCCTCACACCTAGGTAATGCCATCTATATACATTGTCAAATTCATTCAAAATTAATTAATTGAATAGTGAATAATGCAGATTTACCAAGTTCATGTCCATAATTGGCATCCATAATCAGGGTGTGAGTGTGTGTGAGTGTGTGTGTGTGTGAGAGAGAGAGAGAGAGAGAGAGAGAGAGAGAGAGAGAGAGAGAGAGAGAGAGAGAGAGAGAGAGAGAGAGAGAGAGAGAGAGAGAGAGAGAGAGAGAGGGAGAGAGAGAGGGAGAGAGAGATGTTATTTACACACTTCCCATATTTGTTAAATCTATAAAAGTGGAGGCAAGTTGTTCATCTATATATATAAAAATGAATGTATGTCTGTAAGCCCTTTACAGAATCGTAAAAGGCTGAAACGAATTTTATGAAACTTGGTATGTATATTACTCCTAAAACAGGTCAGGTTTCTGGCTATTTTACCTATAAAATCTCTCTGAGACGAACAGGAGTGGGGTTATAAGGGAGGCCTGAAATTAAAAATAGCGATATTTCGTCTCCTATTGATTTTTTTGGCAAATATGCACACAACAAATGCTGTTTATTTTATTATTTAGAGTAACTTTTTAGAAATGGTCTTTTTCCATATAACGAAGTATAAATGAGGTATACACGAAAAACTATAGAAGGGGTCAACAATGTTATGGGACTCGAAAGACTAAATCGAAATCAACGAAACTCTTTATTTTTGATAATAATAATATGATAATCTATGATTATGTTGTATATAAAAAAAAGATACATGCACAGGAAACGGGTAATATAAAAATATTGTGTATTTTGTAGAATTAAGCACATTACAAATACATTTATTATTAACATATCCCCGGCACTCCGGACTCGGGTGTAAATCCTAACCATTGAGATTGGAAAATGTAAAAATATTATACACAGTATAGCCCCCCCCCCAAAAAAATACCATAATCACGCAGCCTCAAATGATTACCCGGGCGAAGCCGGGTACCTTAGCTAGTCATTTATGAAACATCTCAGTCATAGAGTTTATCCTTGGTCTGATGCCTACTTAAAGTTTCAGTGTCTCTAGTTGTACAGTGCTTATACAATTATATTTCTTGCAGCTTTATCTTATGGGAAGTTATCTGTTGCCATCTGCTTTTACAAAATTGAAATTCTAATGACCTTCAGAATACGACAAAGAACAACATAGGTTTACTCTTACATCTACCCACAATAGCGAGTTTAATGGTTTAAATTGATGTACAAATTGAAATTTTGCTATGGGGTTGAACTGAATGTCAATTGGGGTTTCCCAATCAAAGAGAATAATAGACATTTAAATTGAAGCGCATTGACGGAGTGCTCGTTCTTTACACTCTATAATTCGATGCCCCACTTCAGGTTTCTACTGAGTCAAAAAATGTGTTGAGACGCATAACATTTTTGTGTTCCATCCATATCTTACATAATACCTTATAATTATATCTTGCTTCTTCCCCATTGCTCTGTTTCATGGTTGCAAAGTAGATTCCCTTTGGATCAGACAGTAGAAACAAGTTGTTCTCTACCTATGCACTGATTCTTATTCCACACTAATGGGTTTGTACACCCCATTAGAAGGGAAACTCGTAATTGAAATTCATTTCATGTAATAATAACATAAAGTATGATAAACATTTGAATCACCCATGTAAGGAAAGTGAACATAGAAAACTGTTCCTGAGCTGAAACCAGAGTTTTCCAAGAATGATAATTAAGACATCACTCGTCTTCTGAAATCTCTTTTCAATCAAAAATATGCGTGGTGCTTATTCATGATTTTTATTTGGTAATATAGATCTACTCGGCAAACTTCGAGTTTTGCGGAAAATTTCCTTTATGTTGTTACGTTTTATTACAAAATCAGTAATAAACGTTGTTTATTAGAGTTCTTTTGGATTACAAAATTAAATACACACAAGCTTCACTGTTTTTATCACTGCACAATTTATTTAACAATGTACTACTCACATGGTTAACTATTCTTAATTACTACTCACAGTATGCACTGATAGCTTCACTGTTCTTCCGATTGCACAGCCCCTTAACCCTAAAAACATTCCGCCTTCGGGCGCGTGTATCTCAGAGATACAACCTCAACCGTTTTTACGGAAATACAGTTTTTTAATATATATTTTGCACTAAAATGTTCAGTGTGTAATTACAAATCATATCTGAGGAAGTATTTGTTTGAAAGAAGTAAATAATTTTCAAAATTGACACGTACTATAATAAAAAAATCATGGTAGATAATATAACCAAGTTGGTTATAGATTCATTGTTATTAAAACCGTGGACGATAATTTTTAAAATATAATTAAAACATACAAATACCAAAAGAAATAGTTTAAATGCACATGTCTTAATTATTCATAATTCATTTCAGTTTGTGAACAATATAAACAAAATATGTAAATATAACTTCATTCAAAAATAAGTAGCACGAAATCACTTTTAGATAAGACTTATTAAAAATCATCTAAATTTTAATGTACCAATCCTTTTAAAAATACTAGTTTAATTATTATCTCTTTTGCAGAGCTGCATTACAATTAGGACAAGGCGTGGAACTATGTTGTAAACAAATATTGCTTTTCCAAAGCTCACAAGAATAATGAGTAAACCTACATTTCTTTTCAGTTTTGCTTGGTTCACATCATTTGCTTTTGTTCGTTGTAGTGGAGGGACTTTTTTTATGCTGTTCTATACTTGAGTTCAATGTATGGTCCAATGAGTCTATATACTCGTCAATAAAGAGAAAGTTAATTGATGTATATATTTATGAAATACAGATTTCAAAAAAAACTTCCGAGATCGGGCTCATGGTATCTAGGAGATAAAACTGATTGACAGGTGAAACACACGATTCCGTTAAACACAGTGACACAACATACCTTGAGGGGGAGGCCTATAAAGAACATAACTCGAAGCACTACACCACCACTCTCTGCTAGGAGGACTGGCAAATATTTTTCTAGAAACTGTGTATCTGAGTGATAACGCGCCCGACGGAGGGTTAATTCACTCACGATCACTGAAGTTCACAGAAAACATGGCACTGCACTGTCCTTTACTTCGTGAAGTTAACGGCACTGCACTGTCCTTTACTTCGTGAAGTTAACGGCACTGCACTGTCCTTTACTTCGTGAAGTTAACGGCACTGCACTGTCCTTTACTTCGTGAAGTTAACGGCACTGCACTGTCCTTTACTTCGCGAAGTTAACGGTACTACACTGTCTTGAAAACGGCACTATACTGTTACTTACAGAGTCACGGCACAACACTGTTCTTCACATAAAAACACTTTACCGCACTGCAACTAAGTCGCACTGTAGCACTGAACGCACTGATGATCACTTGAAGACAGCTGAGAACAAACTAACTGTCGGGCGAGTTGTACAAGCTTATATAGAGGGGCGGCAACATCAAAGGACGCTGTACTGGACTCTTTAGTCTGGGACAATCCAGGCTCCACTAGACACCGGGCGCCAGTAGTCGGCTCCATTCATCTCCTTCGTACTTCCCAAAACGTGACTATCTCTGTTTAATTTTTAGCAGATTTCCCCTGAGGGAAATCAGCTATTGAGGTTGTACTCATGACGCGATTTTCGAAATTTTTCTTCAAATGTCCATCGATCCTACCCAGGAGATGACAAAAATGGGGTCCGTTCAAAACTGTATATATATATTTATATATACACTATATATATATATATATATATACACTATATATATATACACTATATATATATATACACTATATATATATATATACACTATATATATATATATATATATATATATATATATATATATATATATATATATATATACATGTCTGTTACCGCTCTAGCGGTCGCTATTTTTGTCTTATCGTTACCAAACATGATATATAATCGTTTTATACAAAAAAAAGATCAAGCTCGTTAATGGGTGAAATCGGACCAGGGGGAGGGGGGTTTAGATGGGGAGAATTTCGAAAATTCTTAATATCTCCGTCATTATGCCTCGGATCAAAAAATTGTATAGAATCTATCATCTTTCAAATGTAATGTTCTAAAATGTTGTTATGCACGTTCTTTCACTATCTTGATTATTTACCGAGATATTTGCAATTTTTAGTTTTCAGTAAAGCCCCACTCCTACTCATCTCATTTTTTCAATATTCTATTATGTTATGAAGCACTTTATTTGAAGCTTAAATACCAAATATGGTTCTCATTGAACTTTTAAGTTTTGAGATAAATGCAAATACGTGGCGCAAATGGGAAATCTGCTTAGGTAACGCAGCCCCTGCGTGACGGACTTTTCATGTATTAAATTGTCACAACAATATATTGTCGTTGTTAATTGAGGAATGAGTTGTCTCCAGCATGTAGTTTTCATTCCTTGACTCAATAACAGTGCTATTGATTAACTGTAAGCCATAGCTGGTACCTGCTGCAGAACCATTACTAAAATAGACTGTGACTCGAGTGTGTGTACTATAGAAGCTGTGACTCGCAGTCAGTCCAATAACATCTAACTCGGGTCTAGTCAACAGTAATATCTAGATCCAATTGCTTTTGAATGCTGTTACTCTTGGTGAGGTTACTACCTACTAGAATTTGCGAAAGAAGTAGACGACACATCCTAACGTTCGCAGAAGATGTGGCTCGCAGTTACTCAATTACTGATTTATATTCTCACACTTTGTGTTCACAGACATTTTACTTCTAACATAGATCCAAAACAGCATTACTCGCTAGATTGTACAGGTGAGAGAAGTAGCAGCTCGTGCTCATTCTATATTGAGTCAGCAGAATCTTTTGTAAGATAAGCCCATTATACAGTGAAACAACCTCCCTTTATTCTAATTTAAACCCCAAGATTGCTAAATTTGGTTGTTATAATTGGAAAGGACATTTTATACTTCAGTGCTATAGGAATGTAGTTTTATTGTTGAAACGTGTTGGAAATTTAGGAAACTAATGAGCATGAATCTAATGAGAAAACTAAGGATTGAAGTAGCTGAGAGATAAGAGATACTTAATTTAACTTTAAACGAAGGAACAGCTTATGCTAATAACAGTTAGTAATAATGGTAATAGTTGAGCTTTAAATGGATTTCAGGAAATTAAATTAACCTAAAATGGTAAAGGTTACTTCATTTTTTGTAAATGAGTCCGTTCCGTTCATAGTAGCTCGATTTTCTTTTTCTTCTCTTTTTTTTTTAAGCATGAATAAATTAATTGATGTTTTTAAGTCTTTCTGTTTTTTGTACAAACACGGAGGAAAAATAGAAAAAAAAAATAAACTATATTGTGATCCAATGTAACAGTAACGTGTCCCAAAGGACCTGTGAACAGCTTGAACCAGAAACATCTATTCTTTTGTAATAAAATTTGTGAAGAATTCACAGAATCGGCATTCATCGTTTGTTGCCTTATACATGTTCAACTTAGCCATTATTAACATACTATTCACTTGAAAACTTTATGCACTATGCCCCGAACCGCGCGCTCCTTCAGATTATGCAAAAAAATTGTGTCAACTCTGATTTGTTAAATAGATTATTATGACTGACGTCGGATAATACAATATCAAAAATTACATCCGTATTTACTCTTCCAGAATCAATTTCGACTAGTTTCTTGACGTATAGACTATCTATTTATCTCTGACCCAACAAATGACTAACCATAGAAGGTTGTAATTTCATATATGGAATTTTTTTTTTGTCGTCTAGTTTTCCTTAATGATCAAAATCGACTAATAACGAGGGGGATTTTTAAGACGACGGAAATTTAAAACATCAAATTTTTCCGTACCTGTTAGAGGCACAAAACATTTATATAGAACCATTTTTGTTTAACATAAAAAGGTCTATGAGTTATATTTTGTGAACTTTTTTATCCGATGTATTGTATAATCCGCTACAATACATCGTATATCTGGTAAACCTAACATTTTGTTTATTTAATTCAACAGGTGTACAAGAAAGTCATGTTTGATTGAGCCAGAATTAGAGAGTGCACATGAAGATTGCGACTGAAATGCTATCAAAAACTTCATAAAAGATGACGATAAATAAGAAAGATAATTTGAAGGAAAATAACTTCTATTTAAAGGGATAGGGAGGAAATGGAGCGAAAGGTTTGAGAAATGTAAAAGTGAAAGGATGATATTCGAAAAGAGCAATAGAGGATAAATCTGAAGGATAGTGGTAAGAGGGTGAGTGGAATTGATTAGAGACGAAGCTATTAGAGATTTAGATAGAAAGAGGAAGAGAGAGAAAATGTTGAGTGAATATCATAGGAAGGAGCGTGAGAAATAGCACTTGAGGCCGATAAAGAATGATAGAAAATGAGAAAATCGGCGGGAGGAAGGAAGGGGGGAGAAGTAGGAAGTGAGATTTGTCATCTTGGCGAAATGAGGTGACTACTAAATATTAAATGGGGACGCCATCTTATTGCTTATTGCTTCGGCACATTTTGAATCTCTTCCAGGGAATTCGCCCTCAGATCATCGTCGGTCAATACCGCTGAGTCGTATATTCCCAGTCCCAAGTCGGTTTTATTTTCGCGGATAACAGCACATTGTCTTCTAATATTCAAAGTAGAAATTGAAATATAAAATTGAATTTAAATTCTTTTGGCGTCTTCTTAGTATTTTACTTGCAATCTCATCTGTGGAGTTAAAGAAGATTTATTATTAATATTCTTCAGCTATTATGTATATAATCATTCAAAGCAATATCCTTCTGTTTTCATAAATTGTATTTATTGTCCTGCATGCTCGTGTTTCTCACTCATATTTACAAAGGCCTAAAGAGGTTATAAGCTGCAAGAAACATGATGAGTTAAAATAAAAATGTAAGATGATAAAAGTACTATTTTCGTAACATAACTAGCCATTACCTCTGAAGCAAACTGGACTCTTCTGCAATAAATAGAACGTCCAATCCTTCAATAAAGACGAACACACACACAAACACACACACACACACACACACACAAACACACACACTCTCACACATGACAGATAAAAGCTGGAAAATGGTGGAGGAATTCAAAAACCACTATATCAGACCTAAGTATATCTCAGCAAACGGAACCATGATGTCGTCAAAATAAAGCTATTTATGAGAAAACTCGTGCCCGCACAAATATATATGTATAAATTTGTTATCCCCCTGAAAAATTATTTCATTCAATGTAATATAATTGGATTTATTACTAGGAAGTACTTTATTCAACATTCCGTTCTACATGATTCGCGTTTTCTTTAGCACCTCTTCAGGTACTAAATCATACTCCACAAAACAAAGTCTGTTCTTGGCCGATGGGGCAAAATCCCTCTAGA
The DNA here is from genome assembly GCA_019009955.1 of Riptortus pedestris. Taxonomy (NCBI): domain Eukaryota; kingdom Metazoa; phylum Arthropoda; class Insecta; order Hemiptera; family Alydidae; genus Riptortus; species Riptortus pedestris. Next base: position 75,141,628 of record CM032230.1, on the reverse strand, counting down.
CAGACATCAGTCATTGAATAAGTAAATAAAAAGGACCAAATATCCTTCATATTTGAAGTTTACAACTTTTTTTATGAGTAATTAATGTATTCAAAAATAGAAACTGTTTGAGTGGAATGCAAATATGGTGCTCATAAAGTAGTAAAAAAATGGACATTTGGTTTTCGGGAAAAACCAACATGCATAAACACAGACGGTGATTTTTTATTTTTTTTGGTTTAAGTTTCTGAGGAACACGTACAATGACAAATAAATATCAATCAGATGTTAATGAATCGGCATTAAATTATTAGCAAGTTCTCTTCCACATTAAATCTAATAGTAATTGGGGCTCAGGTTAGCCATGTGAGTTAAAGCTTTGACCTTAGTCTGACATGGTAAACCTAAAGTGGGGAGTTCGATTTCCGCCCGGGGCATTAGGAGTTTATTTAGTAATGGAATTCACTAAATAAAATCCTTAGTCCCACCCTGACTAGAAAAGGGTGGTAACCTGTAGATAACCCCTCCCAATTCGCCTTGGTTGCAAAAAGTGGACGTTCATAAATAATTAAAATTAATTGTAAATAGTTGGGACATGAATGTTGTATTTAAAATTTTCAGTACATTAGGGAAAAGAAAATTAATAATTGAAAACATACATTAAGCTTAGAATTTACTACAAACAATGATTAGGAAATGAAATTAGACTGTTCTAAAAATTTTAAATGAAACGTCATTAAGTGAAACAAGTATTTAGTCTACAAGGAATTATTATTTGTACTGAATTGAAACAAGTACAAACAAAAATACTGAAAACAACACAGATGAATACCTCAGCCCAACATAAATTGTGGGCTGCAAAAAAGAAATGAAAATAACTCTGTTGATTAAAAAAAATGTTAATATTTATTTTGTGGAGATAAAATGTTTAGAGAGAGATACCATGATTCCATTAGGCTCCATCATTCTTTCAGTAGAAGTTATTATAATAAAGAATAAATTGTTGTTTCTTATAACTTCTGGCCTAATTATATCAGGAGTTAAGTTAACAGTCGTAAAGTGCTTACAGTAAGAAAATAAAGAGAATTCTGGAAGAAATGTTAGCGGCTAGCTAAATTGCTCCAGCAAACACTAGCCAGACGCTTTCTGAACCTTCTGGCCCACACACAGGCCTTCTCTATACTACAGACACTCTAGAAGAGAAGAAATTGTACTTAAGCAGTAACCAATTTATAGAATATGTTTTTAAGTATTTAAGAAATAATTGATTATTTGATTAATATAAAACCTATTATCCACAATTATGAAAGTTATACTGTGGAATACATATAAGTTTTGTTTCCTTCCAGTTTAACTATTTATAGTTTTTCTTTTATTTTCATTCATCTTTTTTTATTCTTTGTTGTTTTATTTTTATTTTGTATTTTTTACTCATAAATAAATATACTAAAAATTTATATTTAGTTTTGTTCATTCTATTTACTTTGTACATTTGTAAGCTGTGTAAAAATGTTAATATTTATTTAATCTTGTAAAATTATATCCTAACATGTTAAAATATGAATCGCCATTGTAGGGGAACGGTCCTAATTATTTTTAACTTTTGTAACATTTAGCTTTGTAAAAATGTTAATATTTATTTAATTCTGTAAAATTATATTCAAACATGTTAATAGATGAATCGCCATTTTAGTGGCATCTCAAATAAATAATAATAATAAAATATACTACAGAATTAAAAACCTGGTTAATTATGACTATTTCTTGAGAACTATTAATGCCACATTAATCGTTATTTAAAAATTGTTTTCTTAGTAAATTTTTAAGGGATTTTTGAACCCCTTATTAGAAAAGAGTGGTTTCAGTAATTGTAATGAATAAGAATGTTGATAACTGAAGTAGTGCATAACCCTGAAGAGTCATTCACAGTACAACACCCACTGGAGTTGCCGTGCAATTCAGCTGTCAACCATCAACAAACTGGTTAGCGGAGTGAGAATGGAAATCGATACTGTTCTGTCGGTTTGCATGGTTTTTTTTTTTTTTATTTTACTTTTTGCCAACTGTGGAATCTAACTGGCATCCGACATTGAAGGGAACTAATTGATCAGGATGCCTACGCAGCCTTTTTTTTCCCCTTGTTGCCATTTTCACGAACGGATGCAGGGTACAAAGTAGAAAAATAAACCAAGATAAAAAGCTATTGAGCTCCAGTCAAATGGAGAATCTGTTTTGTTTACCAGAAATGGGTTGGTGAACAAATACCATCTGCGAGTAAGCAACTCCCTCCCCCTGTTTGTTTTGTCCGTGAATTTTATACGGTTTTCTTGAGAATGACAGTTCTCGAAACATAGTTTGTAGTTAGTACCATCATCAAGGTAATCTTAAACTGTGAGTACTGTGAAGTTTATGTGAGATGTACTATTCTTCTGGTTTATTATGCTAATGATTGCGGAGTATCTTCCTATTTCATAGACGTAGAAGAAGGGAATGAGTAGGTCGATGCGGCATGAAGTGGAATAGTTGAAAACCAATTTCTATGATGATGTGACGGTGATTTAACAATACTTGGTAAGTATCACAGAGGGCGGAAGGGTCGAAATCAAAACTTCATCCATTAAACTATATTGAATATACTGCTTTACATGTTTCGCCATTTCTTCAACGCTCATAAAAGACAATTTTACCCTAGAAGAATTAACAAAGTTTTCATCGCTGAGAGACAACGTCAAAATTTTAAAACCATAACCCATTGATGTATAGTAAATCGCATAGCAGGAGTTAAATATAATCCTGGAAGTTAGAGACTATGTTCAAAAGAATAAAAAGGTTTAAATTTGATATTCTATTAAATACGACACTTATAATCAGTACATTACGAACTTAATTGAAATTAAATTTCAGAACTGAGCCAAACTGTGCATTTTTATTAGTCTGGAAGAAGCTGGAAACGATGTCTTCTTTGGTCTACTCATTAATGTGTAGATGGTTTTATATTGTATTTTTTATATCATTTTTTTAGCAGATTTCCCTTAAGGGAAATCAGCTATTGAGGTCGTATTCATGACGCGATTTTCGAAAATTTTCTTCAAATGTCCATCGATCATACCCAGGAGATGACAAAAATGAGGTCCGTTCAATATTATATTATATATATATATATATATATATATATATATATATATATATATTTATATCTGTATAGAACCAATCTTGTTGTAAATTAATTTTACTTTAAATATTGTTCTATACATTTATTCTCTATCTTGAATATTAACCGAGATATTTGCATTTTTATTAAATTTGGGCCGATAACGGATTACTGAGTTTCCCGCCAAAAGCTAGTTCGGCCCTTGTATGGAGATTTCTCTATTGTATAACTTCACGTGGGAAATCTGATTAGTTTACGCAGCCCTGCGTGACGGACTTTTTTATTGTTTTCGTGTTGTTGAGTTTGTGTTTACCGGCCGAAGATGGAGCATGTACACTGAAAATACTTCGCCCGAAAAATAAATCATTGTGAAGGATTAAGGCCTTTTACAACGATCCTGATCTTGATACGATACTAGTTAAGGCTGGACATCTGTACTCATTTCACATTACACGAAAGCTACTAATCATAGAGCATTGAAATTCCATACTTGAAAATGCTGCAACGTTTATTTACTACTCTTTGGTTGAAAATAAATAATTGGAAATGTCTCCTTACCAATTAAAGATAAAAAAGGACCTCTGCTGTTCGTCATTTACAAATTTTTATTTATTTGATTTTAGTTTTCGTGCAGTGTCTACACAAGATTTTGTTTACTTGAGAAAGAATTCTAAAATAGTTTATTCTGAGGTTAATCTCTGCAAATTAATAATTTTTTACATAATACTTAGAAAACAATTTGACCAAAATATATTTTCCCAATATAATTTTTAAGTGTATAAAGCTTAGGAGAATAAATACCTGACTAAAGTTTTAATTGTCAGGAGGACATCAAAACAAATAAAAACATGTGATCTAATGGGCTAGAAAAGTAAGGGTAAATGTAATATAAACAGGTTTCCCCGCAGAGGCGTTGCAATCTGTAAAAGAATACACTCGGGGGTGGGCGGAGGAAAAAAAATGATGGCCCAAAGAAAAATTATCCGAAAAGAAAGGGTCCATATATTTTGAAAATGGCTTCCTAGTGTTCACGGCTGTGAGGATGTCCGGCCCTGCTATGGGCTGGCTTCCAGTTCCCCTGCCCACACTCAGCTGCTAGAATACCCAGGGACATCTGTCAGTGTCTCTTCCCGCATGCTCCTTAGCCTCCAATACATCATCTTCTACCCCAGGCCTATCTTCTAAGTCGGAAAATTTCCATCTTCGTAGTAAACACTCGAAATGAAATTCACTTTCAGAGTAAGTGACAATTATGTTTAACTCTTTCCATATATATTTTTCTTTTAACTTTAAAGGTTTTATGCCAGTTTTTCTTCACGTTACGTATCATCGGATATAATTTCTTCAGTTTTCCTAGGGAGGACAATCGTTGGGGAGAGTCTATAAATCTTCTGTCTGTTGCCACATTTCTCTCGAATTAATATATTGAAATACAGGGTGCTTCAAAAAGAATAAAAATATTACAAAGTATTATTTTTTCCAAACTATCGATCGCTGTGCCTCGGTTCGGCTATTTGAGAAACGAATGCCTATTCTAGTTTATATTATACAACTACATGTTTATATTATGCAACTATATATGTCAGTTGCCTCTTGTTTTGCTTGGTATACATTCAACAGGAACACGAGGACGGCCAGGACTCTTTCCTTTACATACACATCCTGTACCTACAAGCTATCGGTACCATCTGCAAATGTTCCACTTATACGGATGATCTATTTGGTAACTCAACATGAAACGCCTTTTCACTTTAATAACGGAATTGCACTACGCAAACTCGAGAACACAACATAATTTCTGCAGCGGAGTAGCCATTTTAAACATATGAAGCAAAACAGATGGGAACTGACGTCTAGTGGTTATAATACGAATTAGACTATGCATTCGTTTCTCCAATAGCCGAGCCGTGGCGGAGCGATTGATAGTTTGGACAAAATAGTAGATTGTAATAAGTTTATTCTTTGTGAAACCACTTGTACTTTAAAATGATACAAACCTTTCCGTTTTGACTGGGGTGTCTTTGGTTAATTTCAAACTCAAGACCTCACTCTGGATTATAAATGCCCGAGGAGATATTTTGGAATCTCTTAGGACTCAAAATGTCTCCTCAGTGCTCTCTTTCTTTTTCTTCTGATAAAATATGTTCAAACATTTCAAGAGAAATTCCCCACACACACTGAACCTTTTCATAATTCCTCGTAAAACTCAGTTGCCTTTTTGCATTTGAAATTAGATTTCATTGTTAATCAATCAACAGGTACTTTTTAACTAAAGAAAGACTTCCACTCTTTAAACCTCTTATAGAATATAAAATTGAATTTCTGAGTTGGATAAGTAGAAATAAAAAGTCATTAGTTGTATTGTGGGTCGTTTTGTAATTTCCTTTATTTATGTAGTTCTTGAGTCAGCTATTAGTAGTAACCTTCATTTTTAGGAAGTCTGTTTACCTCTGTACGTAGTTTCTTACAAGTTTGTAAGGATTACGTGTCCCTACTGATGTCGTTTTCATTTTGTGTCTAGCGAAGCAACTATATTTTCCTTTAATTATTATCATTCCAAATTATCATATATCTATATATATATATAGGCAGTTATGACGGCATCTACCGACATGTATACCAATATCTCTGGAATATGCTGGATGGTAGAGGAACAAATGTATAAGGATCAATAAGAAGGCCAAGTCCTCTACTGGTTTTTTAATATAATGCAGAGTGCACTTTCGGAGTCAACGCTCCATCCTCAGTGCCTGCTGACAAACACAAACCTCGAGTTAATTTAACATTCACAGCATGGCCAAAAGGCAAAATAAACAACAGTCATAAAAAACGAACACAATATAAATAGTAAAAACAATGTTAATTCTTAAAACTAGTCAAATAATAAAAACAAACAACGGTAAGCATATGTCAACAACTATAAATTAAATTAAAAACTAAAAAACTACCTAAATTTCAATTTATATCACAGTGGAAAGAGGGCCATGACATGTCCAGCATAAAGTATCAATTGCTGTATGAGGAGAAGAAGGGCAAAAGATTAAATACGGCTGAGGGGCTGCATATAAGGCTGGACAGACAGGCGAATGGTGATAGGAATATTAATAAGAAGGAGGAGGCGGTAAGGCTGCGACATGTCGGTGACGGGGCCCTGTCTTCTTTACGGGAGCAGAGGTTCAGTCGCCCGGCAGTCGTGGTCCAGGCAACGCAGCTTTAATCAGGTACCTCCTTCATCTTCTCTCTATTATTAGTATGGGGTTTTTGTTTATTTTTTAGATGTTTCTTACAGTTCCTCTGGGTGGTTTTTTTTTTTTTTTTTTTTTTTTTTCCCCCGAGGTTCTCACCCTCTGTGATATAAATTGAAATTTAGGTAGTTTTTTAGTTTTAATTTTATTTATAGTTGTTGACATATGCTTACCGTTGTTTGTTTTTATTATTTGACTTGTTATTAAATTTTTTGATTGTTTCGGCTTTAATTTATAGTAGTTGACTAGGATTAGATTTTTTATATTTTTATTAGTTGACTAGTTTTAAGAATTAACATTGTTTTTACTATTTATATTGTGTTCGTTTTTTATGACTGTTGTTTATTTTGCCTTTTGGCCATGCTGTGAATGTTAAATTAACTCGAGGTTTGTGTTTGTCAGCAGGCACTGAGGATGGAGCGTTGACTCCGAAAGTGCATTATATTAAAAAACCAGTAGAGGACTTGGCCTTCTTATTGATCCTTATATTGTATACCAATAGTTTCCTATGGCGGAAGCAACCCACTATGTGATACGTCAAAAAATATGCACATTGAACTGAATGCAATTTTCCCCACTTAAATCCTTATTTCCAATTAACTGGCGAAACCAAACGACAAAGGAAATGCCAAACAATATGCACTTTGAACTGAATGCAATTTTCCCCACTTAAATCCTTATTTCCAATTAACTGGCGAAACCAAACGACAAAGGAAATGCCAAACAATATGCACTTTGAACTGAATGCAATTTTCCCCACTTAAATCCTTATTTCCAATTAACTGGCGAAACCAAACGACAAAGGAAATGCCAAACAATATGCACTTTGAACTGAATGCAATTTTTCTCCCTTAAATCCTTATTTCCAATTAACTGGCGAAACCAAACGACAAAGGAAATGCCAAACAATATGCACTTTGAACTGAATGCAATTTTTCTCCCTTAAATCCTTATTTCCAATTAACTGGCGAAACCAAACGACAATGTAATATGCCAAAAATATGCACTTTGAACTGAATGCAATTTTCCCCACTTAAATCCTTATTTCCAATTAACTGGCGAAACCAAACGGCAAAGGAAATGCCAAACAATATGCACTTTGAACTGAATGCAATTTTTCCCACTTAAATCCTTATTTCCAATTAACTGGCGAAACCAAACGACAAAGGAAATGCCAAACAATATGCACTTTGAACTGAATGCAATTTTTCCCAATAAATCATCATGTATAATAGTAAAGTTAAGGAAATTAAAATATATTTCAATGATAGTTTTGTTCAAGGTATCCGTTGTGTATTGTCCTATTATTTTAATTCTATATTGATATAAAAATGACTTCTTAAAGGAAAGTATGGAATATTAAAACATCTCTGCATTTTGTGAAAATAAGTTTTATTGTTTACATGTTCACGTTGTTCTGGGTTGAACATAGTATCTTGGGGATCTTAATATCTTTAAAATAGCTAACTTAAGTTGAAATATATCTTAATATCTTTTAAATAGCTACTTAAGTTGAAATTTACTTATATTATATTAATTCTCATATGACTAAATTGATTTCTAATGGTACATTTTAGTCATGATTGTAGTTCGTAGGAGTTCTTGATAGTGCTTTGGATTAATGAAATAAAACACACTCATGAATTATAAAATTTGTGATACCAAAGTTGCGATTTTGTTAATTATATAATAATAATATTTTGTCTTTATTTTAATGATTGTAACTATTTATTTTAGTCAGTATTGTAAGAATAAATAAAAAATCAAAATCAGTTTTAAATTTATAATACGAACTGCTATAAATATATTTCATTCAATGAAAGGAAGCGTTTAAATAATTAATTTTTCAAAATCTAATAGAAAAGCTTCTTCCTTTTTTTATATTTCGTTTCTCCTGGAGGCCGCTTTTTCTTTAGAATTTACAGAGTGAGTGGCTTTCCTACAGAATATTTCTTCTTTTTTATTAAATGTCTCTTGACATAATAAGCTGATTCCCATAACAAGTGTATTTAGATTCTCTCCAGACCTCGTCTACATGGTTCTGAAAAATTAATTTGTCTCCGGATTTCTCTTCTTCTTTTAGAATCTTAATTTAAAAGTAAAGCTCTCAGAAAAGTCCAATGCTCGAATATTAACTTCCTTTCATTATCGGTCACAAAAGAGAACTTTTAATCATTTTTCAAAGAAAGTAGGCAGATTTCTTTTTACTATCTTCCCTGTCTGCCAACATTTTCCTCTTTTAAGTTGTTACGACATGCTAGATCCCTTTCATGCTTTGAGTTTATTATGGAATTTAATACCGTAAGCTCTAATATTCTCGTAACACGTACGTGATAACCTCTTTTAAATATAGGCGTCACTGAAATTTATTATTGAATAGTTCATTAAAATTTACTGATTGAAATTTCTGAGTAATCGGTTTTTATGAAACAAACCCATTCACACATTAGTTCAGATGTCAAGAGATTGGGTGGGATTCATTAACTTAATAAAAAAAAAAATGAGGAGTTCCTCATACTCCTCAATGGAAATTGAGGAATTGAGCGTATATTTAAAATATCAAAAAAAGAAATTCCGTCAGCCAGGGGTTGCGTAACCTAAGCAGATTACCACACTAGTCAACTCATCTCAGGACGTAGTCCGGCCAAAAACCTGAAAGTACGAATTTATCGCTTTAAATTTAAGTTAGGAAAATATGCAGCGAACAACAACCGTAGACGATCAATATTTTAACAAGATTGATTCTCTAACATTTTTCCATACGACACATAATAAAGCAGATATTTTTGAATTTTCGAATCCCCCCTCTCCCCTATTCCTGGTCCGATATTTGTTTCTTCGAGATGACGGAGTGTGTCATTCTTCTCTTTGCCCCTTTGTTTCAGGATCATTCACAAATATCCAGGATTCGTCACCTGTGATCATACATTAGAAGAATTCTAAAAGGAAGTCATTTTTGAATTCTTGAGAACATTCAAAAGGCGGTGACTGACCAACTGGTATTTATTACTTGTAACTACAAGTAATACCAGTTGAAGACATCCATTCAGAGTGGGAACAACGACTCTGCCGGTGTATAGCTGACCAAGGGAACTACTTTGACGTTGTAGTTTGAGAAAAATAAAAACTTTGGTTCGTACAACCATATATATATATATATATATATATATATATATATATATATATATACATATGTATAATTTAGAACGGACCTAATTATCGACATTCCCTAAGTAGGAATCAATAGACATTTGAGGAAATTTTTCGAAAATCGCGTCATGAGTACAACCTCCATAGCTAATTATCCCTTAAGGGAAATGTGCTAAAAATGAAAAAAATTATTTCCCTTTAAAATTTTTTTTGGAATTATATATATATATATATATATGTCTGATACTGCTCTAATCTAAGTTTCGTTTGATCGTCACCAAACTTGATATATAAGTGTCTCATAGAAAAACTAATGGTCGAGTTTATTAATGGCTGAAATTGGATCAGAGGGGAATTTTAAAAATTCAAAATATCTCCTTTATTATGAGTTGGATCGAGAAATTATAAATAAATCATCTTGTTCCAAATTTAGTTTTCCATGAATATTATTAAATACATTTATTCTCTGTCTCGAATGTTAACACCTAGATATTTCCATTCTATAATTATCAGCCTTTAGTAAATCACCGCTTTTAGCAGATTTCCCTTAAGGGAAATCAGCTATTGAGGTTGTACTCATGACGGGATTTTCGAAATATTTCTTCAAATGTCCATCGATCCTACCTAGTAGATGACGAAAATGAGGTCCGTTCAAAACTGTATATATATATATATATATATATTTGTCTGTTACCGCTCTAGCGGTCGTAATTTTTGTTTGATCGTTACCAAACTCGATATTTAGTCGTTTTATGTAAAAAGAAAGATCAAGTTCGTTAACGGCTGAAATCAGACCAGAGGGAGGGGGGGGGGTTTAGAAGGGAGGATTTTTGAAAATTCGAAATATCTTCGTTACTATACGTCGGATCGAAAAATATTACAGAATCTTATTGCAAATTAAATTTACTATAAATATTGTTCTATACATTTATTCTCTATCTTGAATATTAACTGAGATATTTGCATTTGTATTCTGCATGTGCTCGGCAGCAATGGCTATGTTCGGACTTTCCGCCGAGAGCTCTGGCGGCCGTTTTCGTAACTATTCGTCCCTCGTGAATAGGTTTAGAGATTTCTTACTACTGCAGGTGTTATTAGGCAGATTTCTCTATTGTAAAACTTCACGTGGGAAATCTGCTTAGTTTACGCAGCCCCTGCGTGACGGACTTTTATTATAGCATGCTAGCAAAATAGGAAAATGTCATGAAACGTCTTATTCCAAGCTTGAAGAATATCAAATATTATTGAAACGGACTTGTACTATGTCTTATATTTGAAAATACTCTGTGTGTTGACGTCATGTATTAAGATTTTACGTTCTAGACTCAATAATGTCAATTTGATCAATACCAAATATGACCAGGAATTATGGTAGGTTATAAGGGGGGGGGGATCTTAAAATATCTCGGTCATAATAAGTTGCATCGAAAAATGTTTTTGAGAAACAATTTTTAAGAATTTAATGTTTTGCAATTGTTGTTCAATAAATTTTCCCATCTCAAATATCAGTATTTTTATACTAAGTCGTTATCTAAGTATAGATCACGTCATATCAACATCCACACTTATAATCCTCTGATTTACTTTATGCAAATGAGTCACTGAAAATTATATATAGGCCTATATATATATTTGTCTATTAACGGTCTAGTTGTGGCAATTATCGTTTGATTATTGCCAGAGTTAATACTTGATCGTTTTTTTGTAAAACGAAATATCAATTTTGTTAATGACTGAAATTGGACCAGAGGGAGGAGGGTATTTAGAGGGGGAATTTCAAAAATTCGAAATATTTCCGTTACTATACGTCAGATCGAAATATTGTTAAGAACCAATTTTATTGTAAATTTAACGCCCTATAAATATTGTTCTATAAATATTTCCTCTTTCATGAATATTAACCGAGATATTTGGATTTCATAGCTTTCGGCTTTGAGTAAAGTCCACTCTTAGTCATATTATATTAATAATAAGCAGTTATATCATGAAACACTTCATTCCAAGGTTAAATACCAAATATTGTGTCCATTGAACTTCTACTTTATAAGAAATATCCAAATTCGTTCTGTTGATTTCACGCCACGTCCTTTGTTTTTGGATTACTAAAATTAGAGTGATTGAGACAAAAATTATTTTGCAGAAGCCATTGGAAACTAGTTTTCAATAAAATTAATATGTTATATTCAGATATATTTCAGTAATTGTTCCGGTCGAAGATATTTCTATGTATCTATTCAGTGCTGTGAGGATGGCTGGGATGTTTGTTTAAAATGTAGACGCTTTTTTTTGAGGAGGTTATTAAATGTATATTGATGGAATGATTTCTCATTACCGTTTCTATTTATTCACTTAATACTCACGGTAGTGTTTTAGAAGATTTATCTATTGTAAACCTTCACGTGGGAAATTTGCTTTGTTTACCCAACTCCTGACTTTTTGAGCAAACCATTTTCGCCCAAACTCATGTGTAAAAGCCTCCATTGTCTTAGGCAATTTTCTGGTTTATTATATACTATCCTTTTATGAAAATGATGGACGTGCAACAAATAAGTTACGAAGTAATCCAATAGAGGAGGTTTAAGTTCCCCACACATAGTTGAACGCCCCCCTCCGCGTGAAACAATGGCTTAAGTGATAAGTTTTATACACTTCGATTATAAAGTTGCAAATTCCATGCATAATTTAAGACGGCAGTTCCTCTGGAAGGAGATGGAGAAGAGAAAAGACAAGGGGCCTACAAACTTCCTAATTGCCTGATAAACTAATTGGGGTTAGATTCCAAAGCACTATGAGAGCTGTTATCACGGGAATTTCTATATTTTAGAAGTGAGAGTGATGGAGGAAAAGGGGTTTGCGCATTTTTATTCCAAAGAGTCTCTCCAAGACCCCCTCCCCTGAAATGAGATCTGAAATGAGGAATGGTTTAAAGTTGAAGTGAACTCGGCAAGAAGAGGAGCGATAAGCACTTAATACTAACTTATTTCGGGGCTTTAGATATCCTCAAATCCTTGGCCCAGAAAAACTAGAGTTATTTAGCAGCCAAGATTGTTTCACAGAAACTTAGGATCGTTTTATTACATACCATAATATCGCCTTAAAATGTAAGAGGTATATTATGGTATTTAATAAAATATCATAATTGTAGTTAATCTAATTTAAATATCCAATATAAATATGGGGCCCTGGTTATTCGGATGTGATTGAGAAAGCTCAATTAAACTTCTTTAAATGGCTTATGTGTCTTCCTAAAAACTCTCCTAATGTTTACATTAGAACAGAATTTAACCGTACACACATCCGACACAAAATTTTCAAGAGGATGTTGAATTGGTGGAAGGCTCTAAAAGACAAGTCGACAGATGATATATCAAGACTGTATTACGTGCGCCTAAAGGAATTATCTGCCAATTATTCAATGCCATTTACTTGGGTGAATGAACTGGGAGCGTATCTTGGGTACATAGGAGGGAGCTTGGAGGCGACTCTCGCAGAGGCGAGGAGTACCTGTACCAAAATGTGCCATTTTTTGAGACCAAAGTTATATCTCAAATCCGTTTATTAGGTACAAAAATCAAAGATTGATAGTGGGTAGGACAGATTACATATTCAATCCAGAAAAGCCATGCCCCCTTTGCGAAGATAGCCAAGACACCGTTTCGCTCTTCATCCTTAAATGCCCCGTTTAAGCAGAGAGAAGAAACCACCACCTGTAAAGTCTCAACAATCCATGGATAATTTGTTTGACCTTAGGGACAAGAATAAAATAAACTACATATACGTTTTCATACTTAAAGGTCTTTACGTCAGAGGGAAAGAAATACAAACAATATAATTATTAAAATAAAATTAATATTTATGTAGTTTTTTTCTATAGTAATTATTGTATATAGTTTTTTTTTTTTTTTTTTTTTTTTATTTTTTTTTTTTTTTAAATGAATTCTCTGTTTATGTTTATATAAAGTAAAGATTAACGAAAAATGTAATCATGACCTTAGGCTGAACCCTTGCTATAAAATTGTTAAATTTTTAAAAGCAATAAAAATTTTCATTCATTCTAATTTAAATATAAACTGAATAGTTTCTGTTGCAGTCATACCTTTTATTTAAATATCTAACAACTATTCTGCGCATCTTATAACTATGAGTAATTGAGGGCTGCAAATTGATTTAATAATGACAACTAAATTAATACATTTTATTTACTACTAAACAGTTATGAAATATCCCTAAAAAGAACAACTCGACCTCCAACAATTTAGTATTGTCCAGCATAACTAAATTCATTTTGTTTCTACATATATTTGGTACAGTAGGTGGAACATTTCGTAATTTTCAAAATAACACCTTCTTTACTAAGCTTAAAAGAAAACGAAAGTTCATCATATGCAATCCCATGTTATTTAAACAATATTCCGAAAAATATGAAACAATTTTAAAACTAGTATAAATAGCCTACACAAGACATCTTCATATTATATGAATGGAAAACTAAAAATAATACCTACCAGATAAATAATAACTCGTTACGATGCCATATATACCGACGGAATAAAAAAGGAACCAAAATCAGAGTAATAAATACGAAATAACCGGTAATACTGATGATACATTGAGAAATAAAATCAACAGTGTAGAAAACCTATTTTTTTTTCGAAAAGCATTTTAAAATTTCTTTTTGACACATAAAAATTAAATTTTTACCAAAATAAGAATTTTATAATAGAATATAGTGCAGACATACTGACATTTTATATATTACGTGTATACACTTAACTCATTTTCCATAAGACTAGTTCATAAGAATTCGAATTTATTTGGTAATGGGATTCCACTCGCCAATTAGATAGTAAAATGAAAATTAAGAATTTTATTGCTTGTAAAGGACAACAAGTAAATGAATATTTATGACTATTTTTCCATTTCTTTATTTCTGAGTGAAATTTACAATTCATCATAGCTTAGATGGTAACTGCGTTTTCTTGATATTTTTTAGATGACTCCATTGTCAACAAGCGGCAGTTTTGTCCTGAAGGAATATTGCTCCTATTTTTAGTTAACCATAAATAATTATTTTAATTCAATGATCATATATATATACTAGCGGACCCGACAGACGTTGTCCATCATGATATTTCATGCGATTAGGATATTAAATTTAATAATATTATGTTTAAAATAAAAGCTACATTTAATAACACAAAAAACAAATTTTGTTATGTGCGCGTTTGCCTAAAAACAAATAGAACATGAAATATCGAGAATTTTTTATTCAGGCCTCCCTTATAACCCCCCCTCCCCTTTGAACCAACCTAAAACATTTAATATAGCTAATAATCATGGAAGAATTAATGCTAATTCACATATAGAGTTTTGTTAAGTTCGGTTCAATCGTTAGTGCCTAATAAAATTGTTGGCTCCTACATTAATGTTTTAGTGTATATCTCGTTTATACTTTGTTACACGACAAAAGTGAATATAACAAAATAAACAACTTTTTCCTGTGCATATTTGCCGAAAAGCCAATAGTAAACGAAATATCGCTATTTTTAATTTTATTTCTCCCTTACGTTCCCCACTCCTGCTCCATCTGCCGAGCTGATTTTTGAATATGAACCATCCAGGGTGTCACCCAAACGCATACAAAAACATTCATTCCAATCGGTCAAGCTGTTTAGGAGTTCAGTGACATATACACGTACAGTAGAATTATATATATATAAATTAACCTTTTGATTTAATCTTTTAAACTTCATGACAATTGAATTGATCACACTTGTATCTGTTTATTGTAAGACGTTTGTTCATATGATGTTTTAGATTATTATTCTTTACTATTGAAATTTTCAAACAACCTTTCATCTCAACTTTGTCCTATGCTAGCACCTGGAGCTAAAGATCACTTGTGGCACTCTCCTAGCTAAAGATCACTTGTGGCACTCTCCTAGCTAAAGATCACTTGTGGCACTCTCCTAGCTAAAGATCACTTGTGGCACTCTCCTAGCTAAAGATCACTTGTGGCACTCTCCTAGCTAAAGATCACTTGTGGCACTCTCCTAGCTAAAGATCACTTGTGGCACTCTCCTAGCTAAAGATCACTTGTGGCACTCTCCTAGCTAAAGATCACATGTGGCACTCTCCTAGCTAAAGATCCGATAAATGGGAACAAATTTATCCCCAATTATAACAACGCCTTAAAAGCTGGTCTTGAGAAAAACTTCGTATCAGTCATAAATAACGAAAACTAGAAATATGTTTCAGTGATTAGGTACATTGGTGGTAATAGTTTTTGTCATTCGGAGAGACATCAGCAAGGAAAAAAAGAGTTGGGACGATGGATTTCAAGCTAAAAGATGCGTTTTGCGAAACTGTTTTTTTTTTTGTCAAGTTGTTGGTTACAAGATGTTTGTTCACGTAGCTGGTTGCATAAAATTCATTGTTCCAACGCTGAAAGTGGTAGCTAATCATTAAAACGTATGTCGAGTTATAGTCATTTATATAACAGTCGTAAATGACTGTAAACTGAAATCGCTCCAGGCGCTAGCGAAGGACAAAGTTGAGATGAAAGGTTGTTTTACAAAAGTTCGTATCCATAACATCGTATAAAAAAACGTCGTGTAATAAACACTCTTAACCAAAAAAAGTAATTTTGCAATATATCTTCTCTCAAACAAGAGTTATATGATTATGGCAAAATAACACAGCTGTGTTCATCTTCTTCTTTTTAGAGAAGATAGCTCTCCCTTTGTTTCAGCGGATAAATTAAAATTTAATACATTAATTTATGTTAACAAAAGGGTTATGTTTACTTAAAAAACTTTAGGAGGGGACAAGGGTCCATTTGTAAGCTATTAAAAAAATTATAACAACCCATTTTAAATAACAAAGGATGTAAAACACTTAATGGTAATACCTTTCTTAGGGTCCTTTCAAATATTGTACAATGAAGTTATAATAGGGTCTGTATTTTTTAATTTGATCACAGAATAAAGAGGTTTATATTATTATGACAAGCCCTACGGCTTATCCTTTTAGCTTTTATAAATTGTAATTTCATAGAATAACGGACATGTTCCTCCTGCAAGAAAACACCTCCTTAAAATGTAAGCGTTCTAAGTAATCTATTTTGCTCAATAATGCAATTTCTTCCCAGAAATTACTAATTCCTACAGGCAATACTAATTGAGTTCTTTGAGGGAAAAAAAACACAAATCTTTTATCGTCCTCCAAAGTCTTTAATGTGGTTTGATCACATCTTTCGTAGTCACAGTGATACGTATATAAAACTAAAAAAATAAATATTACAAATAAAGGACAACTTGCTTTATGTTATCTCCTAATTTAAATGAAAATCAAATTCTTTAATTGCAAAAATCGTAATTAATGTTGCTGTAATATCTAAAATATAAATTCCATTAATTCATTAATATTGCCGAGTCTAACGCGGTGTAGAATGCATTTATGTAAAGTTTAGAATAGGGATTGCATAAATAAGTACGTCAAGAAGTTATAAACTTAGAAGTGTCTACTTTTTAAGAAAGAGTTTATCAATTTTTATTCCTCGGGAAGGCATAATTTAGTTTTAAAATTTGATTTCAGTTTAATGAAACCAATTTAATTGCAGAGTTATTGATGAAAAAGCAAGAGGTAAAAACATAACTATTATGAAATGTGGGCTTTGGCGAAAGATGTCAGCAGGAATATTAAACAAAAGACCGCACTTCTTTATGTAAGTAGCTATATAACTGTCGCACGATGCTCATTATGCGCTGGGAAAATGAATAGAAGTCCTATCCCTCTTTGACCTCTCAGATAAATAATAATTCTAGTTCTAGCTCTTCTCAGTCCCACCATTGTAATGTACTGATGGTGAGGTATAAGGAAGTAAGATTTCTGTATCACACCCTAATAACGAAAAATTCATACTCAATTATAAAAAAAAGTCCGTCACGTAGGGGCTGCGTAAACTAAGCAGATTTCCCACGTGTAGTTTAGTAATAGATAAATCTACATACTGGTAACACAACACCTCCGTAAATAAATACAAACGGTTAAATAAATACAAAAGGATACAAATGTAAACAAACAGGTCTGCCCGCCTCACACCGGAAAGAAAAAGTCCGTCACGCAGGGGCTGCGTAAACTAAGCAGATTTCCCACGTGTAGTTTAGTAATAGATAAATCTACAATAGAGAAATTTCACGAGAGCCGAGCCAGTCAAAGAAACGGCCGAACTAGCTTTTGGCGGGAAAATAACTCTCGTCCGTTAGGCTCCGAGATTAAATTAAAAACAATTCAATCTCAAAAAACAACAAGAACACAAAAGACCGTTAATAATAGCAGCGCTCTGAACACTTATTACACCAACACTAAATAGTAACAATGAATATCCATTATTTGTAAGACTTAATACTGCTGTGAATATTAAGTAAACAAATAAAGGGTAAGTCAAATGGTAAGAACCTTCCTGATAGCAAACAGTCTGAGTTCTAAACAATCAGGTTAGCCAGCTTTTACCGGAAATAAAAGCAATTACGGAAATATATTTGAATATAAGTTATAAATTTTATTCGTATAACTATTTATTATATCTAGTACTGTAATTGATAATAGACCAGAATAATTTTAATCACAACCATTCCAAATTTAGGAAGAAAATAGAAAGGGGGGGGGGCAAAATACGATTCAGAGGGTTATGAGATTTTCACATGATTAAGGAACAAGCAGGTTAGCCAGCGAAGGTTTACAATAGATAAATATAGATACAGGTAACACTTCCGTGAATATTAGTGAATAATTACAAACGGCAATGAGAAATCTTTCAGTGAATTTACAATATAAGTTAATAGTCCCTACAACGTAATACGGCTGGATAGTAAACAAACAGGTTAGCCAACCTTGTAGTGCAGTATCGATAAATAGACCAGAAAAACAAACAATTAAAGAAATATATCTGAATATAAAATATTAATTTTATTGGAAACTATTTATTATAGTTAGTGGAGTAATTTGAAATTAATCAAAATAATTTCTATCTCAATCACTCAGATTTTTGTAGTCCAAGAAAAAAAAGGGGGGGGGGCGTTCAACAGAACGTATTTGTTTTTACCTCGTAAAATAAAGCTTTGTTGAAAACAATATTTTGTATTTAACCTAATAATGAGTTGGTTCATTAGATATCAGCTTATTATTAATATGTCCCTAGTAGGAGTAGGGGTTTACTGAAAGCGGAACTCATTACAAAAAATACAAATATCTTGGTTAATACTCATTATACGGAAAATATGTATACGACAATATTTATAGTAAATGTAATTTGCAATAAGATTGACTTTATACAATTTTTCGATCCGACGTATCGTAACGGAGATATTTTGAAAATCCTCCCCTCTAAACCACCCCTCCCACTGGTCCGATTTCAGCCGTTAACGAAATTGATCTTTCTTTTTACATAAAACGACTAAATTTCGAGTTTCGTAACGATCAAACAAAAATTGCGACCGCTAGAGCGGTAACAGACAAATATATATATATATATATATATATATATATATATATATATATATATATATATACAGTTTTGAACGGACCTCATTTTCGTCATCTACTAAGTAGGATCGATGGACATTTGAAGATGTCGAAAATTCCATCATGAGTACAACCTCAATAGCTGATTTCCCTTCAGGGAAATCTGCTAAAACAATTACTGAAATATATCAGAATATAACATATTAATTTTATTGAGATCTAGTTACTATATCTAGTACTGTAATTAACAATGAGTCAGAATAATTGTTATCTCAATCAATCAAATTTTAGTAGTCCAAAACCTTAAGACGGGGGGGGGGGTGGCACCTGGACATATTTGCATGTACCTCGTTTAATACAATTAATACAATTTTTGGTATTTAAACTTCGAATAATGTGATTTATTATGTAGCAGAGTATTGTTTATGTAACATGGGTAGAAGTGGCGATTTGCAAATGGCTGAAAACTGAAAAATTCATATATCTCGGTTAATATTCAAGATAGAGAATAAATGTATATAACAATATTTATAGTACATTTAATTTGCAATAAGATTGATTTTATACAATTTTTCGATCAGACCTATGGTAACGGAGATATTTCTAATTTTCGAAAATCCTCCCCTCTAAACCTCCCCCTCACCCTGGCCCGATTTCAGCCATTAACGAACTTGATCTTTCTTTTTACATGAAACGACTAAATATCGCGTTTGGTAACGATCAAACAAAAATTGCGACCGCTAGAGCGGTAACATATATATATATATATACAATTTTGAATAGGTCCTCCTGGGTAGGATCGATGGACATTTGAAGAAAAATATCGGAAATCGCATCATGAGTATAACCTCAATAGCGGCCCTTAAGGGAAATCTGCTAAAAGCATACATTTGCTAAGCGTTTAAGTTAAATTTAATTCAGGGATACAGAAGGGAGATTCAAAAGAAAATTCAAATGGGCTCCCATAACCCGGATAAAACTTGGAAAAGGGAATAGAACTAAGGAAAACAACTGGCATTGCCAAGAGCATAGGAATGGCCTGTCAATGCAGTTCTTAAAGACTCGGCAGGAAAGATGGCGAATCAGGGAATTCTGTTTAGCATTTAAAGTAGCCCTGCTGCCTTGTGGCTTAGTTTGCTGCTTGATTGAGTTCCAATGGAACAACAACGAAGAGTTTACTCCTATAACTGTCTCAATGTCCTATGTTCCACTAAAAGACGATGGTTTCTCTAGCTCACAAATTAACTAGGTACATGTTCGTACCGCTGTTTGCCTTTTCCTGATTTAACTCGTGGGTTTCCCTAACTAGGGGAAGCTAAGAATGTCACTATTGGTTCTAAACTGTATAACTGAAATCCCATAAAATATGTGTGCTATTCTCTACTTCATAAAGTTCGAGTAAATTCAAGATTACGTGTTGATGTTTGACATCTCTGGGAGGTGCTAGGCAAACTTGGGTACTCTTATATTCTTTATAATTTATTTCATTCTCACCTTATTTTTTTATTGTATCTTCTCCTCAAATGGTTTATTGGAAAGAAAGTTTCATTAACTAGTTAAGCGACAACCTCAATATATTATTCTCGGTTAATAAGTGACGGTAGGAAATACTATATGCAAACGTATACAATTATTAGCTAATTTAATAACATGACGGATAATAGTAACTTTTAAAAAATGTATTACAATTAATTAATTTATTATATGGTTCATTAACAATATACTATTTTGTGGCTTACTTTTCTTTGATATACTAGTTTAAACTTCATTTATAAAGAATTATTTTTGAATAGAAAAATTACATTTATATATATATATATATATATATATATATATATATATATTTAAAATTGTAACCTCTGTCTGTACATTGATTTTTTTCGCGAATTTTCACAATACCTTTTCGTTTCACATGTCATTACACCATAACTGCATTTTGTTTCTTTCGTGTGTGTTTGTTTGTTACCTTTTCACGCATAAACGGCTGAACCTAATGTTATGAAACTTGGTATGTATATTACTACTAACCCAACTTAGACTTTAGGCTATATTAATTTTCTCTGAGACGAGAAGGAGTGGGGGTTATAAGGAAAGCCTGAAATTAAAAATAGCGATATTTCGTTTCCTATTGGTTTTTCGGCAAATATGAACATAACAGACGTTGTTTATTTCGTTATTTAGAGTAACTTTTGTTATATACATTTTTTTTCGTATAGCGAATTATAAACGAGATATACGCTAAAACATATAGCGGAAGTGAACAATTTTATTTGGGACAAAAGACCCAACCGAACTCGGTATGTGTATTAGCACTAACGCTTTCATTATAATAAGCAATACCAACATTTCTAGGGACGGGCAGAAGTGGGGTTGTAAGGGAGGCCTGAATTTAAAATAGCGGTATTTCGTTTTCTATTCGTTTTTCGGCAAATATAAGCATCACAAAAGTTGTTTATTTTGTTATTTAGAGTAAATTTTGTGATATTCATTTTTGTCTTTTAACAAAGTATAAACGAAATATACACTATAAACTAAAGCAGGAGTCAACTATTTTATTGGGCGCTAACGATTGAACCGAACTTAACAAAACTCGGTATGTCAATTAGCATTAACTCTTCCATGATTATAAGCTATATTAAAATGTTTAGGTCAGAACGGGAGTGGGGGTTATAAGGGAGGCCTGAAATAAAAATTAGGGATATTTCATTGTCTGTTTGTTTTTCGACAAACATGCACATAACAAAAGTTGTTTACTTTGTTATTTAGATTAACTTTTGTTTTATACATTTCTCCAGAAACAATGTGTGGAGTAAGTAATTTGCGTAGGAATATTGATAGCTCAACAATTCATTCCACTTTGAACTATCAGGTACCTCACCTGGAAAAATTAATTCAAATCTGCGTTAATATTTTGTCTTTAATAACTGAAATCTATGCATAATGCACAGGAGACGGGAAATATGACAATATGGAGGACAGTGAAGTCTTATATAAAAAATTAATTTTATTATTAGCAAATGCCAACAACGGGTATAAACCCTAAACACTGGGACGGGGAAATGACAAAATATTGTGCAAAGTAAACCCTTGGCAAAAAAATACCATCACCATTCTGCCTCAAATGAATTCCCAGGCGAAGCCGGGTATCTGAGCTAGTATATATATATATATATAAATATATATATATATATATATATATATATATATGGGTTTGTGTGTGTGGGTGTCGGTGTGTGGGTGTGTGTGTGTGTGTGTGTGTGTGTGTGTGTGTGTGTGTGTGTGTGTAGTGTTAACGGAGCTCATTTTCGTCATCTCCTGGGAGGTATTGATTGACAATTGAAGAAATTTTTTGAAAATCTTATTATGAGTACAATCTCAACAACAGCTGATTGCTGACTTCCCTTAATAGAAATCTGCAATAAATAGTCCCGTATGTAAGTCGTTCTAAATAATGTTTACACATACACACACGCATATATATATATATATATATATATATATATATATATATATATATATATATATATATACACATAAATGATATAATTTGGAAAGTATTGTTAATGTTATTCCAAATAGTATTAGCCCAATCTTATTGTCCCTTATTGTAACTACTCAAAACACTTTTAACGGCGAATTAGAAATACAGGAAACACAGTTGTTACTTCCATTAAAAAATTTAGATGTTGCAGAAATGTAGGAACCAAAGACCCAGTTCCATTTTCTATCCCTTTCTCCTGAATGAACTCAAAGTGTGCCTATATACGCAGTAACAATGAATACGAACTCCCGGAAAAGGGTAATTGCACTTAACGGAACATCCAATAAAAGTGCAAGTACCTTCAATTGCTTTCAATTGGGGTATTTACTTCATGAGCCTTATTTTGTAGGAAAAGAAGCTTTTCGGCTCGAGAGTATTTAACCTAGTCAAAACAATGTAAAATGTAGGCCCTCCATTTTTTGGTTATATATTAATTTGCACACATGAAATTATTTGTAGCTCAGATATTAGTTATTTTGATATTTATAATATATTTATCCACAGCCTTTAATATTCGGTGATTGTTTGCTAGCATTAGAAATACTTCACAATTGATATTAATTACAAATGGCAGATTCATGTATTTTATGTGGATTTAAAAATAAGTAAATGATATTTTTTAAACCTTTAGATATGTTTTTTTTTAAAGTTAAAATCTTGCTCATATTGACCCTTTTATTTCTGATCCGAAACAAATTCCTCTGTCTTACTATTACTAAAGAGTAAAGAGTTTTTAAGAATATCTTGTACTTACAGACTATATAAGTTAAAAAGCCCGTCATGCAGTGGCTGCTTAAACTAAGCAGATTTCCCACGTGCGTTCGTGTGGGGTTTATTGAAGGCAGAAAACAAGTAAGTACTCACCTAATACTTAAGTTACGGAAAAATGCATAGAATAAGAATTGTAGAACATCATTAGTTTAAGAAGATTGTCACTATAACATTTTACGATCCGAGTCATAATAACGGAGATATTTTCAATTCTCGAACACCCTCTCCCACACTCCATTCGGAGTCCATTTTCAGTAAATAATAAAATATGATCTTTAGCCTTGACGGTTAAATATCAAATATGGCTGAGATAAAATAAACATTTTTGTGTAAACAACGAAAAATCATAATTGATAACATAATCATCACATAACGTATTTACTTGTATCTCACAAAGTAAATTTTGCATGAAAACCATATTTGGTATTTAACCTTAGAATGAAATGGTTCATGATAGAACAGCTTATTGTTAATACGAGAAGAGTAGGAATGGGGGTTTACTAAAGGCGGAAAACTGAAAAAAAAATATATATATCTCGTTTATAATCAAGTTAATTAAAACAACATTCATAGAACATTAAATTTGCAATAGGAGTGGTCCTATTCACTTTTTAGATTCATAGATACTTAGAATATATATGAAATTCTCCCCATCTCACTGGTCCAATTGCGGCCATTAACGAACTTGATCTTTCTTTTTATATAAAACGATTAAATACCCAGATAATGATAAAACAAAAACTGCGACTGCTATATATATCTATGTAATTTTAAATGGACCTCATTTTCATCAGCTATTAGGTAGGATTGATGTAAATTAGAGGAAACATTTTGAAAATCTTTTCATGAGTACGAGCTCATTAGCTGATTTTCCTTAAGGAATGTCTGCTAATTGAAAAATAAGATATATATTAAAGCAACGTTCTGAAAAATATAATGATGTAACTATTTATAAAATAAATATGCCATTTTTGAAATAATTATGAAAACATATTTATAAAATCAACCCATAATGAGCAAGACTTTGAAACTGTAAATAATGGGCTTAGAAAGAGGATTTCTAATATGCCATAACTCTTTATACCTAATCAATATTCTTATAGCATTTGCTTGGTAATTCCTTCCTTATCCTTTCAACAGAAGCAACAAAAAACTTTTTTTTTCGGACACCTGTCCTTGGTTGCTCTCTATTATTTCCATGCTATCCAACTAATGAAGCTTTAATAAAAGGATTTATTTGGGACAAAGAGGAAGTTCGTCCTGTCTGTTTGTGGTAGATATGTTTGGTTGAAACGCATTGTTTCCTGTAGACATATTTGGATTGACGTCTATAACAATACGGCTTTAACTAATAAAACATATGGTTTCAAAAGACTATTGTTTAACAAGGTATTGGCCGATATTCCCGGCGTGGACACAGAAAGCAAAAGCTATTTAATAAAGAAAGAGGATGCGGAGGGTTCTGGGATAACGCCATTAAAGTAATTGATACTAACGGGAAAGGGTTATATTACCTTTCAGCTGTAGAGCCGAGCATAAACCCCATTGGCTTACTGCCTCGCCGTGTTTGTTTTAACGGCAGACAACACTACCGTCATCTTACCGCCGCCCCCTTTCCTTTTGGCTTCGGTTTCTAGCTTTTAATAGGGTTTGGCTCTGCTGAGGCTAGCCGATTTAGGGTAAAACCTTATATTTATTAATTATATAAATTTTTAGTACATTAATATTCCGTGATTCGGTGGTAGTCGGGATTACTCGGACATTTTCGGCACCCATCTGGCAATTCGGTACTTAAGTGAATAGTTCTTGAAGATTATATAAATAAAATAAAAAAGTACGTCACGCAGGGGCTGCGTAAACTAAGCAGTAAAAAAACAAGTAAGTACTCACCTAATACTTAAGTTACGAAAACATGTATAGAATAACATTTGTAGAACAACAACAAGATTGGTACTACAACATTTTTTAATCCGAGTCATCGTAATTGAGATATTTTGAATTTTCGAACCCCCTCCCAAACACTCTAAACCCCCACCATCCCAAGTCCATTTTCAATAAAAAAAAAAATATGATCTTTAGCCTTGACGGTTAAATATCAAATACGGCAGAGATCAAATAAACATTTTCGAGTAAAGAAAGAAAAATCTCAATTTATAACGTCATCATTATATAACGTATTAGCATGTATCTCACAAAGTAAATGTTCAACGAAAACCATATTTGGTATTTAACCTTTGAATGAAGTGGCTCATGATATAGCAGCTTGTTGTTAATATGACAAGAGTAGGAGCGGGGGTTTACTAAAGGCTGAATACTAAAAAAAAAAAAATAATAAAAAAAAAGGTGTAAATGTCTGGGTTAATATCAAGATAATTAAAACAACGTTCATACAACATTAAATTTGCAATAAGAGTGAACCTATTCACTTTTTCGATCCGGAGATATTTAGAATATTTGAAATCCCCCCATCTTACTAATCCAATTGCTGGAACTTGGGATTTACTTTTACATAAAATGGTTACATTTTCGACATTTTCGGCACCCCACTAACAATTAGGCATATAGGTTAATTAATAATATATGTTCGACCGGTAATAATAATAATAAACTGTTATTTTGTGTATTTCTCACATTAATTATAATTGAACTAATAAAAATTAAATTTAGCTACTTTGAAATGCATTATCCAAGGTCCAGGACCATAATAGAACTTTATTGCTTATTGTAGGGACAGAGTATACGTATACGGTATATACTCTAAAATGGTTGATGAACTATTATCAAAGATTCTTTTTTACTGATTATCATTAAACAAGTTGCATAGCTAATGCATTCTAGCTGACGGGTCCACGTCGAACTTCAGCATAGTAATGAAAGTCCGTCACGCAGGGGCTGCGTAAACTAAGCAGATTTCTCGCGTGATGATAACAATAGATAAATCTACATTCCTGTAACACAACACCACCGTGAATATGAAGCAAGTAAATACCATATAAGAAACCTCCCCACGGAAAACGTCTGAAATGTAAACAAACAATTCTGCCAACTTCTTACCGGATATTTGCATGTATCTCGTATAATAAATACCACTCGAAAACAATATTTGTTTTTTAAGAATGATGTGGTTTATAACATAACCGAGTATTGTTTGTGTAAGATGAGTAGAAGTGGGGGTTTGCTGAAGGCTGAAAACTGAGAAATGCAAATATCTCAGTTGATATTCAGAATAGGTATATAACAGTATTTATAGTAAATTGTATTTTCAGAACAGAACATATTTGCATGTATCAAAATATAATAAAGCTGTCTTGAAAACAATATGTAGTATTTAAGCATGGAATGATATGGTTTATTATATAACCGAGAATTATTTATGTTACATGAGTAGAAGCGGGGGTTTGCTGAAGGCTGAAAAGTGAAAAATGCAAATATTTCGGTTAATATTCAAGATAGGGAATAAATTTTTATGACAATATATAAAGTACATTTAATGTGCTATAAGATTGATTCTATAGATCTTTTCGATCCGACGTATAGTATTTCGAATTTTCATAATTCTCCCCCTCTAAACCCCTCCCCCTCCCCGGTCAGATTTTGATCTTTCTTTTTAAATAAAAGGACTAAATATCAAGTTTGGTAACAATTAAACAATAAATGCGACCACTAGAGGGGTAACAGAAATATATATATATATATATATATATATATATATATATATATATATACAGTTTTGAACGGACCTCTTTTTCGTCATCTCTTGGGTAGGATGGAAAAATTTCGAAAATCACGTCATGAGTACGACCTCAATAGCTGATTTCCCTCAAGGGAAATCTGCTAAAAATGACGTATTTCCTCGAATGGAAAGTACTCGGCTGGAAAAATCATGATGCACGGAATTTTTCCTCGTACTTTTTTTATGTATAGAACACTGAGAACAGAGCAAGCAAAGTGCACGGCTATTATTCATGTAAATTAATTATGGAGTCAACGTTATGTGCTACGCTGACTGAAATAAAACCTCCACCTACATCAGTTAAAATAAATAATTCCAAACATTTATTTCACTCAATGGAGGCCGGGAAACAATGAAATGTAACAGCTTTATGTATTATAATAAATTCATGAAAGGCTTTGGTAAATCTTGCAGAATGTTAGAAATGAGAACATGTTAATTAATTCACATTTTCTCTGTCATCTGCATCCATGGTTGGTTCATTAATGTCTCTTTTCCATATGAGTTGCTTTAGCAGTGATGTGGGTTGTTTTGTCATACTTCAAAGGACAAACTTTTAATACGTTTGGTCGAAAAGGCACAAATCTAATTATAAAAATATAAATTCTTAAAAATCTAGACATTTTTACTACTAGACTTGTTACTCCTACCCATGGTGCGATTTTTCGAAACACAACTTCTCCTAAACGAAGAATATTGGGTCTCTGACATAAATTTCAATTTCACATAACCTTTGTCTTTATTATTTGTTTGTGCATAGTCAATTTTAAACGGTAGAAAGAAAAAGAAAGGGTCAGCTTATTAAGGACAAAAATTGATTGATGATGTGTGGGATGTACATGAATGAAGGAGTCCACAAAAAGGATACAATACACAATCATATTTGCAATACAGACTATAATTACATAACTAAAATTATTGTGAAAAATGATTTCTAACCTAATTCATTGAGTTAATGGTTTACTTCATAGATACTTAAATAATTATTGATTTGCACAAATATGAAATGATATTGGAATCATTCCCGTTTATGCTTGCTGCCACTATCTCTGCCACACAATTCCAGACACCTCCTAGCCAGATGCTACCTTGTGGATCTCCAACGCCCATCAGAAATTACAAAACACATTTGCAAGTGCCTAAATGTGTGTTGTTTGGGGCTTTTTAAATGATAAAATGAAACAGTTTAGAAATATTTCGAGTGGCACAAAAAACCTATAAAGAACTAAAGAACTGTAGAATACCTCTGTACAACTAGAGCTGCAGAATACCTAGGTATAACTAAGACTGTAGAATACCTCTGTACAACTAGGGCTGCAGAATACCTAGGTATAACTAAGACTGTAGAATACCTCTGTACAACTAGAGCTGCAGAATACCTAGGTATAACTAAGACTGTAGAATACCCCTGTACAACTAGAGCGTCAGAATACCTAGGTATAACTAAGACTGTAGAATACCTCTGTACAACTAGAGCTGCAGAATACCTAGGTATAACTACGACTATACAATACCTATGCATAACTACGACTGTAGAATACCTCTGTACAACTAGGGCTGTAGAATACCTAGGTATAACTAAGACTGCAAAATACCTCTGTACAACTAGGGCTGTAGAATACCTATGTATAACTACGACTGTAGAATACCTCTGTACAACTAGGGCTGTAGAATACCTATGTATAACTACGACTGTAGAATACCTCTGTACAACTAGGGCTGTAGAATACCTATGTATAACTACGACTGTAGAATACCTCTGTACAACTAGGGCTGTAGAATACCTAGGTATAACTACGACTGTAGAATACCTCTGTACAACTAGGGCTGTAGAATACCTAGGTATAACTAAGACTGTAGAATACCTCTGTACAACTAGGGCTGTAGAATACCTATGTATAACTACGACTGTAGAATACCTCTGTACAACTAGAGCTGCAGAATACCTAGGTATAACTACGACTATACAATACCTATGCATAACTACGACTGTAGAATACCTCTGTACAACTAGGGCTGTAGAATACCTAGGTATAACTAAGACTGTAGAATACCTCTGTAGAACTAGGGCTGTAGAATACCTATGTATAACTACGACTGTAGAATACCTCTGTACAACTAGGGCTGTAAAATACCTAGGTATAACTACGACTGTACAACTAGGGCTGTAGAATACCTAGGTATAACTACGACTGTAGAATACCTATATAGAAAGAGAGCTGTAGAATACCTATGTACAACTAGGGCTGTAAAATACCTATGTATAACTAGACCAGTCGAATATCCATGTATAGCTGGGACTGTAGATGTACCAATATACAAGTAGGGCTGTAGAATACCTATATAGAAGTAGGACTGTAGAATAGCTAGATAGAAGTAGGACTGAAGAATACCTAGATAGAAGTAGTACTGTAGAATACCTATATATAACAAAATGTGTAGAATACCTGTATATGACTAGGGCTCAAGGATACCTATGTATAACTAGGGCTGCAGAATACCTATGCATAATTAGGACTGTAGAGTATCCATGTATAATTAGAACTGTAGAATACACAATTATAACTAGGGTTGTAGAATATCCATGTATAACAAGGCCTGTAAAATAACTATATATAACTAGGCCTGGGAAATACCTATGTATAACTAGGGCTGAAGAATACCTATGTACAACTAGGGCTGTAAAATACCTATGTATAACTAGACCTGTCGAATACCCATGGAAAACTAGTACTGCAGAATACCTATGTATAACTAGGGCTGTAGTATACCCACCTATAACAAGGGCTGCAGAATACCTATGTATAACTAGGGCTGTAGTATACCCACCTATAACAAGGGCTGCAGAATACCTATGTATAACTAGGGCTGTAGTATACCCACCTATAACAAGGGCTGCAGAATACCTATGTATAACTAGGGCTGTAGTATACCCACCTATAACAAGGGCTGCAGAATACCTATGTATAACTAGGGCTGTAGTATACCCACCTATAACAAGGGCTGCAGAATACCTATGTATAACTAGGGCTGTAGTATACCCACCTATAACAAGGGCTGCAGAATACCTATGTATAACTAGGGCTGTAGTATACCCACCTATAACAAGGGCTGCAGAATACCTATGTATAACTAGGAGAGTAGAATACCCATGTATAACAAGGGCTGCAGAATACCTATGTATAACTAGGAGAGTAGAATACCCATGTATAACAAGGGCTGCAGAATACCTATGTATAACTAGGAGAGTAGAATACCCATGTATAACAAGGGCTGCAGAATACCTATGTATAACTAGGGCTGTAGTATACCCACCTATAACAAGGGCTGCAGAATACCTATGTATAACTAGGGCTGTAGAATACCCACCTATAACAAGGGCTGCAGAATACCTATGTATAACTAGGGCTGTAGTATACCCACCTATAACAAGGGCTGCAGAATACCTATGTATAACTAGGGCTGTAGTATACCCACCTATAACAAGGGCTGCAGAATAACTATGTATAACTACGACTGTAGAATACCTCTGTACAACTAGGGCTGTAGCATACCTAGGTATAACTAAGACTTTAGAATACCCACCTATAAAGGCTGCAGAATACCTATGTATAACTAGGCTGTAGAATACCCACCTATAACAAGGGCTGCAGAATACCTATGTATAACTAGGGCTGTAGTATACCCACCTATAACAAGGGCTGCAGAATACCTATGTATAACTAGGGCTGTAGTATACCCACCTATAACAAGGGCTGCAGAATACCTATGTATAACTAGGGCTGTAGTATACCCACCTATAACAAGGGCTGCAGAATACCTATGTATAACTAGGACGGTAGAGTATCCATGTATAATAGAACTGTAGAATACACAATTATAACTAGGGCTGTAGAATATCCATGTATAAC
Source organism: Riptortus pedestris (assembly GCA_019009955.1). Lineage (NCBI taxonomy): Eukaryota > Metazoa > Arthropoda > Insecta > Hemiptera > Alydidae > Riptortus > Riptortus pedestris. The sequence goes on along the minus strand of CM032230.1, from coordinate 75,110,622 downwards.
AAGGCTTGTAAAATACTATATATAACTAGGGCTGGGAAATACCTATGTATAACTAGGGCTGAAGAATACCTATGTACAACTAGGGCTGTAAAATACCTATGTATAACTAAACCTGTCGAATACCCATGGAAAACTAGTACTGCAGAATACCTGTGTATAACTAGGGCTGTAGTATACCCACCTATAACAAGGGCTGCAGAATACCTATGCATAACTAGGGCTGTGGATACCCACCTATAACAAGGGCAGAAGAATACCTATGTATAACTAGGAGAGTAGAATACCCATGTATAACAAGGGCTGCAGAATACCTATGTATAACTAGGGCTTTAGTATACCCACCTATAACACGGGCTGCAGAATTCCTATGTATAACTAGGTAAATAAAATACCCATGTATAACAAGGGCTGCAGAATACCTATGTATAACTAGGAGAGTAGAATACCCATGTATAACATGGGCTGCAGAATACCTATGTATAACTAGGAGAGTAGAATACCCATGTATAAACAAGGGCTGCAGAATACCTATGTATAACTAGGGCTGTAGTATACCCACCTATAACAAGGGCTGCAGAATACCTATGTATAACTAGGGCTGTAGTATACCACTCTACAACAAGGGCTGCAGAATACCTATGTATAACTAGGGCTGTAGTATACCCACCTATAACAAGGGCTGCAGAATACCTATGTATAACTAGGGCTGTAGTATACCCACCTATAACAAGGGCTGCAGAATACCTATGTATAACTAGGGCTGTAGTATACCCACCTATAACAAGGGCTGCAGAATACCTATGTATAACTAGGGCTGTAGTATACCCACCTATAACAAGGGCTGCAGAATACCTATGTATAACTAGGGCTGTAGTATACCCACCTATAACAGGGCTGCAGAATACCTATGTATAACTAGGGCTGTAGTATACCCACCTATAACTAGGGCTGCAGAATACCTATGTATAACTAGGGCTGTAGTATACCCACTTATAACAAGGGCTGCAGAATACCTATGTATAACTAGGAGAGTAGAATACCCTTCTATGACAAGGGCTGCAGAATACCTATGTATAACTAGGGCTGTAGTATACCCACCTATAACAAGGGCTGCAGAATACCTATGTATAACTAGGGCTGTAGTATACCCACCTATAACAAGGGCTGCAGAATACCTATGTATAACTAGGGCTGTAGTATACCCACCTATAACAAGGGCTGCAGAATACCTATGTATAACTAGGGCTGTAGTATACCCATGTATAACAAGGGCTGCAGAATACCTATGTATAACTAAGGCTGTAGTATACCCACTTATAACAAGGGCTGCAGAATACCTATGCATAACTCGGAGAGTAGTTTACCCAACTATAACAAGGGCTGCAGAATACCTATGTATAACTAGGGCTGTAGTATACCCACCTATAACAAGGGCTGCAGAATACCTATGTATAACTAGGGCTGTAGTATACCCACCTATAACAAGGGCTGCAGAATACCTATGTATAACTAGGGCTGTAGTATACCTACCTATAACAAGGGCTGCAGAATACCTAAGTATAACTAGGGCTGTAGTATATCCCCCTATAAAAAGGGCTGCAGAATACCTATGTATAACTAGGAGAGTAGAATACCCATGTATAACAAGACTGCAGAATACCTATGTATAACTCGGGCTGTAGTATACCCAATTATAACAAGGGCTGCAGAATACTTATGTATAACTAGGAGAGTAGAATACCCATGTATAACTAGGGCAGTAGTATACCCACCTCCAACAAGGGCTGCAGAATACCTATGTATAACTAGGGCTGTAGTATACCCACCTATAACAAGGGCTGCAGAATACCTATGTATAACTAGGGCTTTAGTATACCCTTCTATAACAATGGCTGCAGAACACCTATGTATAACTAGGGCTTTAGTATACCCTTCTATAACAAGGGCTGCAGATACCTATGTATAACTAGGAGAGTAGAATACCCATGTATAACAAGGGCTGCAGAATACCTATGTATAACTAGGGCTGTAGTATACCCACCTATAACAAGGGCTGCAGAATACCTATGTATAACTAGGGCTGTAGTATACCCTTCTATAACAATGGCTGCAGAACACCTATGTATAACTAGGTGAGTAAAATACCCATGTATAACAAGGGCTGCAGAATACCTATGTATAACTAGGAGAGTAGAATACCCACCTATAAACAAGGGCTGCAGAATACCTATGTATAACTAGGCTGTTGTATACCCACCTATAACAAGGGCTGAAGAATACCTATGTATAACTAGGGCTGTAGTATACCCACCTATAACAAGGGCTGCAGAATACCTATGTATAACTAGGGCTGTAGTATACCCACCTATAACAAGGGCTGCAGAATACCTATGTATAACTAGGGCTGTAGTATACCCACCTATAACAAGGGCTGCAGAATACCTATGTATAACTAGGGCTCTAGTATACCAAACTATAACAAGGGCTGCAGAATACCTATGTATAATTAGGACTGTAGAGTATCCATGTATAATTAGAACTGTAGAATAAACAATTATAACTAGGGTTGTAGAATATCCATGTATAACAAGGACTGTAAAATAACTATATATAACTAGGCCTGGGAAATACCTATGTATAACTAGGGCTGAAGAATACCTATGTACAACTAGGGCTGTAAAATACCTATGTATAACTAGACCTGTCGAATACCCATGGAAAACTGGTACTGCAGAATACCTATGTATAACTAGGGCTGTAGTATACCCACCTATAACAAGGGCTGCAGAATACCTATGTATAACTAGGGCTGTAGTATACCCTTCTATAACAATGGCTGCAGAACACCTATGAGTAACTAGGAGAGTAGAATACCCTTCTATAACAAGCGCTGCAGAATACCTATGTATAACTAGGTGCGTAGTATACCCATGTATAACAAGGGCTGCAGAATACCTATGTATAACTAGGGCTGTAGTATACCCACCTATAACAAGGGCTGCAGAATACCTATGTATAACTAGGAGAGTAGAATACCCACCTATAACAAGGGCTGCAGAATACCTATGTATAACTAGGATAGTAGAATTCCATGTATAACAAGGGCTGCAGAATACATATGTATAACTATGGCTGTAGTATACCCACCTATAACAAGGGCTGCAGAATACCTATGTATAACTAGGAGCGTAGAATACCCATGTATAACAAGGGCTGCAGAATACCTATGTATAACTAGGGCTTTAGTATACCCACCTATAACAAGGGCTGCAGAATACCTATGTATAACTAGGAGAGAAATACCCATGTATAACAAGGGTGCTAAATACCTATGTATAACTAGGGTTTTAGTATACCCACCTATAACAAGGGCTGCAGAATACCTATGTATAACTAGGGCTGTAGTATACCCACATATAACAAGGGCTGCAGAATACCTATGTATAACTAGGGCTGTAGTATACCCACCTATAACAAGGGCTGCAGAATACCTATGTATAACTAGGGCTGTAGTATACCCACCTATAACAAGGGCTGAAGAATACCTATGTATAACTAGGGCTGTAGTATACCCACCTATAACAAGGGCTGCAGAATACCTATGTATAACTAGGGCTGTAGTATACCCACCTATAACAAGGGCTGCAGAATACCTATGTATAACTAGGGCTGTAGTATACCCACCTATAACAAGGGCTGCAGAATACCTATGTATAACTAGGAGAGTAGAATACCCATGTATAACAAGGGCTGCAGAATACCTATGTATAACTAGGAGAGTAGAATACCCATGTATAACAAGGGCTGCAGAATACCTATGTATAACTAGGAGAGTAGAATACCCATGTATAACAAGGGCTGCAGAATACCTATGTATAACTAGGGCTGTAGTATACCCACCTATAACAAGGGCTGCAGAATACCTATGTATAACTAGGGCTGTAGTATACCCACCTATAACAAGGGCTGCAGAATACCTATGTATAACTAGGGCTGTAGTATACCCTACTGTAGCAAGGGGTGCAGAATACCTATGTATAACTAGGTGAGTAGAATACCCATCTATAACAAGGGCTGCAGAATACCTATGTATAACTAGGTCTGTAGTATACCCACCTATAACAAGGGCTGCAGAATACCTATGTATAACTAGGGCTGTAGTATACCCTTCTATAACAAGGGCTGCAGAATACCTATGTATAACTAGGCCTGTAGTATTCCCTTCTATAACAAGGGCTGCAGAATACCTATGTATAACTAGGAGAGTAGAATACCCATGTATAACAAAGGCTGCAGAATACCTATGTATAACTAGGAGAGTAGAATACCCTTCTATAACAAGGGCTGAAGAATACCTATGTATAACTAGGGCTGTGTATACCCACCTATAACAAGGGCAGCAGAATACCTTTGTACAACTAGGGCTGTAGTATACCCACCTATAACAAGGGCTGCAGAATACCTATGTATAACTAGGGCTGTAGTATACCCACCAATAGCAAGGGCTGCAGAATACCTATGTATAACTAGAGAGTAGAATACCCACCTATAACAAGGGCTGCAGAATACCTATGTATAACAAGGAGAGTAGAATACCCTTCTATAACAAGGGCTGCAGAATACCTATGTATAACTAGGGCTGTGTATACCCACCTATAACAAGGCATCAGAATACCTATGTATAACTAGGGCTGTAGTATACCCACCTATAACAAGAGCTGCAGAATAGCTATGTATAACTAGGGCTGTAGTATACCCACCTATAACAAGGGCTGCAGAATACCTATGTATAACTAGGGCTGTAGTATACCCACCTATAACAAGGGCTGCAGAATACCTATGTATAACTAGGGCTGTAGTATACCTTTCTATAACAAGGGCTGCAGAATACCTATGTATAACTAGAGCTGTAGTATACCCACCTATAACAAGGGCTGCAGAATACCTATGTATCACTAGGGCTGTAGTATACCCACCTATAACAAGGGCTGCAGAATACCTATGTATAACTAGGGCTGCAGAATACCTATGTATAACTAGGGCTGTAGTATACCTTTCTATAACAAGGGCTGCAGAATACCTATGAATAACTAGGGCTGTAGTATACCCACCTATAACTATGGCTGCAGAATACCTATGTATAACTAGGGCTGTAGTAATACCACCTATAACATGGCTGCAGAATACCTATGTATAACTAGAGCTGTAGTATACCCACCAATGACAAGGGCTGCAGAATACCTATGTATAACTAGGGCTGTAGTATACCCACCAATATAAAAGGGCTGCAGAATACCTATGTATAACTAGGAGAGTAGAATACCCACCTATAACAAGGGCTGCAGAATACCTATGTATAACTAGGAGAGTAGAATACTCATGTATAACAAGGGCTGCAGAATACCTATGTATAACTAGGGCTGTAGTATACCCACCTATATCAAGGGCTCCAGAATACCTATGTATAACTAGAGCTGTAGTATACCCACCTATAACAAGGGCTGCAGAATACCTATGTATAACTAGGGTTGTAGTATACCCACCTATAACTATGGCTGCAGAATACCTATGTATAACTAGGGCTGTAGTATATCCACCTTTAAAAAAGGCTGCAGAATACCTATGTATAACTAGGGCTGTAGTATACCCACCTATAACAAGGGCTGGACAATACCTATGTATAACTAGGGCTGTAGTATACCCACCTATAACAAGGGCTGCAGAATACCTATGTATAACTAGGGATGTAGTATACACACCTATAACAAGGGCTGCAGAATACCTATGTATAACTAGGGATGTAGTATACACACCTATAACAAGGGCTGCAGAATACCTATGTATAACTAGGGCTGTAGTATAACCACCAATAGCAAGGGCTGCAGAATACCTATGTATAACTAGGAGAGTAGAATACCCACCTATGACAAGGGCTGCAGAATACCTATGTATAACTAGGAGAGTAGAATACTCATGTATAACAAGGGCTGCAGAATACCTATGTATAACTAGGGCTGTAGTATACCCACCTATAACTATGGCTGCAGAATACCTATGTATAACTAGGGCTGTAGTATACCCACCAATAGCAAGGGCTGCAGAATACCTATGTATAACAAGGTCTGTAGTATACCCTTCTATAACAAGGGCTGCAGAATACCTATGTATAACAAGGAGAGTAGAATACCCTCTATAACAAGGGCTGCAGAATACCTATGTATAACTAGGAGAGTAGAATACCCATGTATAACAAGGGCTGCAGAATACCTATGTATAACTAGGAGAGTAGAATACCCATGTATAACAAGGGCTGCAGAATACCTATGTATAACTAGGAGAGTAGAATACCCATGTATAACAAGGGCTGCAGAATACCTATGTATAACTAGGGCTTTAGTATACCCACCTATAACAAGGGCTGCAGAATACCTATGTATAACTTGGGCTGTAATATACCCACCTATAACAAGGGCTGTAGAATACCTATGTATAACTAGGGCTGTAGTATACCCAACTATAACAAGGGCTGCAGAATACCTATGTATAACTAGGAGAGTAGAATACCCACCTATAACAAGGGCTGCAGAATACCTATGTATAACTAGGTCTGTAGTATACCACCTATAACAAGGGCTCTAGAATACCTATGTATAACTAGGGCTGTAGTATACCCTTCAATAACAAGGGCTGCAGAATACCTATGTATAACTAGGGCTGTATTATACCCTTCTATAACAAGGGCTGCAGAATACCTATGTATAACTAGGAGCGTAGAATACCCATGTATAACAAGGGCTGCAGAATACCTATGTATAACTAGGAGAGTAGAATACCCTTCTATAACAAGGGCTGCAGAATACCTATGTATAACTAGGGCTGTGTATACCCACCTATAACAAGGCTGCAGAATACCTATGTACAACTAGGGCTGTAGTATACCCACCTATAACAAGGGCTGCAGAATACCTATGTATAACTAGGGCTGTAGTATACCCACCAATAACAAGGGCTGCAGAATACCTATGTATAACTAGGAGAGTAGAATACCCACCTATAACAAGGGCTGCAGAATACCTATGTATAACAAGGAGAGTAGAATACCTTCTATAACAAGGCTGCAGAATACCTATGTATAACTAGGGCTGTGTATACCCACCTATAACAAGGGCATCAGAATACCTATGTATAACTAGGGCTGTAGTATACCCACCTATAACAAGGGCTGCAGAATACCTATGTATAACTAGGGCTGTAGTATACCCACCTATAACAAGGGCTGCAGAATACCTATGTATAACTAGGGCTGTAGTATACCCACCTATAACAAGGGCTGCAGAATACCTATGTATAACTAGGGCTGTAGTATACACACCTATAACAAGGGCTGCAGAATACCTCTGTACAACTAGGGCTGTGTATACCCACCTATAACAAGGGCTGCAGAATACCTATGTATAACTAGGGCTGTAGTATACCCACCTATAACAAGGGCTGCAGAATACCTATGTATAACTAGGGCTGTAGTATACCCACCTATAACTAGGGCTGCAGAATACCTATGTATAACTAGGGCTGTAGTATACCCAACTATAACAAGGGCTGCAGAATAACTATGTATAACTAGGGCTGTAGTATACCCACCTATAACAAGGGCTGCAGAATACCTATGTATAACTAAGGCTGTAGTATACCCACTTATAACAAGGGCTGCAGAATACCTATGCATAACTCGGAGAGTAGAATACCCACCTATAACAAGGGCTGCAGAATACCTATGTATAACTAGGAGAGTAGAACACCAATGTATAACAAGGGCTGCTGATTACCTATGTATAACTAGGGCTGTAGTATACCCACCTAAACAAGGGCTGCAGAATACCTGTGTATAACTAGGGCTGTAGTATACCCACCTATAAAGAGGGCTGCAGAATACCTATGTATAACTTGGGCTGTAGTATACCCAACTATAACTATGGCTGCAGAATACCTATGTATAACTAGGGCTGTAGTATACCCACCTTAAAAAAGGCTGCAGAATACCTATGTATAACTAGGGCTGTAGTATACCCACATATAACAAGGGCTGCAGATTACCTATGTATAACTAGGGCTGTAGTATACCCACCTATAACAAGGACTGCAGAATACCTACGTATAACTAGGGCTGTAGTATACCCACCTATAACAAGGGCTGCAAAATACCTATGTATAACTAGGATGTAGTATACACACCTATAACAAGGGCTGCAGAATACCTATGTATAACTAGGGCTGTAGTATACCCACCTATAACAAGGGCTGCAGAATACCTATGTATAACTAGGAGAGTAGAATACCCACCTATATCAAGGGCTGCAGAACACCTATGTATAACTAGGATAGTAGAATTCCATGTATAACAAGGGCTGCAGAATACCAATGTATAACTAGGGCTGTAGTATACCCACCTATAACAAGGGGTGCAGAATACCTATGTATAACTAGGGCTGTAGTATACCCACCTATAACAAGGGCTGCAGAATACCTATGTATAACTAGGTCTGTAGTATACCCTTCTATAACAAGGGCTGCAGAATACCTATGTATAACAAGGAGAGTAGAATACCCTTCTATAACAAGGGCTGCAGAATACCTATGTATAACTAGGGCTGTAGTATACCCACCTATAACAAGGGCTGCAGAATACCTATGTATAACTAGGGCTGTAGTATACCCACCTATAACAAGGGCAGGAGAATACCTATGTATAACTAGGGTTGTAGTATACCCACCTATAACAAGGGCTGCAGAATACCTATGTATAACTAGGGCTGTAGTATACCCACATATAACAAGGGCTGCAGAATACCTATGTATAACTAGGGCTGTAGTATACCCACCTATAACAAGGGCTGCAGAATACCTATGTATAACTAGGGCTGTAGTATACCCACCTATAACAAGGGCTGCAGAATACCTATGTATAACTAGGGCTGTAGTATACCCACCTATAACAAGGGCTGCAGAATACCTATGTATAACTAGGGCTGTAGTATACCCACCTATAACAAGGGCTGCAGAATACCTATGTATAACTAGGGCTGTAGTATACCCACCTATAACAAGGGCTGCAGAATACCTATGTATAACTAGGGCTGTATTATACCCTTCTATAACAAGGGCTGTAGAATAACTATGTATAACTACGACTGTAGAATACCTCTGTACAACTAGGGCTGTAGAATACCTATGTATAACTAGGGCTGTAGTATACCTTTCTATAACAAGGGCTGCAGAATACCTATGTATAACTAGGGCTGTAGTATACCCACCTATAACAAGGGCTGCAGAATACCTATGTATAACTAGGGCTGTAGTATACCCACCTATAACAAGGGCTGCAGAATACCTATGTATAACTAGGAGAGTAGAATACCCATGTATAACAAGGGCTGCAGAATACCTATGTATAACTAGGGCTGTAGTATACCCACCTATAACAAGGGCTGCAGAATACCTATGTATAACTAGGGCTGTAGTATACCCACCTATAACAAGGGCTGCAGAATACCTATGTATAACTAGGGCTGTAGTATACCCACCTATAACAAGGGCTGCAGAATACCTATGTATAACTAGGGCTGTAGTATACCCACCTATAACAAGGGCTGCAGAATACCTATGTATAACTAGGAGAGTAGAATACCCACCTATAACAAGGGCTGCAGAATACCTATGTATAACTAGGAGAGTAGAATACCCATGTATAACAAGGGCTGCAGAATACCTATGTATAACTAGGAGAGTAGAATACCCACCTATAACAAGGGCTGCAGAATACCTATGTATAACTAGGGCTGTAGTATACCCACCTATAACAAGGGCTGCAGAATACCTATGTATAACTAGGGCTGTAGTATACCCACCTATAACAAGGGCTGCAGAATACCTATGTATAACTAGGGCTGTAGTATACCCACCTATAACAAGGGCTGCAGAATACCTATGTATAACTAGGGCTGTAGTATACCCACCTATAACAAGGGCTGCAGAATACCTATGTATAACTAGGGCTGTAGTATACCCACCTATAACAAGGGCTGCAGAATACCTATGTATAACTAGGGCTGTAGTATACCCACCTATAACAAGGGCTGCAGAATACCTATGTATAACTAGGGCTGTAGTATACCCACCTATAACAAGGGCTGCAGAATACCTATGTATAACTAGGGCTGTAGTATACCCACCGAAAACTAGTACTGCAGAATACCTATGTATAACTAGGGCTGTAGAGTATCCATGTATAATTAGAACTATAGAATACACAATTATAACTAGGGTTGTAGAATACCATTTATAACAAGGCCTGTAGAATAACTATATATAACTAGGCCTGGGAAATACCTATGTATAACTAGGGCTGAAGAATACCTATGTACAACTAGGGCTGTAAAATACCCACCTATAACAAGGGCTGCAGAATACATATGTATAACTAGGGCTGTGTATACCCACCTATAACAAGGGCTGCAGAATACCTATGTATAACTAGGGCTGTAGTATACCCACCTATAACAAGGGCTGCAGAATACCTATGTATAACTAGGGCTGTAGTATACCCACCTATAACAAGGGCAGCAGAGTACCTATGTATAACTAGGAGAGTAGAATACCCACTTATAACAAGGGCTGCAGAATACCTATGTATAACTAGGAGAGTAGAATACCCATGTATAACAAGGGCTGCAGAATACCTATGTATAACTAGGGCTGTAGTATACCCACCTATAACAAGGGCTGCAGAATACCTATGTATAACTAGGAGAGTAGAATACCCACCTATAACAAGGGCTGCAGAATACCTATGTATAACTAGGGCTGTAGTATACCCACCTATAACAAGGGCTGCAGAATACCTATGTATAACTAGGGCTGTAGTATACCCACCTATAACAAGGGCTGCAGAATACCTATGTATAACTAGGAGAGTAGAATACCCACCTATAACAAGGGCTGCAGAATACCTATGTATAACTAGGGCTGTAGTATACCCACCTATAACAAGGGCTGCAGAATACCTATGTATAACTAGGAGTGTAGAATACCCACCTATAACAAGGGCTGCAGAATACCTATGTATAACTAGGGCTGTATATACCCACCTATAACAAGGGCTGCAGAATACCTATGAATAACTAGGGCTGTAGAATACCCACCTATAACAAGGGCTGCAGAATACCTATGTATAACTAGGGCTGTAGTATACCCACCTATAACAAGGGCTGCAGAATACCTATGTATAACTAGGGCTGTAGTATACCCACCTATAACAAGGGCTGCAGAATACCTATGTATAACTAGGAGAGTAGAATACCCATGTATAACAAGGGCTGCAGAATACCTATGTATAACTAGGAGAGTAGAATACCCATGTATAACAAGGGCTGCAGAATACCTATGTATAACTAGGGCTGTAGTATACCCACCTATAACAAGGGCTGCAGAATACCTATGTATAACTAGGAGAGTAGAATACCCACCTATAACAAGGGCTGCAGAATACCTATGTATAACTAGGAGAGTAGAATACCCATGTATAACAAGGGCTGCAGAATACCTATGTATAACTAGGGCTGTAGTATACCCACCTATAACAAGGGCTGCAGAATACCTATGTATAACTAGGGCTGTAGTATACCCACCTATAACAAGGGCTGCAGAATACCTATGTATAACTAGGGCTGTAGTATACCCACATATAACAAGGGCTGCAGATTACCTATGTATAACTAGGGCTGTAGTATACCCACCTATAACAAGGGGTGCAGAATACCTTTGTATAACTAGGGCTGTAGTATACCCACCTATAACAAGGGCTGCAGAATACCTATGTATAACTAGGGCTGTAGTATACCCACCTATAACAAGGGCTGCAGAATACCTATGTATAACTAGGGCTGTAGTATACCCACCTATAACAAGGGCTGCAGAATACCTATGTATAACTAGGGCTGTAGTATACCCACCTATAACAAGGGCTGCAGAATACCTATGTATATCTAGGAGAGTAGAATACCCATGTATAACAAGGACAGCAGAATACCAAACTATAACTCTGAGAGTAGAATACCCATGTATAACAAGGGCTGCAGAATACCTATGTATAACTAGGGCTGTAGTATACCCACCTATAACAAGGGCTGCAGAATACCTATGTATAACTAGGGCTGTAGTATACCCACCTATAACAAGGGCTGCAGAATACCTATGTATAACTAGGAGAGTAGAATACCCACCTATAACAAGGGCTGCAGAATACCTATGAATAACTAGGGCTGTGTATACCCACCTATAACAAGGGCTGCAGAATACATATGAATTACTAGGTCTTTATTATACCCACCTATAACAAGGGCTGCAGAATACCTATGTATAACTAGGGCTGTAGTATACCCACCTATAACAAGGGCTGCAGAATACCTATGTATAACTAGGGCTGTATTATACCCTTCTATAACAAGGGCTGCAGAATACCTATGTATAACTAGGAGCGTAGAATACCCATGTATAACAAGGGCTGCAGAATACCTATGTATAACTAGGAGAGTAGAATACCCTTCTATAACAAGGGCTGCAGAATACCTATGTATAACTAGGGCTGTGTATACCCACCTATAACAAGGGCTGCAGAATACCTATGTATAACTAGGGCTGTAGTATACCCACCTATAACAAGGGCTGCAGAATACCTATGTATAACTATGGATCAAGAATACCAACGACTAACAAGGCCTGCAGAATACATATGTATAACTAGGAGAGTAGAATACCCACCTATAACTAGGGCTGCAGAATACCTATGTATATCTAGGAGAGTAGAATACCCATGTATAACAAGGGCTGCAGAATACCTATGTATAACTAGGGCTGTAGAATACCCACCTATAACAAGGGCTGCAGAATACCTATGTATAACTAGGGCTGTAGTATACCCACCTATAACAAGGGCTGCAGAATACCTATGTATAACTAGGGCTGTAGAATACCCCCTATAACAAGGGCTGCAGAATACCTATGTATAACTAGGAGAGTATATACCCTTCTATAACAAGGGCTGCAGAATACCTATGTATAACTAGGGCTGTGTATACCCACCTATAACAAGGGCTGCAGAATACCTATGTATAACTAGGGCTGTAGTATACCCACCTATAACAAGGGCTGCAGAATACCTATGTATAACTAGGGCTGTAGTATACCCACCTATAACAAGGGCTGCAGAATACCTATGTATAACTAGGGCTTTAGTATACCCACCTATAACAAGGGCTGCAGAATACCTATGTATAACTAGGGCTGTAGTATACCCACCTATAACAAGGGCTGCAGAATACCTATGTATAACTAGGGCTGTAGTATACCCACCTATAACAAGGGCTGCAGAATACCTATGTATAACTAGGGCTGTAGTATACCCACCTATAACAAGGGCTGCAGAATACCTATGTATAACTAGGGCTGTGTATACCCACCTATAACAAGGGCTGCAGAATACCTATGTATAACTAGGGCTGTAGTATACCCACCTATAACAACGGCTGCAGAATACCTATGTATAACTAGGGCTGGAGTATACCCACCTATAACAGGCTGCAGAATAGCTATGTATAACTAGGGCTGTTGTATACCCACCTATAACAAGGGCTGCAGAATACCTATGTATAACTAGGGCTGTTGTATACCCACCTATAACAAGGGCTGCAGAATACCTATGTATAACTAGGGCTGTAGTATACCCACCTATAACAAGGGCTGCAGAATACCTATGTATAACTAGGGCTGTGTATACCCACCTATAACAAGGGCTGCAGAATACCTATGTATAACTAGGGCTGTAGTATACCCACCTATAACAAGGGCTGCAGAATACCTATGTATAACTAGGGCTGTAGTATACCCACCTATAACAAGGGCTGCAGAATACCTATGTATAACTAGGGCTGTAGTATACCCACCTATAACAAGGGCTGCAGAATACCTATGTATAACTAGGGCTGTAGAATACCCACCTATAACAAGGGCTGCAGAATACCTATGTATAACTAGGTGTGTAGAATACCCACCTATAACAAGGGCTGCAGAATACCTATGTATAACTAGGGCTGTAGTATACCCACCTATAACAAGGGCTGCAGAATACCTATGTATAACTAGGGCTGTAGTATACCCACCTATAACAAGGGCTGCAGAATACCTATGTATAACTAGGGCTGTAGTATACCCACCTATAACAAGGGCTGCAGAATACCTATGTATAACTAGGGCTGTAGTATACCCACCTATAACAAGGGCTGCAGAATACCTATGTATAACTAGGGCTGTAGTATACCCACCTATAACAAGGGCTGCAGAATACCTATGTATAACTAGGGCTGTAGTATACCCACCTATAACAAGGGCTGCAGAATACCTATGTATAACTAGGGCTGTAGTATACCCACCTATAACAAGGGCTGCAGAATACCTATGTATAACTAGGGCTGTAGTATACCCACCTATAACAAGGGCTGCAGAATACCTATGTATAACTAGGGCTGTAGTATACCCACCTATAACAAGGGCTGCAGAATACCTATGTATAACTAGGGCTGTAGTATACCCACCTATAACAAGGGCTGCAGAATACCTATGTATAACTAGGGCTGTAGTATACCCACCTATAACAAGGGCTGCAGAATACCTATGTATAACTAGGGCTGTAGTATACCCACCTATAACAAGGGCTGCAGAATACCTATGTATAACTAGGGCTGTAGTATACCCACCTATAACAAGGGCTGCAGAATACCTATGTATAACTAGGGCTGTAGTATACCCACCTATAACAAGGGCTGCAGAATACCTATGTATAACTAGGGCTGTAGTATACCCACCTATAACAAGGGCTGCAGAATACCTATGTATAACTAGGGCTGTAGTATACCCACCTATAACAAGGGCTGCAGAATACCTATGTATAACTAGGGCTGTAGTATACCCACCTATAACAAGGGCTGCAGAATACCTATGTATAACTAGGGCTGTAGTATACCCACCTATAACAAGGGCTGCAGAATACCTATGTATAACTAGGGCTGTAGTATACCCACCTATAACAAGGGCTGCAGAATACCTATGTATAACTAGGGCTGTAGTATACCCACCTATAACAAGGGCTGCAGAATACCTATGTATAACTAGGGCTGTAGTATACCCACCTATAACAAGGGCTGCAGAATACCTATGTATAACTAGGGCTGTAGTATACCCACCTATAACAAGGGCTGCAGAATACCTATGTATAACTAGGGCTGTAGTATACCCACCTATAACAAGGGCTGCAGAATACCTATGTATAACTAGGAGAGTAGAATACCCACCTATAACAAGGGCTGCAGAATACCTATGTATAACTAGGGCTGTAGTATACCCACCTATAACAAGGGCTGCAGAATACCTATGTATAACTAGGGCTGTAGTATACCCACCTATAACAAGGGCTGCAGAATACCTATGTATAACTTATAACCACCTATAACAAGGGCTGCAGAATACCTATGTATAACGAGGGCTGTAGTATACCCACCTATAACAAGGGCTGCAGAATACCTATGTATAACTAGGGCTGTAGTATACCCACCTATAACAAGGGCTGCAGAATACCTATGTATAACTAGGGCTGTAGTATACCCACCTATAACAAGGGCTGCAGAATACCTATGTATAACTAGGAGAGTAGAATACCCACCTATAACAAGGGCTGCAGAATACCTATGTATAACTAGGGCTGTAGTATACCCACCTATAACAAGGGCTGCAGAATACCTATGTATAACTAGGAGAGTAGAATACCCACCTATAACAAGGGCTGCAGAATACCTATGTATAACTAGGGCTGTAGTATACCCACCTATAACAAGGGCTGCAGAATACCTATGTATAACTAGGGCTGTAGTATACCCACCTATAACAAGGGCTGCAGAATACCTATGTATAACTAGGGCTGTAGTATACCCACCTATAACAAGGGCTGCAGAATACCTATGTATAACTAGGGCTGTAGTATACCCACCTATAACAA
Source organism: Riptortus pedestris (assembly GCA_019009955.1). NCBI lineage: Eukaryota > Metazoa > Arthropoda > Insecta > Hemiptera > Alydidae > Riptortus > Riptortus pedestris. The sequence goes on along the minus strand of CM032230.1, from coordinate 75,094,520 downwards.
GGGCTGCAGAATACCTATGTATAACTAGGAGAGTAGAATACCCACCTATAACAAGGGCTGCAGAATACCTATGTATAACTAGGGCTGTAGTATACCCACCTATAACAAGGGCTGCAGAATACCTATGTATAACTAGGGCTGTAGTATACCCACCTATAACAAGGGCTGCAGAATACCTATGTATAACTAGGGCTGTAGTATACCCACCTATAACAAGGGCTGCAGAATACCTATGTATAACTAGGGCTGTAGTATACCCACCTATAACAAGGGCTGCAGAATACCTATGTATAACTAGGGCTGTAGTATACCCACCTATAACAAGGGCTGCAGAATACCTATGTATAACTAGGGCTGTAGTATACCCACCTATAACAAGGGCTGCAGAATACCTATGTATAACTAGGGCTGTAGTATACCCACCTATAACAAGGGCTGCAGAATACCTATGTATAACTAGGGCTGTAGTATACCCACCTATAACAAGGGCTGCAGAATACCTATGTATAACTAGGGCTGTAGTATACCCACCTATAACAAGGGCTGCAGAATACCTATGTATAACTAGGGCTGTAGTATACCCACCTATAACAAGGGCTGCAGAATACCTATGTATAACTAGGGCTGTAGTATACCCACCTATAACAAGGGCTGCAGAATACCTATGTATAACTAGGGCTGTAGTATACCCACCTATAACAAGGGCTGCAGAATACCTATGTATAACTAGGGCTGTAGTATACCCACCTATAACAAGGGCTGCAGAATACCTATGTATAACTAGGGCTGTAGTATACCCACCTATAACAAGGGCTGCAGAATACCTATGTATAACTAGGGCTGTAGTATACCCACCTATAACAAGGGCTGCAGAATACCTATGTATAACTAGGGCTGTAGTATACCCACCTATAACAAGGGCTGCAGAATACCTATGTATAACTAGGGCTGTAGTATACCCACCTATAACAAGGGCTGCAGAATACCTATGTATAACTAGGGCTGTAGTATACCCACCTATAACAAGGGCTGCAGAATACCTATGTATAACTAGGGCTGTAGTATACCCACCTATAACAAGGGCTGCAGAATACCTATGTATAACTAGGGCTGTAGTATACCCACCTATAACAAGGGCTGCAGAATACCTATGTATAACTAGGGCTGTAGTATACACCTATAACAAGGGCTGCAGAATACCTATGTATAACTAGGGCTGTAGTATACCCACCTATAACAAGGGCTGCAGAATACCTATGTATAACTAGGGCTGTAGTATACCCACCTATAACAAGGGCTGCAGAATACCCACCTATAACAAGGGCTGCAGAATACCTATGTATAACTAGGGTTGTAGTATACCCACCTATAACAAGGGCTGCAGAATACCTATGTATAACTAGGGCTGTAGTATACCCACCTATAACAAGGGCTGCAGAATACCTATGTATAACTAGGGCTGTAGTATACCCACCTATAACAAGGGCTGCAGAATACCTATGTATAACTAGGGCTGTAGTATACCCACCTATAACAAGGGCTGCAGAATACCTATGTATAACTAGGGCTGTAGTATACCCACCTATAACAAGGGCTGCAGAATACCTATGTATAACTAGGGCTGTAGTATACCCACCTATAACAAGGGCTGCAGAATACCTATGTATAACTAGGGCTGTAGTATACCCACCTATAACAAGGGCTGCAGAATACCTATGTATAACTAGGGCTGTAGTATACCCACCTATAACAAGGGCTGCAGAATACCTATGTATAACTAGGGCTGTAGTATACCCACCTATAACAAGGGCTGCAGAATACCTATGTATAACTAGGGCTGTAGTATACCCACCTATAACAAGGGCTGCAGAATACCTATGTATAACTAGGGCTGTAGTATACCCACCTATAACAAGGGCTGCAGAATACCTATGTATAACTAGGGCTGTAGTATACCCACCTATAACAAGGGCTGCAGAATACCTATGTATAACTAGGAGAGTAGATTACCCATGTATAACTGGGGCTGAACAATACCTATGTTTAACTAGGGCTGCAGAATACTTATGTAAAACGTGGACTGTAGAATCCCTATTCAAAAGTAGGACTTTAGAATGCCTATGTATAACTATACAGATCTAGAACTGTTAAACGTGTTTAGAACTATAGGTGTAGAATGACTATATAGAGCCAAGACCTTCAGCAAAACCTCTGTTGAACTAGATATTGTAATAAATATGTATTTGAATCGAGCTGTTAGGTAATACCTTACTAAGTTTGGTTTTTGAAGCATCACAAATTAAAAAAAATAGTATTCATCGTTAATTTTACCTGTTCTCTTAATCCACAATCCTGAGTTAAAATTTAAGCCTTGTATTTCACAAGTATAATTTTTAAAGTCTTATTATTAAATGAGGTACTTAATTAAATCAGCGGTGACTAATCAATACTATATATATATATATATATATATATATACATATACATATAGGTATACATACAAATATACACATAAATTAGTACGCTCCTATTTTTAGCTACTGAAAGCGATTAGTGTATGAGGTACACTGATGTTTAAAAAACGGAGGTAAATTGAACTGAGTAGCTTTATTGGTGTAAATTCCTGACACATTTTAGTCTTCAATAATCTACAGTAATAAACAATAAACATTATGTGCACTTGTGATCGGCAATATACACTCCGTGGACTAATGATCTGCAATATACAATGATAGGACTGTTATTTTCATAAATAAGTGTACATATCAATAACATGAATTCATTTTATTCTAAACGTAACAACAGAAAACAATTTGTAGTGTAACATAATAATAAAACCACAAAAATCATATGTAAACAAAAGTAACACAATAATTATATGTTAACATAAGTAACACATTAATCATATGTTAACATAAGTAACACAATAATCGTATGTTAACATAAGTAACACAATAATTATATGTTAACATAAGTAACAATAATTATATGTTAACATAAGTAACACAATAATTATATGTTAACATAATAATTATATGTTAACATAAGTAACACAATAATTATATGTTAACATAAGTAACATAATAATTATATGTTAACATAAGTAACACAATAATTATATGTTAACATAAGTAACACAATAATTATATGTTAACATAATAATCATATGTTAACATAAGTAACACAATAATCATATGTTAACATAAGTAACACAATAATTATATGTTAACATAAGTAACATAATAATTATATGTTAACATAAGTAACACAATAATTATATGTTAACATAAGTAACACAATAATTATATGTTAACATAAGTAACACAATAATTATATGTTAACATAAGTAACACAATAATTATATGTTAACATAAGTAACACAATAATTATATGTTAACATAAGTAACACAATAATTATATGTTAACATAAGTAACACAATAATTATATGTTAACATAAGTTACACAATAATTATATGTTAACATAAGTAACACAATAATCGTATGTTAACATAAGTAACACAATAATCATATGTTAACATAAGTAACACAATAATTATATGTTAACATAAGTAACACAATAATTATATGTTAACATAAGTAACACAATAATTATATGTTAACATAAGTAACACAATAATTATATGTTAACATAAGTAACACAATAATTATATGTTAACATAAGTAACACAATAATTATATGTTAACATAAGTAACACAATAATTATTTGTTAACATAAGTAACACAATAATTATATGTTAACGTAAGTAACACAATAATTATATGTTAACATAATAATTATATGTTAACATAAGTAACACAATAATTATATGTTAACATAAGTAACACAATAATCATATGTTAACATAAGTAACACAATAATCATATGTTAACATAAGTAACACAATAATTATATGTTAACATAAGTAACACAATAATTATATGTTAACATAAGTAACACAATAATTATATGTTAACATAAGTAACACAATAATTATATGTTAACATAAGTAACACAATAATTATATGCTAACATAAATAACACAATAATTATATGTTAACATAAGTAACACAATAATTATATGTTAACATAAGTAACACAATAATTTTATGTTAACATAAGTAACACAATAATTATATGTTAACATAAGTAACACAATAATTATATGTTAACATAAGTAACACAATAATTATATGTTAACATAAGTAACATAATAATTATATGTTAACATAAGTAACACAATAATTATATGTTAACAAGAGTAAAATAATAATCATATGTAGCAAGGACTAAAGAGCACTATCCACGTTATTGCATATAAGTGCAATATTGCCCAAACCCATTCTCAGAATGTTTTCATGATATACAATTATGGTTATTATCTTTACAAAATATAAATAATATAAACATAATAATATAAATGTACTAGTATATAGGAATAAAATATTTTTTTTATTAAAACCATTTTAAATTATTATCTTTATTACAAGTCTAATGTTTATCTGTTTTTTTTATCTAATGTTTATTTATGTCTTATGTTTATTAATTGTCTTTATTACTAGTATTTAATGATTATCTGTTGTGTTTAATTTTTATTTGTTGTTTCAGTTTTTTGTTATTTTTCTATAATTTTGTTTTCATTTTACATTGTGAAACTTTGAACCAAATCGCCAAAATGCGGGTGCTCCTGTATAAATAAATAAAAAAATCAAAAAAAAAATCTTTACATAGAACCCTTATCTTTAAGGGTACTCTACATATTATCGGTCGTAGTATTAGTTTGGTTTAATGCCGATTATATCTCACTAATTCAATTAAACTAAATTATAAGCATTCTGGAAATAATTAAATGATTTGATAATGATAGGATATAAAGAAATTATTTGCTTAAACATCCTGATGAATATCAGTAGAGTCTAACTTAATTATGTTCAATATGGGTTTACTACAGATGAAAAAGAGAAAAACATTTTTAGAAAATGTTTACCTTTTTTTTCATTGAATCCAAATGTTTATTGACACGCGTATAGATAAGTGGCTCCGTTATAAACCTGATGAAATCAATACTAAGAGACAGGGTTCAGGTTTTACAGCGGCCTCTTCAAGTTCGGTAATGAAACACGAAATTGGCGATGCACATAAATTGGTAAAAGGACCGGAAGAGTAAACTTTATGGGCTGGGCCAGAGTCCTAGAGTGGCTGGAAGTCTTTATATTACATCACGTACAGCAGACTTCCGGCGGAGTCTGTAGCCGTGCTTAACGATCTGGAAGCTCGAAGCACGGCTTAAAAGCCCTACTAGGCCGATTCCTCAACGCTCTTTGTGACTTTTACATAGATTTTATATTACAGCCCGTTTACATTCCTTTTTTCTTTCTTTTCTTTTAAGGAATGCTCTGAAGAAAACTAATCTATTTCAAAGAATTTCTACTTTTATAAAGAATATTTGTTTATAAAAGATAGTTTTTTTCTGTCTGATGCCTAAAGAAATTATTATTCATTAGGTAATTAGTTGAACAGATTTTCCATTAAAGAACGCAGCTATTGAAGCAATGTACAATCAATTTTAGTTCTTCAAAAGTCAATCTATTCTAATTTGATGATGACTAGCGTCTGCAATTTTAATTCAGCCTTTGCCTAACTCGATATTCAAAAATGTCATATCACACAACAAAGATCAAAATAGCTATCATCTGAAATCTAGGAGGATAGAGTTTAGGAGGGGATGGGGGTAAAATTAAAAAAAAAAATAATAACAAATAATCATGAATATTTTAAATCAGATCGAAAAACAATCAATTTGTTTGTACATTAACTCGTTAGCAATTTAGCTTTTACAATTGTTATTTTATATATTTTTTCAGCACCTCCAATTTTAAGAGTTTTTATTTTAGGTAAACCCCCAATACACTCAGCTAGGATTGGCAATATGTCAGTTTTTTCATGAAAATACTTACATAAAGCTTCAGAAAGTAGTGTAATTTCCATCCGTCTTTTACTTTATGAGACACTTGGCTACATGTTGGGTGTGATGTCATGTATAAACATTTTACGTTCACGAGGTTTACATAGATTTCTACCTGTTCTATAGTATAGTCAATATTTCTCAGAAAACTAATTCATATATGCATTTAATTCGGTGTAAGTGAACCAGGAGAGTGAGGATAACAGAAATAGTAAAATACGAAATCATGTATTTCTCCCGTAGGAAAATATTATAAAAAAATTCTGATATTCTATATTTGTTGTTCTATCCACTTTCCCACAAGCTCAAATAGAAACTAAGTTTTTTTTTTTTATTTTACATCTCATTGTTTTCCAGCCTTCAGTTCTTCATGGGATTTTCACAAATATCAGTTCTACCATTAACCATCTCATGCCCAACTTTAATTTCCTGTTTACATATAATGGAGTTTGAGATATCTTTCTAGCACAAAGTCAGCTTAGTTTACGTAGCTCCTGATTTCCTATCTGAGCAGTCCATATGGACCTTATACCTGGGTCGTGCATTGAGTATCGTATTGCTACGGTTATGGCAGGCGAAAGTAAAATTTTCTCTCCTATCGGGTAACGGGTTTTGACGATTAGTGGACAATCTTCTGGGGGGAAAGATTTGTATTACTTTCATGTTAGTGAATCATTTAAGTATGATATATGAGGGGTTTGGCGCAGAATCGGTGTAACCCACAAATAGCCATAAATTTCTTTATATTTTTGTGTTCTTTGTTACTTCATTATGTTGTTTTTATAGCCTCTCATTTTTGTACTTCTTTTAGGTGCCAGTCAGAAATAAAACATTAGTGGTGTAACTTACAACTGTAGACAACTATTTTGAAATTAATTCAGGGCAAAATTGGTGTTACCCACTATGGATTCATTTGACTAGACATTTTTGTAATATTACCTTAAAAAGTTACATTATTTACTAATGTCAGTAAAGAAAGAAGTTGTACTTTGCATTCCATGTTTGTAGCAAAATGTGAAATCAATTTTGTTTATTTTCTTTAATACATACTGTTTATTTAATTTAAATAGTGTTATTTCCACCCTTTTTCTTAAAACTATAGCTATGTAGGTTACTTCATTCTTGCAGTAAATACATATTTTAGCAGATTTCCCTTAAGGGAAATCAACTATTGAGGTCGTACTCAGGATGTGAGTTTCGAAAAATTTCTTCAAATGTCCATCGATCCTACCCAGGAGATGACGAAAATGAGGTCCGTTCAAAATTATATATATATATATATATATATATATATATATATATATATATATATATATATATATTTGTCTGTTAACGTTCTAGCGGTCGCAATTTTTGTTTGATTTTACCAAACTCGGAATTTAATCGTTTAATGTAAAAAGGAAGATCAAGTTCGTTAATGGCTGAAATCCGACCAGTGGGAGGGGGGGTTTAAAGGGGAGGATTTTTGAAAATTCAAAATATCTCCGTTATTATGCGTCGGATCAAAACATTGTATAGAATAAACCTTATTGCAAATTAAATTTACTATAAATATTGTTCTATACATTTATTCTGTATCTTGAATATTAACCGAGATATTTGCATTTGTATTCTGCGTGTGGTCACCAGTAGGCTGTTCGGACTTTCCGCCGAGAGTTCTGGCGGCCGTTTCCATAACTATTCGTCACTCGTGAATAGGTTTAGAGGTTAGGTTAACTGTTTTTTGGGGCTAGAAACTACTGGGTTATTACGCCCTAAATAATGTTTTAGGTTTAGAGGTTTCTTACTACTGCAGTTGTTATTAGACAGATAGGGAAAGACAGCAAGTTAGTCATTTGCTCTCTTTTCCAATGAGCGCATGCAAGTTGCTCTGAAGATGGAGACACTAGTCTTCGAAAGCGCTTAGCGCTGAAATAAAAAACTTGTGAAGAATTGGACGTCTTTTTCTCGCTCCAAGTATACAATATTCATCACTTCCAACAACACTGCTATGAAATAAAATATTACACGTTATCCTTCTATTAAACAATTACGACATGACTCCTATTATTATATAAAATATCTCCGCCTGCCAAACATTATGGACGAAAATTCTGTTATTATAATTTTGCACTCCATTTAAAAAAAACGAATAAGGCTAATAATATCAGTAGGTTAAAGGATCCACCACAACATTAGGAGAACCACATTGCCACAAACAGAAATATAAAGGAAGTGTTTAAGTGGAGTGAAGTGGTTAAGCTGAGCTGGGGGCCTATCGGTTCTGTAATTGCGTTGTGCTGTCATAGAGAGGAGGAGAACTTGTTTATGAGAACTCTATCGGCCCGGAATAACCTCAGCCTTCAATAAATCCGGACCTAAATCAATATCCAATAGTGGTTCACATCACTTTACCATTAATAAGCTCTTGTCATACCACCGACCGGAATCGCATTCCTCTAAGAGGATATGAAAAGGAAACAGATTATTGACTAAAATATAATTTTGTGAAAGGTATTGGAGACCCATCAGGACTTTCGTTATTACACACTGTCATTAAACCAACATATCGCTTATATTTATAACTTCACTTTATATATACAGTATTTTATTTATTTATTAGAGCTTCGCAGCTTTGGCGATGTTGTCTAAACAAAAGCTTCGTAGCTTTAAAAACAAGAAATACAAAAAAAATTAAACAATTAAATACAAAACACAAAAGGAAAACAAAACAGACGAGGAACACAAAACGTAAGAAAAACAAAAATCAGAAAAGGAACACAGAACACATAAGGAACACAAAACATAAACAGAACACTAAACAGGGAGAAAACACGAAAAACAGAGATGAAATCAAAACAGAAATGGGAAAGAAATAGAAACGCAACAGAAAACGGAAATGGAACTAAAAAAACACAATGAAACTCAAAAAACAAGAATGGAAATCAAAAAACAAAAATGGAACACAACAAAGAACAAAATAAATGAACAAGTGAGCAAATAAAGACAAAATTCAATCTAGGTAAAAAACTGGAAATCGAAACTATTGACATTGGACAATAGGGAAATCATTAATAAAATATTTAAATAATTAATAAATAAATCAGTAATTAAAATAATATTGGTATATAAAATGAATAAAAGAAATTTAAAATTATTAAGGTTTAGATATAATATAAGTTGTTACAGGTGACTATTTACATATACTCTGTACCTCCCTAATAAACACTCGAGTGAATGAAGACTCATACACCCACACTTAAACACACATCTCGCACGTGTACATGTATAAGGAAATTATAAAATTTTATTTCAAACGCAAATATTAATTGTAAATGGATTATATTAGCTTTGTGTATATGTTAAAGTATATATATATATATATATATATATATATATATATAATATATACATATTGTAACATGAAATATAATAATTTATTTAGAATAAAGCTTGTTTGTTTGTGAATCGAAATGATACTACACGGACCGTGCGGTCTTTGATATCAAAGATTATGCTTTGCTTAATTAAACTTCTTTTATCCTGTTTTATTTACTCACTATGGTTTTTTCAATTCTTTTAATTAAATCTTCATTATTCTGTTTTAATTCCGCATTCCTTTTTTTTTTGTTTTTTTAATATTACTAATTATTTTATCTATAAACAATTTCAACTCTCGCTCCAGTAGTTCTTTTTCCACCATTATATAGGCCAATTCTCAATTCGGTTTCTATACACCGTCTTGTCAAGTATACCTGGTTCTACTCCCAATGAATAGGACACCAATTACTTCCACCGTCATTTTCATCAAATATAAAAACTATCCTTTCCAATTATATCATGCCTTAGCCTTGATCGAATTCCAAGTCCTGTTCACATATACTTTTTAGGAAAGGAGAAATAGAGAATAGAAGCTAAGATCATACTCATTTGATTGTTGTCCAAGCACGTGGAAATCTACTTAGTCTAGGTAATCTTTGCATGACGGTCTTACTACATGTAGTTCATTAGACGTGAAGCATAACTAAAAGAAGAGTTTATTAATTTCTCACGCCAATACTTATCATCAACGAAACCACTTTTTTACTTTGATTTTGACTTTTCTTAAACATTATGTACTTATGTTTATGATATAGAAATTAAAATGTGTCTGGGAAGGCTTACCATTCATCGCGAGAAATTCGCTTACTTAAACAGCCTCCACGTCAGCAACATTTTCTTTCTGCTTCTAAGATTTTAGCACTTAATTGTCTACATATTTACATTTTCCTAATTCCGACTTTTTTTATATATAGATACTGAATTATTATGTATGCATGACAAGGATGAATATTACGTTTACATCATTGATATTGGCATAGTAAATATGTTTAGATGAGTGCTTTCTGTAGTTCTTGTAATACCTAGTAACATCGAACAAGTGTCATAGCTGTTAAGTGCAGATGTGATTTGATCAGAAGTTGAACCCATACATTCCAGACAGTCCTGAACGTTTGATTGACACGTTAACATATCAATTAAATTAATTTTGTAGTGACAGTTATAAATATTGCTCTTTCATGTGAATTACTCAACGTTTCTAAGTGGAACGTTTATCTCAATGTAAAATATAAAATTAATGTATCATTGAATAAAAAGTATGAGGTTTAGAATTCTTCTTGTCGTAAATTTAAAAAGACCGTCACGCAGGGCCTGAATTAACTAAGCAGATTTCCCACATGCGTTACGAATTTTCATGTACCACAAAACGTAAAAGTCCAATGAGAACAATATTTGGTATTTAGACTTCAAATAAACTGCTTCATAACGTAATCGCGTATTGTTAATATGACATGAGTAAAAGTGGGGGTTTACTAAATACCAAAAACTAAAAACCTTCAAATAGCTCAATTAATAATCAAGATAGTGAAAAAATGTACATGACAACATTTATAGAACATTACATTTGCAATAAAAACGGTTCTATACAATATTTCGATCCGACGAACGGTGATATTAAGAATTTTCGAAATTCTCCCCCTCTAAACCCACCCCCTCCCACTTGTCCGATTTCAGCCGTGAACGAAATTTATCTTTCTTTTTATATAAAACGATTATATATAAAGTTTGGCAACGATAAACCTAAAATCGTGATATATATATATATATACACAATTTTGAACGGCCCTCATTTTCGTCATCTACTAGGTAGGATCGATCCGATGGGCATTTGAAGACAAATTTCGAAAATCGCGTCATGAGTACGACTTCAATAGCTGATTTCCCTTAAGAGAACTCTGGTAAAAAATGTATTTACTCTTATCCTGGTAGTTTCAATTACAGATCCATTGCTGATTTGTTCCGTTTACAGTAACAGTTTCTATCTTTGATAGTGAAGTTCAGTGTGTATAACATATTTAAGTTAAAATATTTTCAAAAATACAATGCATTCAATATTGTTTAAGCTATGATAATTGCAGTAGCATTATCATTTCCTGAAATTTCAATCCTATTAAATGGCGATTTTAATTCATCGTTTTATGTATTTATTGATATGATAAATGACGATGCTTATTAACTTTCAGGTGATGTTCAGGTTAAACCGTTGCCTTGTCAAGGACTAAGGATTTGGTGCGTACGTCATCAAGTAAATTGAACTTGGAGACTATTCCACGTTTAACTTGAATGCCCTTTGAGCATAAAAGGAAGCGCGTTCAATATTATTAGCTGAGATATTAGTCACAGGACTATCATCGGCTGTAATCTCCGTTAAACTTTCTCGATAGCAATTCAGAGGGCGAACAGATAAAGCTCAAGCCCTTTGATACAAATCCCAAAGCTACCTCCTCGGTTTGTTATCTGCCTGGGAGGAGCCTCCTATTCAGCTGTACTCTGAATCAGCCATGATTTACTCCACAGTAGAAAGAGTTACTTGGTAATAGTTTTTGAGTAATTTCGGAGACATAAAAAATATTTATATATTCTTCAAATTTGATGGCAAGGGTCTCCTATAAAAAACATTTTTTTCGGTGCAAACTTTATTTAACCTGCCCCACATTTTTCATGTTTTATTTGCCATCTCTTCAGGGGTTATACCTTTCAAAAAAATATAAAAAAATATTAATACAATTAATTTAACACATCCCTTAATAATTCTTTTGCTTTATATTGTATTATTATGGCCTACATTTAGATATATTTATTAAATCTAATTTTAAACTGCTACTTACATTTCTGAAGTGCTCGTTTACCTTTTACACTACATTGTGACTGTTCTCACAGAGGAGGTAGATGATACTGGACAGGTACCCGAGGTAGGTTAAGTCAGCTGATTAAAAATCGATTATTTACAAGTGTATCTTGAACTCGATTATTTCGCGTCATAGTTTAAAACCGACTAATTTAAGATAGAATGTTATAAAATATATGATATGAAATGTTTAGACAATGATGAAAATAAAACTGCTTTGACGGATCATTCTATCTCCAGGAAACACACGTTCAATTTCGAAAAAGTTCAAATAATTGATAAAGAAAGAAATAATACTAAACGGAAAATAAAAGAGAATATTCACATGATAAAAAATAGAAAAAGGGCAGTACAATAAAAACAGAAGTAAAATACCTCTATCATATATTCTATAACATTATATCTAAAATTAATCGATTTTAAATTATGACGCGAAATAATCGAATTCATGATACACTTGTAAATAATCGATTTTTAATCAACTGTCTTAACCTACCTCGGGTACCTGTCAGTACCATCTACCTCCACTGTGAGGACAGTCGCAAGATAATGCAAAAGGTAAACGTGCACTTCAGAAATGTAAGTAGCAATTTATAATTAGATTTAATAAATATATCATAGATGTAGGCACCTACTAATACAATATATAGCCAAAGAATTATTAAGGGATGGTGAAATTAATGTTATTAATAATTTTTTATATTTTTTTGAAAGGGATAGCCCCTGAAGAGGTGGCAAATAAGCCACGAAACATGTAGGACAGGTCCAATAAAGTTCGCACCGAAAAAAAAGAAGTTTTTTTTTTATTGGAGACCCTTGCCATCAAATTTGAAGAACATATAAATTATACTGGGTCCAGAATAAAAAGAATAAAAAATATAAATCCATGATGTTAGCTCAGGTTAGCCACGAGTTAAAGCGGATGTCTGCTGCCGTGAGACCGGTTCTCTACTGGATGGGCACTACAAATTTATTTCTAAACCTGACTAAATCATAAGGCAGAACTATTTCATCACAAATATATTTAACGTAACGTCCTTGGGCATAGGGAAAGTGGGAGACCTAGAAAAACCTATTTTAAAGACATCAAACATCCTGTGGATTTCGGTGAGTATAGTAATATGAAAAGAGCAACTTCAGGTAGAACTCAATGGTTGCTACTACAAAAAGTAGCCTTCAGATCATGATGACCCTGAATAGAAAAAGGTAGAAACCTTCTGATAAACATATAAGAAATAACATTTTAACTAGGGTTTAACCTAATTTTACTAGCAAATGAAATTTGAAACAAAAACAGAATCAGTAAATAAAAAAAAAAGTTTAGATTTTTAGCGTTATCTGACTAAGCATTTATACAAACTTTTTAGTTTCCTAGGTTTTTGTATATTCTCTTTTTATCTCCACAATCACTTTTACATATTTATTTTAGTTTAACATTTCGGTATTCTATAATATAATGTTTCATTCTTCCCACATCTCCGTCTATTCTCCTGAAATGCTTATTCCATTTTTTGAAAGATTTCCTTAGGAAACTTACTGCTTCCTTGCATTTAACCCCACCCCTCCCGAATCTTTTTTCTCAGCTTGACAGAAAAGTATGCCCTGGGATTCATGCTGTAGATACCGTTTGAAAGATTAGGTACATTTAACGAAGCATATCCACGCTTTCCATCCAAAATAAGTGCCCTAATATATCAGTTTCAACAGAACCAATCCTATCAGAAGTGATAGATGTTCCATAAGGACTAATTCGTAAAATAGATGATAATCGTATTGAGCCATCGATGAGATGGGCTGAGACTTCCGTATTTTCTGTGAGTAAATTAAGAGGCTAGATTGAGATCCCGTGTTCCTCGTTCCGGTCGGGCAGCGTAAGGGCTAAACACTGAATAGGATTTTACAGGGCTTTGAATAAGGGCTGATTCAGCTCCTCCATTAGCTTAAAGGGCTGCCGATAAAGTCCTTCATGGTCCTGTGGTAGCTGATCCTTTCCGAGGTGTCAACTCCTGTCGTTTAGACTCACATTGTACTTTGTCTTCGTTGGCTCGATAGTATCGTTAAGTGAAATCTACTATTGAGGTCGTACTCATTACGCGATTTTTGAAAAATGTCCACGAAAGTCTATCGATATATATATATATATATATACATATGCCTTTTAACGCTTTAGCGGACGCAATTTTTGTTTGGTCATTACCTAAGTCCATATTTAAACGTTTTATGTAATGTATGTATCCTGCAGAAATCGAACCAGTGGGAGGGGAGGGTTTAGTTGTGGGAATATCAAAATATCTCCGTTATTATAATTCAGATAGAAACATTGTATAAAGCCAATTTTATTGCAAATTAAATGTAGTATAGATATAGTCTTACACATTTCTTTTCTATATATTTTCAGATTTTAGCCTCTTTTTTTACTCTGTTATATAATAAATCACTTTATTCGTAGCTTAAATAACAAATAATGTTTTCAAGAGATCTTTGTTATACGAGATACGTACAAATATGTTCTGTTGACCCCGCCCCCCTGTCTTAGGTTCTTGGACTACTAAACTTCGAGGAATTGAAATAAAAATTATTCTGATTCATTATAAACTACAGTACTATGTAAAGTAAATAGTTTTTAATAAAATTAATATATTGTATTCAGATATATTCCAGTAATTATTTTTCTTTCCGGTGAAGAATATTTCTATCTGTCTGTTCAGCTCTGAGAGGTTGGCAGACTTGCTTGTCAATTCAGACAATTCAGACGCTTTCCGTTGGGAGGTTTTTAAAACTGACTGAAAGATTTCTCATTACCGTTTGTATTTAATCGCTTAATATTCACGGTGGTGTTAAGAGTTACCAGTTTGTTATTTTAAAACTTCAAGAAGAAAATCTGCTTAGTTTACGTAGGCCCCTTGGGACGGACGTACTTAATATAAATTGGAGTGCGTCGGAATGCCAGGTCCCTGCAAATTAGTGATTTGGCGTCGTTAAGTCTTTGTTGCCCCTTATGTTGTAATTTTTACGTCTTTATGTGACCCATTTTTATTGCAAACTTATGGAATTAGCAAATAAGAGCATTTATTCTATTTTGAACAACATTCCCAAGAATGCACCTAGAGAAAAGGCTCTTGTAAGTATTTCTAAAAATCTGAGTCGGTGTTTTCCAATTTGCCTAAATTACTTTGTTTTTTTTAGTTTCAATTTAGTTATATAACTATTCCATAACATTGAGCTTTTTTTTTTATTATTTGAAAACATGGCGCTACGTTTTCCAATGAAAAGTCGCCATATGTGCTCATGAAGACTCACAAGGCTGATTCTATAGTAGTGGGTAGATATGCAAAATTTAAATCAATGAAAATCTATACAAAGTTAAAATGCAGATTCGTTTATATGTGCCCTTGAAACAACTATTTCCCTAAGTGTTCTATATTTGTGGAAAAACATGATTAAGGTGAGCAATGAGCTTTATAAGCACCATTTTGCATAGAATATGACATTTATGAACCTATTGTAGCAAAATCATAATTTCCTGAATTAAAATTTTATTTTTAAATTATTTTCATAATTTAAATAATTTACTGTCTAAAAATAAACAAATTTAATTCTACTAAGTTTTGACCAGGAATGACACGATCTGATATAAGATATTACTACATAGATACTATATTATCAATCAATAATATTTTTTTTCTCTACCTGAAATATAATTCACTTTCCCTTGACAGAATAGCAACTTACAACTTAGAATAATGAATTTATTTATGAATGAATATGAAATCCAACAACTATAATTTCTTCTACTCACTTATGCGAACCGCTGAGCGTCTTTATCCTTATGTTTGTCTTCTAAGATTTCCTAGACAGTTATATTGTAACTTTCGGCAACCATATGGCTTTCATCAGCTGGAATCATTGTTATTATTATTATGTATTAACGTCCACTTTTTGCAACTTAGGCTAATTGGGACGGGCTATCTACAGGAATCATTGTTGACTCCTAGACCAGTGGCCTGTAAGCTCAAATGGAATCCAAATAACATAGAATCCGTAAGGGTTTTCAATTTGTCTTCGTCTTATTACACTAGAATGATTCCTCAAGACCCTTCTTATATACCCGATATTTCTTTTACTTAACGCAACACTAACGGGATCTACTATCTCTGTCGTTTTCACTGCTTCTATGTTTTCTTTCTTCTTCTTTATCTATATATGTGGTGACATATGTTTGCATATTATTTCCGACACACCTACTATGACTGCTTTTAATTCGTCAGTATAAATGAATAAATTGTCCGAGTTTTTATGTTTACATTTATCCAAGTTTTTTCGAAAAACGTAGGTGACTTCGCAATTCATGAGTTTATATTCAGGCATGTTACAAGCCAACGAATGTGAGAGGTTTATTTTATAGGACGAATTTGCCTGACGCCTAAATAAGGGATTATTAAGGATTCAGTATACATGACACTGAAGGGTCTTGGGTCTTGGGGTTTATGCCTAAATACATCAATGTTAGGACTTAATAACCTTGGCAGAAGACGTGAAATGGAGCTATTGATTCTGCTTAATGCGTGTGAACCTGTTCGCCCATTGCGATTGCCAAAAAAATACATTTATTCATCTACTCCATTTGCTTCTTAGTTTGAATCACATTTCCAAAAAACTCAAAATCTGAGCTCGGTGTAGAATTTAGTGAACAGGAGTGGGGACTACTGAATGCTGTGTTGACTATTCGCTTTAGAGCATTATTATGATAATGTGATTTTTCACATAATTTTTTTGAGAAGGGTACTGCGTAGGATCAATGAACATTTGAAGGAAGTTTTACGAGTTGCTTCACAGCACTAAGTCAATTACTGATTACTCTTAAAGAGAAAGTGCATAAGTGGCAAGATTATAAGAATAATAAAACAGCTGTATGATTATACGTACAGTAATGCAAACAAAAATTGGGAATCAACTATCTTAGGTTATAAATATTACATCTGGGTTGTTACAAGGTGAAAGCCTTAGCCCATAACTATTTATACTTTTTTTTTTATCTGACAATAACATTTTTCGAAAAGAATGGAACTATAGGGATCCCAATCGATGCTGCTACCGAAGTCATCATGCTGTTATTTGCGGATGATATTGTTATTTTAAATAGATCGTGGCATAGTGCGCAGAGAAATCTTAAAATATTAGAAGAATATTGTACAATAAAGTCACTAACCTTGAACCCTCAAAAATCTATAATAGGAGTTTTTGATAAGTCCTCAAGATTAAAAAAAGTTAAAACTCCTGTTTTGGCAAGATAAAAAACTGGTATATGTCCACTCTTATATATATCTTCGAGTTCCAATTTCATCCTTCGGAAAAATTTTAAAAGCAATGGAGCATTTGGTAAAAAGACCATCAGTCGCCTGCTTACGTGTAAAAGAAATACTTCGAAAAGGGAATTAGAGTGGAAACTGGGCGGAGCCACATAAAAATTCAAGTTTTGAAAAAAAAAATCCTTAATTTCTGTATAAAAATATTGGCACTCTCTGAAAATAGAATATCAAGAAAATGTTTCAATAGACTAATAGCGCTGGGTGCCAATAGTCATGACATAAACAATAATTGGGTCTCACAAATAAAAGCTATATAATGTGCTAGAGTACTTTAGAAATATCTCGAGTGAAACAAGTTTCCTAATAAATAAAATCAAAATTCTATTTCATTTATTTTAATTTTTTTGTTGTATATTATTAATAAGATTACTTACACTATATGGGCCAGACTCAGGCTAAAATATGTATATATTAGCCAATAAAATCTATCTATCTATCTAAAGAGAAATTGCAAAATTTATCTTGGTCTCATTCAAGGCCAAGGTATTAAAATCAATTCCTTTGATATATCGTTTTTCAGAAATTTTGCTGCTTACCTGAAGATATGTGAATGTTAAAGATACTTGTCAATAAAAAATATTTTTCTTATGGCATTATATGCTTAGCTTAGTTTTTATAAGTCTAACTTTACATTACTTCATTGTTGGTAGCTAATTCCGGAAAAGTTCCCAATTGTAAGTTATAGATATGAGAATGGATTTTAAAATAGCCGACAAAAGGTTGACTGTTTTCTGAGTAACAGGTCTCGATCGTAGTAGCTGCAGCTGAAATCTGAAATGCAGAGATGAGTACAACAGCCAATTACAGACTACGATGCAATTACCAGTTTCAACGTGTACGTCATAGTTCAGTTCAGCCTACAACTAAGTCCTATCGGCTTCTGGGATTACTCAACTATAACACTATTGTCTATGGCCGGCGGCCATTCAGACTATACCTGCTACGTACAGTAATAAGCAATTATAGACACCGTTTAATATGGGTTTAAAACGAGATAGAAAAGCTTTATCTCGAAGCTCATTCAAATACTACATCTACGTGTTGAACAGAGTTTTCTATGTGTGACTGTAAAAAATTCACAAATGAATTTCCATTAATTTAAAAAAGAAAAAATATACGCTTTAATTCTAATAGCACAAATGTACAAATATTGAGAAAATTTAGCACATTCAATCATATATTCACTACAAATTAATAGTGTCGATCTTTGGTTTTAATATTCATAGTTTTAGTATATCTCAGCATGTGTGTCGGTAGTCTCGTATTTCTTGTCTCATCTCAAGAGAAGGTTTGTCGGACTCTGTATTTAACATAACTAAGTGAAGATCCATGTCGTGTATAGTGTTTACTAAGTTTTTTACATTCATCTTAGTTTCTCTCTACAGCGTTTGGTTGCCTCTAAAATTTGTATGATGTTTAAACTTTTTCTGTCATGGAACTTTCACAACGATCTAAGCCATTCCATGATATGAAATTTCATGAGACGGAGAAAAAATACTTAAGTACCTTCATAACAGTAGAATGCTCTTAAAGAAAAAAACAACAACATAAGAATGAAAGTAGCACAGTAACAATAAAAATAAATGAAAATGCTGAAAGGACCATTTTATTTCTAGAGGTCAATACTGCAGGACAATAGTTTTATTTCATTCAAACATTTATTAACGTAAGTTTATTTTTCTTTATACCATTTCTTTTTAAAATTTTTGAGTTATTCCTAGGTCCCTGTGTAGTAATCTGTTTGTTCCTATGTTAAGAACGTCACTTGAACATTTTCTTAAATGTTCATATTACGCCGAAATAAGTCTCCAAAATTGATAAATAAGTTGCCAGTTTCATTTTATAACGTCATTAGCTATGGATATCTTTACACGAATTAAAAAAAACTCTTCGGTAACACTTCATGAAATATGCTAATGAATTTAAATGCTAGCCTTAAACAGTATTTTTCCGTAAATCTGTTTTTTTGCGTGTATATACGTTTTTTTTTTAGTCTGGGAGAGGTGACGGCTACATCTCTCTGGGGAGGCGTTAAACAGTAGTCGAGGTCTATAGTAGGTCGATAAACAAGCACTGTCACTGTGTAAATTATCAGCTGCAAAGGAAAAAAAATAGTGCTGTCTGTGTGCCCAATCAGCTTGATTCCAAACCTCTCTCTTCGGTGATTTAAAAAATAGACTTACTAAATGTCGCAAGCTGCATATTAACCGAAGCAGATTTTCCATATTCATGGAATTATGCACATCGATAATCGCCAGTCTTATCAAGAAACTTTTCCATCAGTGTAGCTCGTTATCGAAATCATTGACAATGATTTTCTATGTGATACTGCTGTTTGTAACGCCTATGCGCCTGGTGAACTAAATGAAAAACACTTTCTTTTGTGGAAGACGGGCCATGTATTTTTTTGAAAGGTAATTGGCCCCTGAAGAGGTGATGTAGTGGCAAGGAACATATTGTGAAGTGATAAAAGAAGTGAATTTAATAATCCGTTTTATTTATGTCACCTCTGTTACGAAATACCAAAGCGATACAGATAAAGAATATTGATTGCGACTAGTGCCTCCTTGTATTCACAATATTTTGATCCACGGAGAAGTCACCTGCAGGTAAGAAAGCTAAAGCTACATTGTAAGAAATGACACTAGAACCTAAAAAATAAAAGTGTAAACTTTTTAGAGAACATCTTTCTTAATGGGGCTATCGAACCCTCCTGGCTCTTGGGATCTCCTAAACAATCTTCTTTTACTATTTGATTCATTCTCTCCGAAAATGTTTAAATTTCAAGTATTTTGTATCGAGTCTTGTCCCTTTTGTAAAAACTGAATTCACTATTACCCACCTCTTGCCCTACCAAGTTAACCTCAAACATGAAGGTAATTTCAATTATTTTAATTTTCATATCCATTTTAGTCCTTGAATGAAACCATTTAACACTGTTCAGACGCATGAAACTACATGTTTAGACAATGTTTAATTTTTCTGCCACATAACAGTATTCCAACTGCAATAACTATTACATTTGTATACCTGCCAGGGAAAATTACCTTTGATGTTGTAAACATAATTAGGTTAAATATGAATATAATAATACATCAGCCAGAACGTATTTTTCTAGTCATGATTCGTATGTGGTGGGATGTGGGAGTGCAGACAGGAAACAGGTCTTAATAACAAGAAGTGTTCCCACCAATTTCTTAAAGCACAAGGCCTTTCGGCACTAACGTGTCATCATCAGGTGCTAACATCAAAGAAAAAGACAGACATGTTTAAGGCCGTCTGATGTATAAAAAAAACTTAAATTTGAAATACTTCAACTTAAATAAAATTACTCAAATCAGTCATGCACATTTACTTAGCTTAAAAACATTAAAATCAGAGTCAATCGTATTAATTAACAAAATATAATTTAAATTAATTTAAAATATTATTTAATACTTAAATAGTTTTAACATTGCAATCATCCCTATGGTATAATTCCAATTATTAAACAAGGTTCCTTAGGAAACATTGAAACAAATAGATGTAAGTTTTTTGTTACATCACATGGCCTTAAACATGTTTATTTTTTTGTTTCATTGTTAGCACCTGATGATAGCACGTTAGTGCCGAAAGGCCATGTGCTTTAATAAAGAAATTGGTGGGAAGACTTTCTGTTATTAAGACCTGTTTCCCATATTTTATGGTATTTCCTCGTAACAAACATTTTCGTGGATTATTACTACTGGACTAATTTTGTTCAGGAAGACATGTTTTTTTTTTTCATTTTTACTATTATTTATGGTAAACGTAGAGTACCGAGTTCGATTCTCGCCTGGGCAAAGGAAATTATTTAGTAACGAAATTCATTAAATAACATTCCCACCCTGGCTAGAAAAGGTGGTAACCTGTAGATAACCCGTCCCAATTAGCCTTAGTTGCAAAAAGTGGACGTTAATAAATAATAATAATATTATTATTTAATAAAAAACTGCTGATCCATTGTTCAGTGACCTTCTGGTGTATTTTTTCATTTGTACATTATACTCAATCGGCTTTCGGAGCATTCATAAACCCGGAGTCTTAATTTTCGAAGTGTGGTTTCATTTAATAATTTTCACGTTTTGAAGTCCATCAAATTAATCCGTTAATTTTTAAACAAAAGTTCAACATTTTTTGATCGAGTCGATATCCTTCTATAAGTATGTTATATCTTTATATTTTATTTAGAGAACTTTTTATCAGCTGCATCGATGGCAAACACTTTAGGATTTATGTCAAGTGAAATATTACTGGTAAAATTTCACCAAAATGCCCTTCACCACTTAATTTAACTGATGTTTAATTCAGTTAATGTGAATTAGATATTCTCGGCTATGGGTGATTAAGAGGCCTGTAGAGGGAACGGTAGGAGGAGTGGGGAGTGGAGTTAAGGTTTAGTATTGTGGCTGATTCAGCACGGCCATTAACTGTAGCAGATTTAGATGGAGGCTAGGCATAGACCGGACGCCCCTTTGAAACAAACCCAAATCCTCTCCAGACCCACCTGGATTATCCAGAGCCAAGACTCTCCTCCAGGAACACGGCCTGACTCAGGACGGAAAGGGATAGACAGATTCGCCCTCTCCGTTTACACGAGTTCGGATTAACCCTCTCCCTCCAGATGTTGCTCTATTCACGGTCTCGCCTAATCCTAATCACATCCCGCTCAGGTCACAGGATTAATTACTATTATTCTAGTCCATATCCAAATATATTCACATTACATTATTATCTACATATAATATGTATTAGAAACTCTATACTCATCCGTAGCTCATCACTATCGGTTGACACATCTAAGCCTGAATACTCTGCAGCAGTTCATAACAGAACCGCAAGCAGTTAAATAAACGTCGTTCACGCAGGGGTTGCGTAAACTAACCAGATTTCCATCGTGAAGCTTTATAATAGATAATTCTACATACTGGTAACATCACCCCTGATATTAAGTGAAAAAATGCAAACGGCAATGAGAAATGTTTCAGACAATTTACAAGATAATAATCTCTACGACGGGAAGCGCGTCTGAATTGTTTACAAACAGTTCAGCAAACATTGCAGAGCTGAATAGATAGATTAAAATATTCTAGACCGGGAAGAAAAACAGTTAATAACGTTAATTTTATTGAAAACTATTTACTTTAGCTAATGCTGTCATTTATGATGAATGAGAATAATTTTTAGCTCAACTACTCAAATTTTAGTAGTCCAAGAACAATAGAAGTGAGGGGGGGGGATGGGCAAGAGAACGTATTTGCATTTATGTCACAATGTATAAGTTCGATGAAAACAATATTTGGCATGTAACCTTGTAGAAGTGGTGATGATATAACAGCTTATTAATACGTTCAGTACGAATTTCAAAAATGTAGTCTATCCACAATAACAGTCAATTGACCCCGTGGTGCAACTATCCACAAGTACGTCACAGGATCAATCGACCCCGTACTTATGTACCCTTTTAATTCGCTATTACCACTCGTAAAATGAACTAAATTGCTATATTCAAACATTTTTTTTACTCTTAGGACATCAAAAAATATATGGCAGTCGCAGACCGTGTTTTCATCAATTTTTTGTTACGTGACTTAGAAATGAATATTTACCTTACATTTTGCACCTTGTCGGGAACTTTTTTTCTCCTTTGTGTGATAATTTTGTTGATCAATGAAGGATTTTAATTTTTGTTATACATTAAAATGGGTGAATATGAATTAACTTTCAATTACGACACATAAACAATAAAAATGTATTAGTTTATAAAGATAAAATTAGAAAACGAGAAAAACAAACTAGGAACTAGGAGTTTAGTTTAAACAAATAATTGGAAAATAAATAAATAATAAAGAAATAATTCTTATGTAATTAACAATTATTCATTATCACAATGATTAGGACATAGATTTATGGCAGTTGCTGAAGCATTGTAGACAAAGCAACTTCATGTTGCACTCTTCACAATACGTTCTAACTTTTTTGATTTTTTTGTCTGCTTCTTTAGAGGACAATGTTTTTCTTAATTTTTCGTAACACCCGGAACACTTTTTTTAATAAAGCTAAATCCAATAATTGTCGTCCACGTAATTAGCACATTATACAGATTAATGTTTCAAAACGACAGCAAAAATTAAACTGAAATGGGAGGGACGCGTTCTATCATTTACCTACGCCTATGTAAATAACAGAACAAGAGGTTCAGATGAAAAGCGCGGGAAATAACACGGGGCTATATGAGCCCGTGACGGACTAGAGCCTAAATACCACTCCCCAGGCCGGCACGGGGTCATAAAGTCCCGTGCATTTTTCAATGATATACGACGTATTTTTTGGATTTGAAATACATAAACGAACTATTTTTAATTATATTTACTAGTACAAAGCAAAAACCGTCATTTGACCCCGTGCCGTACTGAACGTGTTAATAATATGTCACAAGTGGGCGTGGGAGTTTACTGGAAGCGGGAAGCTATACTATCCAAATATCTCGGTTAATACTTATTATACAGAAAATATGTTTAGAACAACATGTATAGGTAATTCAATATGCAATAAGATTGGTTCTATACAATTTTACGGTCCAGTACAGTAACGGAGATATTTCGAATTTCCAAATTACTTTCCCCTAAACACCCCGATTTCAGCCATAAACGAACGTGATCTATCTTTTCACATAAAACGATTAAATATATGGCATAATTATAGTAACGATCAAACAAAAAATTCGACCTCTAGAGCGGTAATATAATAGGACAAATATTACATAAATACATATACAATTTTAAACGGAGCTTATTTTCGTCATCTTCTTGGAAGGGTCGATGGGTTATTTGAAGAACATTTTAGAAAATCGCGTCATTAGTACAACCTCAATAGCTGATTTCCCTTGTGGGAAATCCACAAGTGAGACATACTTTTAAATTCTAATTCTGACATGATATCTATAAATCTAAAATTCACTAATCCTACAAAACTAAACTCTTCTGACACAGTTTTGACTGCTCAGAAGAAGTAGTTTTAGCCACAAAATTACAGTGAACTTCGACATATTTTAACTGGAGAAGAAAGTTCGCCTTCATGCCCAGCTCAAATGCCAAACCCTGTTTCCAGAGACTATTTTTTACAAGAGAAATGAAGGATATACGACTTCAGAACAGCAAGAGTCCAGAAAGTGGGAAATCTGCTTACTTTAAGACGAATCTGCTTAATGAACTTTTAACCTTCTGCTTGTCACTGTACAGACACTAATCTCTGGAAAAACATGTTTTATTTCAGCATGGCCCGCACCTTAGCTCAAGATAGTAGTTCAAGGACTATGGATTGAAAATCATATTTGTTCACTAAATTCTAGGATTTTATGTAAAAGCAGTTCCTGCTTAAGGACATTCTTTTACGGTTTTATCATTTTTTTTTTAATTTTCTGTGAACCGTAATTGAAGAGGTATTAGTTCCTTTAATTAAGGAAGGTTATCTCTTAAATGGCTAAAGAACAAGAAACCGAAAAAAAACTGCTGTCTTTAGCTACAAACTGGTCTAAAATAAGCATAATAAGCTGGATGATAAATGAGCATTAATAGAATTTATAACGTTGAAATAAAATTTTAAAAAAACCGTGGTTTGCTTCCTTTTCACCAAATTACAGGACTACGTTGATGACCTATTTATCTGAAGCTCATGTTTGTCGTCTTCTTAAAACGTATATGTTTTGCATACAGACCAACCTGATTGATAAGACTGATTTCTTTATTATGTGAAGCTGATTGATAACTATAACGTCCGTCATGCAGGGGCTGCGTAAACTAAACAGATTTCCCGCGTGAAGTTTAAAAACAGATAAATGCATATACCGGTAACACAACACGGCCGTGAATATTAAGTGAATAAATACAAATGATAATAAGAAACCTCCCGACGGAAAGAATCTGAAATGTAAACAAACAGTTCTACCTAAGAAAAACAATTACTGCAATATATCTTAATATAACGTATTAATTAGATTGGATAATATTTACTATATCTAGTAATGTAATTTATAATGAATCAGAATAATTTTTATCTCAATCAATCAAATTTAAGTAGCCCAAAAACTTAAGAAGGGGGGGGGCACCAGAACATATTTGCATGTACCTCGTTTAATAAATGTTTCTTGAAAACAATATTTGGTATTTAAGCTTCGAATAATGTGGTTTATTACATAACCGAGTATTGTTTATGTAACATGAGTAGAAGTGTGGGTTTGTCTGACTACTGGAAAATGCGAATATCATGGTTAATATCCAAGAGAGGAAATAAATCTCTCTCTCTCTCTCTCTATATATATATATATATATATAACAATATTTATGTAGTACATTTAATTTACTATATGATTAATTCTATACATTTTTTTTCGATCCGACTTATAGTAACGGAGATATTTCGAATTTTCGAAAATCCCCTCCACTAAACCACCCTCCCATTTGTCCGATTTCAGCCGTTAACGGACTTGATCTGTCTTTTTACATAAAACGTTTAAATATCGAGTTTGGTAGCAATCAAACAAAAAATGCGACCGCAGAGCGTTGACATACAAATATATATATATATATATATATATATATATATATATATATATATATAATTTTGAACGGACCTCGTTGTTCGTTATCTCCTAGGTAGGATTGCTAGACATTTGAAGAACTTTTTCGAACATTGCGTCATGATTTCCACCTCAATAGCTTATTTACCTTCAGGGAAATCTGCTAAAATGATATAATCCGAAGGAAAATTTAATTCCCCACTGCTAGGTGGAAACAGTTACTGGATATTAGGGAAGTGAACCTTGCTAGGTTGGTTATCCATTAACCAATGCAGCCTAACCGATAACAAGCTTTCACCATTAGCCGAGAGAGAGAGTTTCCCATCGGACATATATCTGCCAACAGCCTCATTGCATGTATTCACATTGTTATTATTGACTCACATTGCAGAACCTCTTCATGAATACCGAGAGAAACACTTTTCTCGGCTGTTTAGTTTGGGTTATACACTTATTTACATAAACAGTCACCTGGGCTTCGTTTGAATCTCAAATTCAATTCATTGATGATATATTCTTTTTAAATTATAAACTAATACCCTGGATATTGTACATCTTTTCCGCCTGTGACCCCTTCCTCGTTCTTGCAGTACATGAATGAACGTTAATGGGCTTGTGTCAGTTATCTCAAATTTTATTGTTTTAGCAGATTCCCTTAACGAAAATCAGCTATTGAGGTCGTGCGTATGACGCGATTTTTGAAATTTTTCTTCAAATGTCCATCTATCCTACCTAGGAGACGACGAAAATGAGGTCCGTTCAAAACTGTGTATATACGTATATATATACAGATATATATATATATATATATATATATATATAAACACACACACACACACACACACACACACACAGATATATATATATATATATATATATATATATATATATATTTGTCTGTTACCACTCTAGCGGTCGCAATTATTGTTTAATCGTTACCAAACTCGATATTTAGACGTTTTATGTAAAAAGACAGGTCAAGTTCGTTAACGGATGAAATCGGACAAGGAGGAGGGGAGGGGGGTTTCGAGGGGAGGATTTTCGAAAACTCGAAATATCTCCGTTAGTATACGTCGGATCGAAAAATTGTATAAAATCAATCTTAATGAAAATTAAATTTACTATAATTATAGTTATATGCATTCATTATCTATCTTGAATATTAACCGAGATATTTGCAGTTTTCAATTTTCAGCGCTCAGCAAACTTCTACTCATGTTACATAAAAAATACTCTATTATATAATAAACCACATTATTCGAAGCTTAAATACCAATTATTTTATTCAAGAGACCTGTATTATACGAGATACATGAAAATATATCTTGGTGCGCCCTCCCCCCCGTCTTAAGGTCTTTGATTACTAAAAATGGATTGATTGAGATAACAATTATTCTGACTCATTATTAATTACAGAACTAGATATAGTAAATAGTTCTCAATAAAATTAATATGTTATATTCTGATATATTTCAGTTATTTTTTTTTATTTCCGGCGTAAGGCTGGCCGATCGGTTTGTTTACATTTCAAACGCTTCCTGTCGGCAGGTTATTGAAATTGACTGAAACATTTCTTAGCTCCGTTTGTATTTATTCACGGTGATGTTGTGTTAGCAGTGGGTATGTAGATTTATCGATTACTAAACTTCACGAGGGAAATCTGCTTAGTTTACGCATCTCCTGCGTGACGGACTTTTTATTTTGTTTTAAAGTGGGCAAAAATGTTAGTCATATGATCTAGGGTGTACTCACAAATCACTCAGGTAATAGGAATTTATGTAGTGTCAAACTCAATAAATAAAACCCTTAGTTCCCCTCATGCTAGAAAGGAGTTGGGTTCCGTAAATAACCTGTCCCCATTATCCATAGTGGAATAAAGTGGACGCTAATGTTTAATAAATATTATTATTATTAACGTCCAATTTTGGCAACTACTGCTTAGTAGGACAGGTTATCTACAGGTTACTATTCTGTTCTAGCCAGGCGGGATTATGAATTTTATTTAATGAGTTCGTCACTGAATAAATTCCAATTGCTCATGCAGAAATCGAACTCGTCACTCTATGTTTACCATTTGAGATAATATATAATTAAAATCATTCAAATTAAATTCGAATAATATCCAAAACGGCCGTCATGTTGGGTCTACGTAAAAAGAATCCAATTTGCCAAGGATTGGGATGAAAAAATACTCTCTTCTCGCCATGTGATGTCTGTTTCTAAGTAGAAATCCAATTATTTGATGGGAATGGGGTTCCAAAGGAAAACTAGAAAGCAAGAATAACTGGCTTAATAATTAAGATACGAAATAATGTATAGATCAATAATCGTAGAACATCATTTGTTAAACAATATTGATTCTATGATATTTTATTTTTCTATAATATTTTTAATATATAACAACATTTAAGGGTAAATAAATTTTGCGTAAGATTGGTTATATACATTTTTTTTATCCGTCATACAGTAAGATATATTGAATAAGTTTTATTGAAGTGGTTTGAAGAATAATCAAAATTAATACTGGGATAACCGAATTATCATATTTCATATTTGAACGAAGACCATTTGAATCTTTCAGTGACAGATAATACAAGCAGCTCTAGTCATGAATGCCAGATACTCATCTAATGGCCAGTAGAAGCTTCAGAAATGTGATAAAAAAGGTTGGATTTATTTTTTTGCTTAAAACAATCCGGCCTAGTCTTTGTTAGGAGATAATTTTCACTTTTCGGCCAGAATAACAAAGTTAGTCATGATTATAATCGTACTCTGAAGCACATAATTAATTATTATATTAATACAAATAATACAATATAATTATTATACAGTAAATTAGAATCAAAGAATATTAGTGGTTTTGTAAATCAGTCATTAAGGAGTTTGAGGCGAAATCTGAGTCAGTAGAGTCAGTAGATGCAACCTCAGGCCCTATCTAAATTTAAAATTAAATAATATGTCCTCATAAAATGTCTTAAATTGACACACATACTAAGGAAGTATTGTTATAGTTTGAAGAATATATGCAATAAAAGAACTTTAATGTAAGCTAAAAACATTTCCCAAGAATGACTCAATTTCGCCATCGCATTTATGCCTCTTTTTATCTCCTCTAGGTTAAAACCATATGTAATTAAAACTTGAAATGTAGGCTCATAAGATGTTTAGAGGTATAATACTGTGGCACAATGTGAAAAGGTGTATTACATTGATCTGGTGTTAAAAAAAAAAAAAGTCCGTCACGCAGAGGCTGCGTAAGCTAAGGAGATTTCCCTCGTGAAGTATAGTAATAGATAAATCTATATACTGGTAACAACACCACCGTGAATAAATAGAAACGGAAACAAGAAATGTTTCAGCCAATTTCAATAACCTGCCGACCGGAAGGATTAGAAATGTAAACAGGTCTGCCCGCCTCACACCGGAAAGAATAACAATTACTGAAATATGTCAGAATATGAGATATTAATTTTATTGAGAACTATTTATTATATATAGCACTGTAATTAATAATGAGTCAGAATAATTGTTATCTCAATTAATCAAATTTCAGTAGTGCAAAACCTTAACCCTTTCCACTCCAATGTCGAGTGTCACTCGACACTGATTTTGTTCCACTAGCTCCACTGTCGAGTGATACTCGACATGGTGTAATACCTCTTTTTGCGGAAAATTTTAAAACAGGAGGGATTTAAAAAATACACAAAAAACACTAAAAGTAAAAAAAGTAATTTTAGCGTGGAGCTGGTGGAATAAAAACAAAAACAGCCTTGGAGTGGAAAGGGTTAAAAGCGGGGAGGGGGGAAGCGGATCGCCAGGACATATTTGCATGTATCTTGTATAATAAAGGTCTCTTGATTGCAATTTTTGGTATATAAGCTTCGAATAATGTGATTTATTATGTAGCAGAGTATTGTTTATGTAACATGAGTAGAAGTGGTGGTTTGCTAAAGGCTGAAAACTGAAAAATGCAAATATCTCGGTTAATATTCAAGATAGTGAATAAATGTATTTAATAATAACTATGTTAAATTCAATTTTCAATACGATTTGTTCTATACAATTTTTCGATCTGACGTATGGTAACGGAGATATTTCGAATTTTCGAAAATCCTCCCCTTTAAACTCTGCCTTGTCCTATTTTAGCCGTTAACGAACTTGATCTTTCTTTTTACACAAAACGACTAAATATCGAGTTTTGTAACGATTAAACAATAATTATGACCGCTTGGGCGGTAACATACATATATATACAGTTTTGAACGGACCTCATTTTCGTCATCTCCTGGGTAGGATCGATGGACATTTGAAGAAAATTTTCGATAATCGCGTCATGAGTACAACCTCAATAGCTGATTTCCCTCAATGGAAATCTGCTAAAACAAACAACAAAAAACAAAAGTTAATATTGGAGTTAGACAAACGGTTACCAACAATTGTAGGTCATTCTTTTATCAACATGACTGCTGGCAAACAATGTCTGACCTGACTAACAACAACTCAGTCAAGTTTGATTTCGATCATTTAGTTTTATATAAAATGTTTTATGTAATTTGGTAATGGAATACCATCTACCGTTTCAATGGTTAATTCTTCTATTAATAGCTTATATATTTATAAGAATTGGCATGGAATTGTTGTGTGACCCTCAACGTTTGTACTTCGTTAAACAAGTATGATATAAAGTGCTCGAAAAGATCAATAAACGAAGCAGTGGTGAACTAGTTAAATAGCATTGATAAAGACACAAAGAAGAAAACATTAGACTAATATAGCCCTTCTCACACACCGGAACCTTATAAGTTATTGTTACAAAAAGGTCCGTCACGCAGGGGCTGCGTAAACTAAGCAGATTTCCCACGTGAAGTTTAACAATAGATAAATCTACATACCGGTAACGCAAAGCCACAGTGAATATTAAGTGAATAAATACAAACGATAGTAAGAAACCTCCCAACAGACAGTATCAGAAATGTAAAGAAACAGTTCTTCCAACTTCTTACCGGAAAGAAAAACAATTACAGTAAAATATCTGAATATAACGTATTAATTTGATTCAAAACTATTTACTATACCTAGTACTGAAATTTATATTAAATCAGAATAATTTTTATCTCAATCAATCAAATTTAAGTAGTCCGAAAACATAAGAAGGCTTGAGGGGTCATCAGAACATATTTGCATTTGTCTTGTATAATAAATACCACTCGAAAACAATATTTGGTATTTAAGAATGATGTGGTTTGTAGCATAACCGAGCATTGTTTATGTAACATGAGTAGAAGTGGGGGTTTGCTGAAGGCTGAAAACTGCAAAATGCAAATATCTCAGTTGATATTCACGATATAGAATAAATGTATATAATACTATTTATAGTAAATTTAATTTTCAATAAGATTGTTTTCATACAATTTTTCGATCCGACTTATAGTAACGGAGATATTTCAAATTTCCAAAATTCTCCCCGTCTAAACCCCCCTCCCCCTGGTCCGATTTCAGCCGTTAACGAATTTGAACTTTCTTTTTTCATAAAACGTTTAAATATCGAGTTTGGTAACGATTAAAAAATAATTACGACCGCTAGAACGGTAACAGACAAATACAAACACACACACACACACACACACACACACACACACACACACACAGTTTTGAACGTACCTGATTTTCGTTTTCTCCAAGGTAGGATCGATGGACATTAGAAGAAAAATGTCGAAAATCGCGTCATGAGTACGACCTCAATAGCTGATTTCCTTTAAAGGAAATCTGCTAAAAAAGTGGAAATTCATTAATTTGTCTTGAGCCGAGCCTAATTTTAAGAAGATAACAATGTACATCTAAACAAAGTGGATGTTATTTCAGAGAGTGCTTGGGAACCATAAAAAAAATTTATAAATATTCTTACTCATTAAGAATTCATTTACTAAGAAAACAGTTCCTTTGCCCATTAAAGCCTGGTAAAATCGAGGGAGGAAAAAGTAGCTAGGGAAAGGGGGCAACTTCCATTTTCATCCTTTTCCAAATTTAATTATAAATAAATGACTACTACTATTCTCGGGGGTAATCCATTTTCACACCTTAATAGTCTGCGTCCGAGGAGCTTGTGAAAATTTAAGCCCTGGAAGAACTACCAATTTGTGGGAGCACTTTTCCTCCACACGCCATCGCCTACTTCCCTAGCTCCTGGTTTGACTCTACCGATAAAAAAGGAATGGATGGGCCTAAACTTAGTAATATTGTATTTACCAAGAGGATTCGACATCTTTTTTCTTCAATTTATTTAGCAATTACTAAATAAATGGTTTGGCTTTATCCTCAACTTATTTTCCTTTGAACACTTATTTTTTTTTCTCAAACGTAAAACGTAAAGGGATTTATTTCAACTAATGTTAAAAAAAAAAAGAAACATAATAAGATACACTAAATATTTTTATTCAACAAATATTTTGTCAATTTATTTTTTTAGATAGTATTAAAGACCAGACATAATAAATAAATAAATTTTATAAAATATATCAATTAAATAAATACATAAAACATATTAGTTTTATTCACAATCTTAATAACACTCTAAATATATGACATACACTTTCAATTTATTGATATTATTTGTATTAGTCTGAGATTTATTAAAGGATGAGGTTCTTTATATCATAAATTATTTTATGACATGTATGGCGTAGTTTTATTTAATAATCGTACAATTTTGATAATATTTATCTTCATTGTGAGGAGTTCGGCTATCTGCTCCAGCGGTTTGAGTTATTGCTGGTCTGCGAATTTTTGAAGGAAATGTGTCTATCTTGGTCAGGCAATGTTTTAATTTGTATAGCTGCTTCATGCAATCATATATTTTAGATTTATTTTAATATGGCTTTCCAAGTTTCGGAGAATATGACACAGTCCACGCCGTTTATTGCACTGGTTCTCTTGTTAATTTCGAGAGGTGCTTGAACTAATCTTTTACCGAGTTGGTCTTCTCTATGTATAATTTTTGTCTCGTCGAGCCAAAACGAGACGTGAGAACAAATACTTGCGTGTCTAGCTACGGCGGATGTTTTTGTTCTGTGATATTTTAGACCAGCTCAAGTTAGTTAACTATTGTAGCAGTCTTCTTACCTGTCTGTCCCACATAAACTTTACCGCAATCTCATGAATCATTTAAACTCCACTATCTTGTAAAAATTGGGAGTCTTTCGAACTTTTTAAATTTAATTTATATTGTATATAAATAACTATAAATAAATCCACCAGACATGAGCTTATTAAATTTATTTTTTTAACAAACAATATTTTTTATTATGTCCAATACGTTTGGAAAGTGACTTAAAGAGTTATACTCCTGAAAATGATACGCTCAAAATATTTATGCAGGTATTGGTGGTATTAAGCATATTAGTATATCTTGTTTTACGATTATGTATTTTACTACTTCTATAAGGTATGTTATGCTTTACAAACAGTTTTTCTTGGTATATATTTTAAAGAAATAGGTTAACTAATAGTTTAGTAAATCCTTTTAAAACTCCTACTTATCATGAATGCTGACAAGTAAATGTCCTAGGTCTCTTGTCCTCACAGATTACGCTCCCCTAAGGAATGCTTATTCTTTTCTTCTTAGCTTTTAAACAATTATTACGATTTCATAACCTTGATAGAAATGATTAAATTAAGTTAGTATATTTTCCTCGAATAGCCCAATCATGTAAACATAAAACTGAATCAACAGTTTTGTTATATGTCAAATGAAACTTATAATGAGCATTTCTTGCTTATGAATGAGTTGAATACTTATTCCAAAAATCTGACAATATGGTCTGTTATTGTACCAAGTGAGAAAGGTTTTGAATGTATTGGACGAATTGCTATTTAAAAAACTGTCAGAGTAATTTTTCCACATGAAATAAATTGTTTGACGTTCGTTGGAGAACTTATTAAATTATTCTACAGGTTACTTAATGACGTACCCAATGTACTTCTTCATGAGTATGATATGCAAGTACCATAACGGCTGATGCCCGGAACCCTTTGTACCCCTATGAAACTTATAATAGAGCTAAATAATCCAATTCCTGGTGGCTGATGGCCAAGGAAGAAGGATGAATGATCGGCTGGGGCTAAATGGCCATATACGGCTGTAGCAGCTGATAAATGGCTCCTACGGTCAATAGAATGCTAATAGTACATATATAAATCCCCCTGACTTACAAGAAGATGCCTCGTACAGGCGAACCACTTAACATTTCATGAGATATACACTAAGCAATCTAAGTACAGAGTTTCCTTAAATTCAGGACGATAGTGTAGTTTCCTAGCTCATTGTTCTGTATTCAGTAAGGTAGACAATAAATCACATGTGAATGGCAAATACAAAACTTAGCTGATTTGACTATGGACAAACTTAACTTTCATGAGATTAATGTAAGTCCGAATTTCTTAATAGTCGAAATTTGAAGGTGTGAAACAAATAATCTTAAATATCTTCCTAATTATAATTATGGTACACAATCTTGTTGATAATATTAATTCAGACTATTCTTATTCTACTTAGTCAGGGTCAAATGTTATAGGAGTTAATAAATTTTTCTTTTACAGTCTAGAGCAGGTACGGCAACGTTTGACATGATGCGGGCGAAACTGTAGTGTGCAAATACGTTCGCGGGCCGCTTTTAAAAGTAGTGCATTTTAAAGTAGTGTTCATAATTTTTAACGATTGATATCAGACATGAAATTATACGACAATGTAATTCTAATACAATTTATAAAGTAACAAAATGAAATGAAAAAAAATAGCTACAACATTATAATTAGAAAGTAAAATTTTGAATTATTACAAACAACGAAAGTGAAATAGCGACAACGAAATCAATGAGACACTTAAGCTTGAATTTGGGAAACTAATCCATCGATGTTTGGATTAATTCCACTGATACAAAGACGAAAAGAATTTTCCAAATTATAGCCAGTCAGCCTTGTACGATGTTTTGATTTATTAACTTCCTTTATTGAAAAGAAGTGTTCGCATTTATAAGTACTGGCAAACGCACACATCTCTCCTCATCTTCCTCATTTGGAGTAAGCAGTGTAATATTTTTGTTTAATTGGGTTTTCAAAATATGTCACCGCCCGGATCAAACCTTACGGCAGACCGGAGGTTACCCACATATGGTCAAGAGTAAACCTTTACTCATTTTCAGACGATTTAGCGTATTTGGCTATGTTGTTTGCACAGATACACAGGATATTATTTGAACGTCCATTAATCCTTTATATCCATTAATAGAAGATTACATTTCGAAAATGAGGACTGTTGAACATTTTATATATATATATATATATATATATATATATATATATATATATATATATATTTCTCTGCTAACGCTCTACCGGCTGTAATTTTCCTTTGATAGTTACTAAACTCGATATTTCATGAGAAATTGCCGGTAAAATTCATTAATGGCTGCAATCGGACCAGGAGGAAGGGAGAAATTTCCGTTATGATGATTCGGGTAAAAAAATGTTATATGACTTATCGTGTAGTAAGTGAATATTATGCCACTTTATGACCTTTTTTCTCTAGCTTGAATAGTAATCTGTCATTTTGTATTTCATATTTTTAATAATTGAATCCCTTTTCTGTGTAAGCGTTTTTCGCTATGTGCCATTTTATCAATAAACCTCTAATGTCCAACTTAAATTTCAAATGGATGATATCCATAGTTTACCAATGTATTCTCGATCTGAAATCAAGCTTGACGTGAGGTGTTTGTTGAAGGGTTGTAATTGAAACCTGCGTAGGAACCAAATGTTACTTTTCAAATTCAAAAAAGGATCTATTGACAAAAGTTGTACAATATTTGGAGTCCAACTATATTGGTTATGTAACATTTTTTAGGAGTGAATGGGGATGTACTTAACCCTCCGGCGGGCGAGCCTGTTTAAGTTACGTTAGCGGGGGCGCTGCGGTGTTTGGGGCCGCATTTTGTTTTTGTTTTTTTATTAGAAAATAAGTAATAACTTCCTTATTTATGTTGTTTAATCACTTTTGCTTTGGTTTTACAGCAATTCTAATGCATAGAAATTATACTTTATCATATTGCTAAGTGAAGGATGGCAAGGAAATTTTTTTTTATAAAAAGCTTTGGAATATAAAAAACAACCTTGCAATAGGTAGAATAATGGTTGAGATATTTTAATAATAAATTTTTTATTATAAATAACCACCAACATAGGATATTCAGGAACGTAGGAATAGCGGTATAGGAGCAATAATTTTATGTTTTATAATATTATTTTATAGACTAAAAATAGAGTAAAATTATTAATTATTTTCATAAAGTTGGAACAAACATTTTGTAATATAAATACAGAGTAATAGTATATTAGTAATATAATACAACAAGGTTATAAATGATCAAATACAGAAAAACTATTTGGTTCAAAATTTGCAAGAGAAAAAAATTAATTTATCAATTAGGAACTAGAAAAAATGAACTTTTTTTTTTATATTACAGAACAAAAATCAAACTTCTTCTTCCTCGTATAAAGCATTTCCCTGATAATTATTGCACGTTACTTGATGGATAATGTGCTTTCGGCAAACATTCCTTTGGCACATATCGCATACAACGCTTGTTCTATTATTTCGATGTGTCCCACAAAGGTAGCAAATTTTCTTAGCTCTCAGAAAATTTTCATTCTGAGGAGTAATCGGGCGGTATTTTTCCAAAAATATAACTACATCTTTCGGAAGAGTTAGCATCTGTGATCAGATTTTCATCCATTAGTTGATATGATAAATTGGTAAGGTATTTCCTTCTTCTACATATTTACAACCAAAAACCAAAATAATTACATTTTTATTTGTGAAGATGCGCAGAAAAAAGTAATACAATTCAGCAGAGGTTGTCGGAATCTGTAACACTAAAGGGAGCGCCGCGGTGTTAGGACCGTAGTTACTGAACTCATGCAAACAAGCAGCTACTGAGATAAGGGGAATGGAGGGGGCATGACCGACTCGAACGTATCAGAACATGTTGATATACAAATACCTGGAACCCCCAGCCCGCTTAAGTCATTTATATTCCTAGTATTTCGCAGATGTTCAGATTGCGGTGCAAATGCCGCAGCGCGCCCCCGCGAGGGTTAAACAAATATTGAGTTTGGTAACGATTTTAAAAAATTGCAGCCACTAAACCGTTAAGAGACGTATATATATATATATATATATATATATATATATATATATATATATATATATATATGATACACACTACAGACACATATTCAAAAAATCGGCAAGAAAAGTGGACAATGATAGAAAAAGGAACACACTTTAAAACATTTATAAAGGATATTACGGACTACTACACAATACAGATATTTACTGGACACGGTACTACCAACTAATATTTACACAGATTTAAACTTCGAAAAACATGCCCTTGTGAAAAAAAATACTATACAACGTATCGTACACCTACTCGACAACTGAATACTGACAAGACCAATTAGGGATTCATTGAATTGTCAAATTATCAAACTCTATTTTGTGTTGTACTAAAAAATGTTTCGAATTCCACAGTACTACCAATAATAGCATCAAATAGCTTTTATGATCATTTTTAAAAGAAAATCTAAATAGTGTCACAATTTACTCAATACCGAACATGTTAATTATTCAGAAAAATTTTATTTTGGTTTATATCTTTGTCAAGTGTATTTTTTTTGTATATCTAATATGCTTATTATCAATACAATTCAATAAATTAAGCAATTCTAGTTTGATGTCCATATTATACACAAATTGTACGGTGCATTCAGAAAATAAACTATCTTTGCACATGGGTAATCTGTAAAAAAAACAATAATGCATACATAAATATTCGTAATATATATTATTTAGATCGAAAAATATGACAGAAATATTTAACATGTTTTCATTAACAGAATATTAAGTGAATATTTCTATGTTTTAGTCATTTCTACTCATGACTTTCACTTAAGGTAACTTGTTTCATTAAGCATTCAATATTCAGCTTAAGTTTCGAGTTCTGTTTACATAGACTTCTTATCCCGGGAAAAATTTAAGAATAGAACATATCATAAGATTCATTCTAGCGTGTTGAAAATCTACTTAAATTACGTAGCACCTGTGTGCTGTATAATGTTTATGGTAATAGTTAAGTTCTTATTTTGAAAATTCACATTAAGTGTATATTAAGGGTGTAGTTATAAGTTCAGAAAAAGGAAGGAAGCTACCAATATCCAGGAAACTGTTAAGAGTATTATTATTTGTAAGCCTTTTACTGATACTTTTTTTTTTTAATAAGTGTGTTTTCCCGCAGACGGAGCTTCGTTTGTGAATAAAGGGGAGAAGATGGAATGGAATGTACTAAACGGAAATAAAGGCAAATATTTTCTAACCTCCTGAAAATTAGAACACTAAAATGGGAGCAAAAAGCTTGGATAGCCAGAACCAATATTGGCTCTTGCATATTGGGCTCATCTTTTTATGAATTTGGCAGTACCGCAGTAACCCAATAACCCCAAGTCAGCCTTACAGCTCATTTATCTCGTACCTCGGTCTCAATATTACTTTAAAATTTAATTTTTAATTTTCTTTATTTCTAAACTTCTATTGCATTCCAGTTTGAAAACTCTGCCGTATAGTTTAGCCGAGCTATGAAGTTTAGAAGTTTTCAACAATTTGAAGCTACAAATACATTACTGTTTTACTCCGCTATCAGTGCTAGTACGGATGACTAAAAATGATGAATAATGAATGCTGGAAGCTATAATGAAATTTTATAAAGAAATTTGAATTATTGCGAATGAAATATAATGAAGGAATATAAATGGATTTTTATTTAAACAATGCATACATTATATATGCCGTGGACCTATTATATTTGAGTTTTACCTGGGCTTTACAGTCACTATGTCCATGTCTGTACAGTTCTTCATTACAATGTCAACCCTTCTCATTTTGGCCTCCCTCGTGGTCCCTTCCTTCATTCTACTTGGTTGCTGGCTACTTCCTTCAATTCATTGTAGAGAGAGCTAGTTGATATACTTAGTATTATTTACTAAATATACCATAAACTCATTCATATCGTGTGAGATAACCTTTTCGTATTCAATTTTCGTCGTTATTCAGAGGTTTAAGTCACTATCATATCTTGGTCCTATTATGACTGTTGAAAGTTAAGCTGAACCATTATAAACCTTTAGCGTCGAGAACGTCATTTCCGCACATTTCTGGCAAACGTTCAGCAGATGCGAATGTAGATCATCAGTTTTTAGCCCTTTTGATATTCCTAGATTTTTTTTTTCAAATAGATAAACATATGTATACTTACATGCATAATATAAATCAGTAAAATCGTTAGTTATGATCTGGACCTAACATGTATCATTTAACTATTGAAGACTCATTTTTAGTATTCGACTGCTGTATATATTGGTAGTTCTAAGATATACTAGGATATCGTAGAGAATATAATTGCTGCTGGCGTGTCTCACAGAAGAAATCGTATGTTTGCATTACTGTAATAAGGAATTTTAATTATATATTAGAGAGATTCACTTTATTGTACAAAGTTATATACAGTTTCTGGGGCTGCTCATTTACATCGAGATGCTGAAGCACACATCAACTGAAATCAAACCCTAGGACAATACCACTACTAAGTAAAACAATACATATTGTATCTAGTCAGATAAATAACTAAAATATTTTAACACAGTCTGCTGTTAGGTTGCTACCTAAAAGGTGTATGTCACTAGATATAAATTAAAAACTATATTATTAGAATAACATGATCCGTCGATCTATAATAATGTCACTGATCAAAGTTAAAATTAAAATATATGGTGAGAAATAATCCCTAAAGTATCAATAATGATACCCTGGATCAAGGTTTGAAGAAAACTTTTGTCTATTCTCACATAGTCAAAAAAACTTCTGGGTACAAAACATTATTGTTAGTTTACGCTACTCCTTCCTTTAATTCAAAATCTATTGTAGGGTAATTTTCTCATTAGAAAAATACTTGATAAAAGTTTAAAACTAATTATTTAAATATTTTTATTTAGTCAGCAATACTGTTAGTAACTTGCAATATTCGAAAATTCAATTATACTTTCCTTAGATTTGTTGGCGTTAAGAAATTGGAGAAAATAAAAAGATATACAATCTGAATTCACCCCTCCCTTTGTTTAAATTAAGGGTAAGTAATCGATATGTTGTTTTCTATGTTGTTGCAATTTGGATTAAGAGGAGCTAGGTGATATCGAAAATATTGACAGTCCATCTTGCTATCACATATTGGCTAATCCGAATAGTAATCCTGAATATGAAATGTATCTAATTTATGTTTTATCCATACATAGATACTGTTCCCATACATTTAAAGACTATAGACTATACACATCTATTAAAAAAAAATGTTTACAACATTATTGGATGCAAAAATAAATATTTTATTTATCAACAGCAAAAATTTATCTAAACCTCAATTATTTTAAATTTCTTTAACTCCATTTAGATGCCCATTATATTTTATAACTAGTTTCTTTATACTTTTTTTTTTGTTTTTGAATTTAATGTTTCGTTTTCGTTTAATTTTTTTTTTAATTTGTCGATTTGTTTTTGTTTTTTATCTCTTTGGTTGCGTTTTGTTTTTTGGTTGCGTTCTTGGTGTTTTCTGTTATAATTGTATTGTTTAATTATCTTCTGTTACTGTTTTCGTTTTTTATTTTGTTCATTATTTTTTGATGAGCAATATCGCCTCGCAGCGACTGCTCCACATAAATAAATAAAATAAAATAAAACAATTTATGAATTAACAATGTTTTCATTTCGATGTCCTCTAACTTAAATGATATGGTTTGTTACCTTTTCAATATTAGTTATTAGCTAAAGATAGCATTATTTAATTTAAAATAGTTCATACTTTGATGTCTAAAAATATCTAATATTATTTATCTGCTACTCATTATTAAATTCTGTAAATCGTAAATTTATATTAACGATTTAGTAATTGAATGGTTCGAATTGATACAATAACTTTAAGAGCCTAAATGTAATGATTGATTGAACGGGCCGCCATAAATTGTTAATAGCATTCCTGTGTCCCCCCCTTCAGAAACCTCCGGAGATTGTGCTATTAAATAATGAGAAAGGGAGAAATCGCTAAGAATGCGGCGATAAAGAATTAATTCAATTCCCGGGAGAAAGCGGCGATGGGACCGAGCCAAAGAGGAAGGGATATTTTGCCGGGCAATATTAAAGGAGTCGCTGCTATCTTCTCTGGCGGGGGCGGGGAAAAAAATGGGCGAGTTCTCTGGTTGGAAAACGCTGATCTGGGAGCCAGATTGAAACATCATGTGCATTAGAGACGGCGCAGTTATTACAGCCGGCGGAAATAACTGAAGCCCCCAACCCCCGAGAAGGGAAAAGAAAACACCAGACGGTAATTTTCAAGGCTTCCTGAAACCAACAAATTTATAGATATCATTTCCTCCCTGGGAACCGTTCCTAAAGGAAACGCGTTTTTGGAAATGGGTCTTTTAAAGAAATCAGAATGGAAATGCATTTTATTGTATATTTCTACCATTCGAATAAATAGATGTAAAAATGTTAAACAGGTAATTTAAACTCTGACTCATCTTCTTGATTTAGATTACATTTCTTTTTATAAAAAAAATTAAATATTTGAGTATTATTCATTCAATCAACTAAAATGAAAAGTGGCATGCTTAAATTATAGAAGAAGAAGAAATGAACATTATAATTACAAGCAGATGACCAAACTTAGACTGGATTGATCAAATATTTCCACAAACTAAAAACTCGAGAACATTGGGTGATTTGTGATAAAAATATTTTTATTTTAAGTACTTACTGTAACTACTGATAGAGTACGAACCAAACAACAAGCAAACAGCATTTTGAATTATACCAGAACTCTTAGTGCTTTTCTATAGAAAACTATTTTTCTATGGGGTAGAAATTTCTTAATCAACCCCACCACTTTTCCCGCTTACTTTCGAATATCAATATCGTCATTGAATCATTTATTTCACCGACAGCAAGGGAGATTAAGGGTTATCAATTTAAAACTACCGTAGCTTATAACCCTTAGTTATTGTTCCCTACATTTACTTGACGTTAGATTTAATTGGCTCTAAAAGATCTTCGAAGAACTGTCCAATAGTTTAGTAAATATCAATAGTTCCTCCTACTACTATAACGTAGTAGTATTTGTACTTTGTGAATACTGCTAAGAAAAAAAACAAATTTTATTTGTAGATCAATTTATAATAAACCAAAAAAATAAAATGACCTATTCAAACCTTTTGTGACTCTAATGGAGAATTTGCCTCTAATCCCACCCTCCTTCCCAAAATTCGATCAAAGGAAAAGTGCATAACTAGAAGTTACAACAATATATAACTTCAACATTTTAAACCTAGTAGTTTTCGAGCTTAACAAACAAACAGCCGTGAAGAGGGTCAGACAGAATAATTTCTTTGAAATCTGAAACTGATCTTTCTTGCTATTACAATACTTCCTTTACTTCGTACAAGGAATTAAAAACAGTGAGGTAGCCATGAGTGGTGAGCTTCAAGACATTAGCCTGTCTAGCAATAATTGCAGTGATATATATTGGCTCAAAGAGCCACGCTGGCTTGTATAATAAGAAATAAGTTAAGAAACAGACAAGATTTTTCACTTCAAAATACATTGGCACAATTCTAGGAATGCTATACATAATTCACAATAGTCCATTAAAAAAACCTCTATGCTATACGGTCTCTTTGTATTTGACATGATGATAAACGTTTTACTTCAAAACCAAATCATGAATATATAGTTCAATTTTTCAGGTGACTGAAATAAATAACATAG
This sequence comes from Riptortus pedestris, assembly GCA_019009955.1. Taxonomy (NCBI): domain Eukaryota; kingdom Metazoa; phylum Arthropoda; class Insecta; order Hemiptera; family Alydidae; genus Riptortus; species Riptortus pedestris. The sequence goes on along the minus strand of CM032230.1, from coordinate 75,051,464 downwards.
GGGCTTACTAAATATACTAAAATTTTGCTTTGGCTAGAAAGGGGAAAGGCATATCGATCCGATAGGCCATAGTTAAATAAAATGAATGTTAATATTAGAAATGAAATAAACAAATTTTTCCAATTTATTCATAATTTACATTCCAATATATTAAGGGTAATTATGCGATAATCGTGATTCAATATTATGTATAGTTTAATGTGGTTCGGTGAAGTCATGCAGAAGTTCCCACGCGATGTTCAGCAAGTTGAAGGATGGAATCTAGAGCACAGGTTACCGTGGTCAGCTTGAATAGTTCAAACTTGAATAGTTTAGAGAAACAAAAATTCTGAAGCTGAAACACGATGAATATACGGGGAAATTCATTGTTAAATGGGAAAAATTCTGAACAGAACCTGCTTAAACTTTATTTGATTTATGTTTCTCAGAAGGGGTTACCGAATGAAAGATTAGATCTAAAATTTTCGAATTCTTAATTTGGCGTCAATTTCTGCTTTATATCTTGTGATATATATATATATATATATATATATATATATATATATATATATATATATATATATATATTGTTAAAGCAAAAAAAAAAACTGTTATATAACATTTGTTTGGCCTAATACCGAAGCTTGGCGACTTATAACTATTACTAAAATGATTTACCTTACTGTTTATCCTCCTGTTCACCTTTCCGCATTTTTGGAGAAAATATTTTTGAAAATCTCAAGGGTCGAAATATAGCCTTGCATTCCTTTATATCTGGGAACATTGTGAGAATTTGAGTAAAAAGAGAACTAATTTGGCCACGGTACCCCCCCCCCCCGTTATTGTATATACAATTTTAATTATACCTAATTCATTAATTAATGTTCAACGAAATTGACAATTCGGGGATTTACTTTAAATACTTTTGAAATGCTGGCAGCTCATAGTATATTTTACTTGCGCATTATAAATGATTTCCTTATAATAGCTTGTCTATTAAAAAAAAAACACAACTTAACAATATGGATATAAAATACATATATTGAAAACTTAAAAGTTCGTATTGATCCGTATTTTTGGTACTATTTTACTTCGTCTAGATATTTTATTAGACATTAAATAGTACAATATCAGATCTGTACTGCAGAACCAACTGATTATGGAAGTATCAGTTGATATCTATAACATTCAAAGAAATGGACAGCCTTGAAAACTGGCACTACACAGAATATTTTACTTGCACTTGTGATTGTTAAACCTTATGGATATTCCTGATTTTTGCCCGGTTTAAAGTTCGATATTGTAGGTCACATCCTTAAAACAAATAGAGGTCTTACGTGTAATGCATCAAAAGAAGTAGAGCAAAATGAAGTATGGTAGTAAAAACTTAGGAAGAGGAAATGCTAGTCTCGGCTTGATTTAGTAGCACATCTGGAAAGGGAAAGAACACTCTATCCCATATAGTAGGTAAAATATTGACCGGCTAACAAATACATGCTTTCAGCTGATGAAATATTTATATTTTAGAAGCAATTTCGATTTCCAAGGTGTTTCTTAAGACCTTTTAAAATTATTATATTCATGTACTTTGTTATTCTCTAATGACCTGGACTTTTTACATACTGAATATTAAACGTAATTAAAGGAAATAGACGAAACAAAAACATAGTTTTTTTATCCCTGCCGATGATGAAAATTATTAACCTCTGTAGGAGGTATTGTGACCCAATTCATAAATATTTTATTTATAGCAAGCATTGTTTTGTGAACATACTTATTAAGCAATTCAACTCAAATTGGAAAAAAAATAATATGGGCTATTTATATTAGCAAGATGTAAGCTAATACCTACATATATTTCAGGACCAACGAAAGGATCTTTAGATCTGTAAAAGCTATATTTATTTTCTTAGTTTTAGAATCGCAGACGTTTCGCCCGCCTGGGCAGTAATAATGCTAAAAACAAACAGGGTAAACAATTTTTTATCTCAGAACCATTAAGGCAAATCATAATTCTCTTAGATACATAGAGTTCTAACAAACCTTATAAAATTATTCTTCTCAGTCAATTTTATAATCACTAATGAGTCCACATAATAAAAATCTCCTTAATTTAATTTAGCCTTACCAAGAGGTAATATGTCAATACTTAATAATCTGATAATATTAGATTATTAGATATTGACCAATTTTTACCCTGTATATTTTTAGCATTGTTATTGCCCAGGAGGGCGAAACGTCTGCGATTCTAAAATAAGAATAATAATAGCTGTTTGAGACCTAAAGATCCTTTCTATTGTCCCGAAATACTTGAATTGGTTTCAGTAAGGATTAGATGCAATACCTACATATAATTTTCAAGTTACAATTGTTAAAGAATGATTGCAAAAGGGGATCCTTTTTTTCATATAGTTCATATTATTCTATAGTTCAAATAGGTTTTTGTGTTATTGCATAATAAGTGTAGGAAGTTATCATGGAATTATTCTGTATATGTGGAAGTACTATGCATTTACTATCTTTTCTAGAAAGTGTATCTAGTCTTCATTACGTATGATTATCGGGAAATAGTGTGTAATACTCAAATATTCTTGAATTAATAGATGCTTGAAGGCCAGACATTTTTGAAGGTTCAAGAAGTAAGTATGCTCCAAACATCCTGAAGAATCTGAGGAATTTAATTAAGGAATTCTGTCAAGTAGTGTAAGCGAAGCCAACCATCGGAACGAATCACTACTCGAGAGGGGAAAATCTCCGCACTATTATGGTTTTTTAATGGACTGTACAGTGTAAAACTGCTGAATAAATACTTATTTTAACGAGTATATTGATAATCAATACATTTATTGTAAATGAGTAGTACAGAGAAATTAATGATAATAATTATTTGATAAAATCGTGAATTGAGCTACCATATTTTTGAATAGTTCTTTTTTTTTAGAAATATTGTCCTAAATTGAGCATATAAAATAAAATACAGGCATTATAATTACCTTTCATAGTAAAATCCATTTTATTAAATATAAATGATCCATTTATTGGTAGGAGGTAAAATTTCAGTCAGAAACGCATCGCGTTGTTCTAGGACTTTTTCGACAGATAATTGAATAAATGTCTGTTAAGCAGGGGCTGCGAAAATAAGCAGATTTCTCAGTAGCTAGTATATAATGCGTTGAGTATCGTAGCTCAGCATCTATTCTTTTTTTTTCCTCAAGCTTATTTAAGTAAGAGAGGAAATTCTCTTTTTCGCCATACTACGATGTAGTCACCTGTTTTACACACCTAATTTGCGGTCCGAAAGCTACACTTGGCCGCCCTAGGGCCGAAAATGAATATTTCGCCCTAGGGCCGCAAAATCAGATGTTTATTATTTTAATTCATTCATTTCATTATATACATTATATTAGTTTGTTTTGGTCATATTATTGGTAACTTTTTCTAGCATTTTGAAATATATCAGTTGTATTAAATGAAACACACATATGTTCATCTCTCTTTATTAACTTACATAATAACATAACGTAAAACAATCTATACATTAAACATTCATCATGTCCCCATAACCACAAGATAACCTTCTAACAAAGAGGTACACTTAACCAAAAGAAAATCTTGTTTTTGATTAATGTTATATCGTATTAATATTTATTGTGGTATGGTGAAAAATAGCGTTCGTGCCTCAGTCCAAAGTGTTTTTGCCGGCCCTCGAACTTTTCATGACCTCGACTACGTCTCGGTCAAAAAATATCTCGGGCCGGCAAACGCCCACTTTCGGCCCTTGGCACGAAATATACTATTGTATTTTAGATGGTTACTTGCTCAAATGAGTGTTCGAGACACAGAAACGTCCGTCACGCAGGGGTTGTGTAAACACATATTTTCTATTGGCCAGAAGGGATGGGGTTACTGATGACTGAAAACTAGAAATAATTCACCTAATAATCGAGTTACAAAAAATGCATAGAACAATAGTTTAACAAGCTCGGTTCGGAAACATTCTAAGTTTCCATCTCATAATACCAGAGATGTTTTAAATTTTCGACTTCCCCTCCCCTCTAAACCCCCACCATTTCAAATCCGATTTAAGCTTGTAAGAAATATTATCTTTAGTCTTGATTAAAACAGTTAAATATTAAGTATGGTCAAGATAAAATAAACAATTTTGAATAAAAATAAATAAAACTTAATTGATGACGTTATCATCACACATCATTTGCATATACAGCTTATTGTTAATATGACATGAGGAGGAGTGGTGGTTTACTGAAGGTATAAAAATAAAAAAAAAGTAAATATCTCGGGTAATAATCAAGATACTGAAAAAAACATTTGACAACATTCATAGAAAATTAAATTTCCAATAAGATTGATTCTACACACTTAAAATTTTAAATTGTCAAAATTCCCCCCTCTAAACCCTCCCTTTGGTCAGATTTCAGCCTTTAACAAACATGATCTTTCTTTTTACCTAAAAAGTTTAAAATAGAGTTTGGTAACTATAAAAAAAATTGTGACCGCTATATATATATATATATATATATATATATATATATATATATATACGGACCTCATTTTCGTCATCTCCTGGGTAGGATTGATGGACATTTGAGGAATTTTTTTTACTTCCTTCAAGGGAAATCTGGATTGTCTTGTTGGATTATTATACGGTCCTAAAGCAAAATCTTCACTCATAAAACTCCATTCACTCAAAGCACATTGAATGCACTGCGTCAATACGCTAGCGTAATTACTTCATTTTAAATAGATTGAATCAAAATATGTCAAAGGCCCTAATTTATTGAGCATATTTAGAAAATAAAAATGGCTCTAAATCAATTTTTTGAGACTGATTGTTAAGAAGAAATTTGAAAATTTATAATCCGCACTGTCTAACCCCCTTAGTTGATTTTGAAGAAAATGAAACGTACAAAACAATATTCTACGGCTAATCCGTTATTAGTTATGCATGATATGTACTCATATTCGTGCATACGTCATGCCGAGACTAGTCAAAATTGGTTCAGGGAGACCCAAAATGGACAATCCGTTCAAATCTGAACACCAAAATGTTCAAGGAATTAAACTCAATACCTCGAGATATCCTCATCTGCAATTGGAAAAAAATATTGTCCACTGTAATCTTTTTATTTATTTATTTATTGTACTATTGGTCACTCAAAAGATCATTTTCAGTCCTGCACAAGATCAAGATATGTTTCATCCCAATGTTTCCTGGAAACATAGTTCTGTTCAAATTAACTGATTTCAGACTTTGCAATAGATTATTCTATCAAAAACGTCTCATTATTTTTTATCTGTTACAATTCTCAAATTTCTTTTGCTAATGGCCTTTTGGTTACAGGAAGCCTCTTTATAATAAAAGTTATTTAATTTACCATTCAAATAGACTAATGAAAAGTCTGGATACATTTTGATTACTTCAGAGGTTTATTTGCTGATTAGTTTAGTGATTTATTACTAATCATGTTTGCGGTTTCATTCAGATGGAAAAAAAAAAAGAACGACTTAACTAACTTTCTTCCACCAAACAACTCGGGAGTGGGGTAGGAAAAAAAAGTAAATGAAATAAGGAAAGAACTTAATTTCTGCCACATAATCCCCGATGCGGGGAAGGGAAGTTTAAAATTAAATTTAAGGTAGAAAAGGCGGGAAGAGAATGAGGGAGTCGCAGTGAGGGGCTTATATCGAGCAGGGTTTGTTTTGCCTTTGTGGCCCAAGAAGGGGCTTGTTAACTGGATAACGGCCTTCCTCCCAGTACAACTATCATATCTCCTTCCGAGTGGGAAAATTGGATTTTCATTTCTTAGTAGCTTTCCCGGGGTCCCTTCGTTTTGAAAAGGATGCTAGATAATATTTCCTCATTTCTGTTCTGGATTTGGCTGAATGCTCTGTAGAGGGGGGAATCTTTTTCATTACATGTGACCCCCTATGAGTATAAGAGTATAATTGTTCCAAGAGTTTTAATATAGTAGCAAATATACTGTGTAGCATCTCGGGTTATTAAATAACGCATGTTATTCTTCACAGGATAAATATAAGTTTCATTAGTTATTTCCACTTGGCTAATAGTGTCCTACAACGTTTTTTAAATGAGCGAGTGATTCTGGTTTTTGGTTTCATTTTATTTTTTATTATGGAAGATATTTTAAGAACTAACGTAGATATTATATAATGGTCGTAATTCATGAAACAAAATGACGTCTAACTGATTTACACATCCCTTTTGAAAGAGTTAATTCATATTAAATTTATGTCTTATTTTACAAAATCTCTATAAGCAAATTGTCAACAACTATTTATTATTATTTTCGGGAGGTTTATACTCAGTAAAAACTGGAAACAAATCCATATTGGTGGAAAATCCAACCGATTGTGATTGTGACATGTTAAGGGGAATTTAAAAATTTTCGCACTAATCTTTTAGTATCAAGAAGTACTCCTTGCTGTGCTTCTTTTATAATTGTTGTTGGCAGATTTAAATTCTTGGTGCCTGCTATGGTTGTTTTTGGCACTAGTCCATTTGAACTTACTATAATAGCCATAACTATGGCAGATTTCAGTTTGTATACCTTTTTGAGCTCGATAGCCAATTCTTGATATTTTCTTATTTTTTCGGCATAGGATTTTCGAATATTCTCATTATTGGGTACACCTAAGTATGTCAATGATATCAGCAGTCTTATTGGTCTTGCCAATAATGAGAATATCCGGTTTTTTATGATGAACAGTATGGTCAGTTATCATCGCTTCGTCCCAATACATCTTTACATTATTTTTTTCCAATAATTTTTGAGGATTATAGCGATAATAAGCGACCTTTCTGTCTACCATGCCGAATTTCTCTGCTAGAGCTTGATGGTATACTTTTGCCACGTTGTTGTGCCTTTGTAAGTGTTCGGACCCAGCAAGTACTTCACATCCAGCCGTAATATGTTGAATGGACTCATACTATTTGTTGGATAACCTACATTTGACAGAGACACTACTTTCCTTGAGGACATGACGTCTGTATAATCTGGTGGCGATCACTTGGTCTTGGATAGCTGTAATGAAACCTTCTGTTTCTGAAAACAGCTTTCCAGACGTCAGCCACGCGACAGAATAAACTAAGTCTACCTCCGAGTCATAAAGGCGACTGTAGTAACGACTATGAAGATCCTTACTTTGCCATTCTGAAGGAAAATGGGATTCATATTAAACTTAAGGATTGTTATTACATTTCAAGCTCAAGGCCGAAACCCCTCATCAAGTTTAACAATTTCTTTAAAGAAGTGGTTGTAATTCGGGCTTATTATTATTATAGGAACAACAATATGTAATCTGTCGACCTTCATGATCATGTTATCTTGTTCTATTTACATGTTATACTTCCTCTATTTTCACATTTGATCCATTGTTTGATATTTTTTATTAATTTATTTTACATTACTGTATGTTTACATCTAGTTTCGATTCTCTGTCATTATTGTGCGCATTTAATTACCAATAAAAGAAAGCAGAACTCAATAGAAAAAAACAAACACGTTTCCTCCTTATATATTATGTACGAAACTCCTTCGAATCATAATTACAATTTAGTTATCTTGAAGGCATTCAAAGTGTTTCTTCAGTCTTAATTCTGAATACGGAAATCGTAGACTTTAAAACAAAAAGGATTTTTTCCTTGGGAATGTATGTGTTTTTCAATTAATTAAACCTCACATACATGTTTATGGGTGCAGATTTGCAATATAGTTGGGCAGAGTACATTTCTTTTTAACAGCCAGCAGCATATGTTATTCCCTGCTAAACTGGGAAGCTGGAATGTAAATCTGGCATTTTAGTATTCAAAGGGCGGCCCCTTTGACTCAATTCCTGGAGATTCTGGAATGCATCCAACGACAAGCTGTCTTGAGATATTTAATTTGCAGCCTTTCCTTGTCCGGAAGACTTAGTATAATATATGTTTTGTGTAGTCGTTAAATTACTAAATGACAGTTCAGCTTGAAGGCTAGACGACGTGATGGATGAATAAGTTAAATTTTAAGATCATAAAAGAATTCCGTAAATTTCAAAAGGGATATGCAGCATTTTTTAAATCATAAGGCCAGACGTGTACAATATATAAAGAACTTCTCAGCCAAATAAAAAAATCTGTCACGCAGGGTCTGCGTAAACTAAGCAGATTTCCCTTGTGATGTTTAACAATAGATAAATCTACATACTAGTAACGCAACACCACCGCGAATATTACGTGAATAAACACACACGATAATAAGAAACCTCATGATGGGAAGCACCTTAAACGTAAACAAACAGGTGTGCCAACTTCCAACAGGAAAGAAAAACAATTACTGAAATATATCAGAATATAAACATATTAATTTTATTGAAAACTATTTACAGTATGTAGTACTGTAATTTGTAATAGATCAGAATAACTTTTATCTCAATCAATCAAATTTTAGTAGTCCAAGAACTTAAGAAGGGGGGGGGGTCACCATAACATATTTGCATTTATATCGTATAATAAAGGTCTCTTGAAAACAATTTATGGTATTTAAGCTTCGAATAATGTGGTTTATTACATAACAGTATTTTATATGGACCATGAGTTGAAGTGGGGGTTTGCTGAAGGCTGAAAAATTAAAAATGCAAATATATTGGTTAATATTCAAGATAGAGAATAAATAAAAATAATAATATTTTTAGTACATTTAATTTGCAACAAGAATGGTTCTTTACAATTTTTTGATCCGACGTATAGTAACGGAGATATTTCGAATTTTCAAAAATCCCCTTCTAACCCCCCCCCCCCTCCCGCTGGTCCGATTTCAACTATTAACGACCTTGATCTGTCTTTCTTCATAAAACGTTTAAATATCGAGTTTGGTAGCTAGACGCTTCAACAGACAAATATCTACCTATCGATATATATATATATACATATAAAATTTTGAAAGGAACTCATTTTCGTCATCTCCTGTGTAGGATCGATGGACATTTGAAGAACTTTTTGAAAATCGCGTCATGAGTACCACCTCAATAGCTGATTTCCCTTAAGGGAAATCTGCTAAAATTGGTGGATCCCAAAGTGAGCTAGGATAAATAGCATAAATCAATGTTCTTCAATGTATCTGAAATTTATTTCGAATTGTACTACACCTCGATTGTCAATTTACTCACCATAAGAACGATAACAAGTTGCATTAAATAAAAATTCTTCCAAGGTTCTAAAAAACTTAATGACAAGTAAATTCACCTGCTCTAAAAGCTTCTGTTAAGACCCATTATTTATTCATATATTTTATAATTACGTCCTGACAGTAGCTTTAGCTACGATGTGTCAATGAGCACTTTAGTGTGACATGCATTAACGACAAGACATTTCGGACGGTATAAGTAATAGCCTTCAAAATTGATCATTGCAAATAACTATTATTTTCTTTCATTAGATTGTGAAAATGTACAGCATTTAAAAAAAAATATATTAATCCAGAAATTCTTTGCTGTCTTCCACTAAATCGTTTTTTATTCCCATTCCACCAGATTGGATTCAAATATAAAAAACGAGTCCATGATGAATGGTTTCAAATCAGTGTCGTGACATTATCATTTGGAAATGCGAGAACCTTGTAATGATCCTGATGCAGAGCTATTCGATATTGTGCTGTGATTAATTAATTGTCGTCCGCTCATTGACGTACATACTCTGGCCAGAAGTTTATTCCAACTTTAAATTCTGAGCGTATTTCTCGCATTATCAAACTCCATTGAAATAATTGATAAGAAATTATTTTGTTTTGTGTGAATGAGTAGGATATAAATAAAGAGACTAGATAATTCCATAGACATATTAATTTGGGTAGTATAACCGACATTTGATTAATGGTCTGTTCATATTGATTTAAAATAATGAAAGGAAATTTAACTTAGTCGAAAGTAGATGTGTGTCTTACTGAATCTCAGCGCAACAATGAAGAAATTTTGCCTACCAAAAAATTTGAAAAAAAAAATTGAAAATGATATAACGATTCCATAGGCAATATTTTATTTGTTTTAAATATTTTTGAGCCAATAATTTCTTTTTTACCTCAGAAATTTTTCATTTTGAACATTTAAAACTCTCAATTTGTCTACATGGACTAGGTTGAATATATGTTTAAAATTAAAGTATTTAGGAAAACTATATTTATAATTAGATTAAAATAAAATTGCCAGGGCATGACGTAAGTCGAACTTCTCAAATATAGCAAAACCATGTATAGGTAAACAATGAAATAAACAATGATTGTAACAAAAATGGCTATGTTATTGATTTCTTTTCTTTGAGTTTTTGAATTTAATTATTTTTTTGGGCTGAAGTTTATTTTAATTGTTTAAGGCTTATTCATTAGGTATATTTTTATTGTTTATTTATTTATTTGAAGAGCTCCGCAACTAGGCGATGTCGCTCAGTACCATTTATTTGCATTCTCTAAATTAAATTAAAGATAAAATGTTTTCAGAATTATTAAGACATAGTATAAAGTACATGGAAATAAAATTAAGGAAATGTTAAAATAATGCTATATGAAACAATAAAATTTGAGATAAATCCTGGCATGAGGGTGATGGAAGTCTAAGACACTAGTTTAAAAATGTATTATACAGAGATATAAGTGGAGTAGATGAGGTTTAAAGTTTGTTATAAATGTCAGTTGTCTTCAAGTGGTTTAATAGTGTATTTATATGTGGGCTACCTTCTGTTAATAGTTCGTTCAAGTCGTTCGGTAAGTTCAAATGTTCACGAAGTCTGCAGTCGGTCAGGAGATGTTTAATGGTCAGTAATGTGTTAAATGAGTGCATGTAGGTCGATCTTTACGGTTTATGAGCTATGAATGTGTAAATAGTGAATGTCCGATTCTAAACCTAGTTAACAGCACTTGATCTCGTCTGGTAAGATTTTCCAAACGAGATCAAGTGGTGTTAACTAGGCTTAGAATCGGACATTAGGTATATTTGTAAAGGGTAAGGTACTCTTTTTTATATCATTATTAAGAAAGTTGTTTCTTAGAATATTTAGACCGCTAAAAATGAAAGTATTTATTACTATTATTAACTTTTTTGCTTCTACGGCCAATTTGGATGGGTTATCCACGGGTCACCACCCTTTTCTAGCCAGGAGTTTATTTATTTAAGCTTGCCCTCAGGATTTTATTTAATGAGTTGGTCACTAAATAAATTCCTGTTGTCCCGGCGGAAATCAAACACCGTATTCATTTAAAATTTCCCATAAACGTAGTCACTTAAAACGTTAGAAATTCCGCATCATATGTTTTATCTACAAGACTTACTAACAATTCTTCTCAACTACAATTAAAACCATCCAGAAAAAGTCCGTCACGCAGGGGCTGCGTAAGCTAAGCAGATTTCCCACGTGAAGTTTTACAATAGAGAATTTCACGAGAGCCAAGCCATTGAAGGAAAAGGCCGAACTAGCTTTTGGCGGGAAAGTAAATCGTCCGATAGGCGCCCAGATTTAATAAAAATGCAAATATCTCGGTTAATATTCAAGATAGAGAAAAAAATGTAAATAACAATATGTATAGTATATTTAATTTGCAATTAGATTGCTTCTGTAACATTTTTCGATCTGACGTATAGTAACGGAGATATTTCGAATTTTCGAAAATCCTCCCCCTAAACCCCCCCTTCCATTGGTCCGATTTCAGCCGTTAACGAACTTGATCTTTCTTTTTACATAAAACGACTAAATATCAAGTTTGGTAACGATTAAACAAAAATTCCGACCACTAGAGCGGTAACAGACAAATATATATATTATATACAGTTTTGAACGGACCTCATTTTCGTCATCTACTAAGTAGGATCGATGGACATTTGAAGAAAAATGTCGAAAATTCTGTCATGAGTACAACCTCAATAGCTGATTTCCCTTAAGGGAAATCTGCTAAAGGGTGATTCTCAAACTACGGGTCAATTTCGTTTGGCAAAATCTGGCATACTGAACTTTGCTCTAAAAATCTGAAAACAATCTTGCTTGTTTCTGGGGTCGCCTTTGTACAGAAAATATGTCACAAACAAATCAAACTCAATTTTTCTCTTCAAAAATTGAAATCTTTAATTTTTGGGTCCATGGTAATTACGGGTTGGAGCATGGTAATTACATTTTCTGTTTCTTAAATTCATGTCGCTTCTTATGTTGCTTATGCTGAGGCACAATGAGGTTAACACATAACAACTAATGCGCAAAGAAAAATAACTTTTATTTAACGATCAAAATCAGCCATACAAAAAAAAATAAATAAATATAAGAAAAAACTACCAGAAAACATTTAAAATAACATTTCTTGACTAGTCTTAACTAGATTAGTCTTATAATTTACATTTCGCAGGTTATCATTTCACAGCCCAAAAGTTGGCCAGGTAATACTTAAGTAATAGCACAGAGTCAGTGCTTATTAATTAAATAGGCAAATACAAAATCTTATAAACTAGTATAAGCAACACTCTTAAAAATTGTCAGGGATCAATATATTAAGTATTCAAATGTGATCAAAGCATGGTTTTTTGTGGAAAAAAAGAACACTGTATCAATTAAAAAATAAAGATTTTTAAACCAGAACTACTAGTGAAAAACAGAAAACTAACAGAAAACATTTCTGTCCACCCCTGTGTGTAGACTTAATTGTTGCCTGGATGCCCCAAAATGAATGGCCTGAGGCTCTTCAAAATATTTGCAAGCGTAATCTCACTAAAGTCAATGTGAACTACCATTTCATTCCTAGGGTGTTGCTTTAGGATTCTGAATGCCTTGTGTCGGTGGTGTATTGTATGAGTGTGCCTCATGAATTCGTTTATTTCACTCTCTAACTTCCTGACACCGTCTAGCAGAGATGATTGAATTTTTTCTTTTACGGTGCGTTTTACCAATCTTTGGGTACCTTTAATTTTTCGCTCCTCAAATTTCGTAGTCCACATATTGTAGGAAAATGGAGTGCTATTGTTAAATGGTTGGAATCCAATTACATTCGATGAGCATGCCTGGCACTTTCGAAGGTAGCACTTTTCACCCATGGTCGCACAACCCAGTGTTTTTATCAGAGAGTCTGGATTACGTGTTGAAATTACACCTGCCCGATGAAGCTGAAAGGTGAGGAGCTTCATATTCTCATGTTTTATACACATGTCTCGTCCATCAAGCTTGGGAGCAACAACATGTGGGGGCCTGAATCGGCAGAATGTAGCGTAGCTCAACTTTTTCGACAATGTCTTTGAAAACCTGTCATACAAGACTTTCATTGTGTTGTTTAGATATCGTATCTGAACTTTTTTTCCATTAAAAATTTTAAATTGCTTTTTTACAGGGCAAGGAGAGCTCTGTTCGTCATCCATTAAGAATTTTCTAATTTTATTTTACTGCTCCAATGCCTTGTGTTTTAAATTTCTTTCGTACCTTAGGGTTTTGCAATTCCTTCTTCGATTTGACTTATAGATACGTTGTGAAAAAAACTCTCCAGCTTGCATCATTACTCTGTACTTATGTAAAACGTCACCACCCAGCACTTTAACAAAAATTTGCCTATGACTCCTTTTATGCTTTGTTTGTGCAAAACTTGCAGACAGCTGGCGCTGCGTTACTTCTCGTGCGTTGTAGGTGTTTCACCTTACTTTTAGGACTCAACAGATCCTGCTTTTTTAGTTTTTTAATCAACCTTTCATACCTTTTTCTATACATGTCCTTGGCCTTAGTAGTGGTTTCAATCGTTTCTTTAAGCTTTGCCATCTGCCTGTACAATTTACTCCTTTCTCTCCTAATTCTTCTCAAGCCAACTTCTCTCCGACTTCTTCCTGGTTGAGGTCGAACTACATCATTTCCAACCATTGGTGATTGAGATAGTGTGTTCGCAAGTGTGCGTACCAAGATTCTGTTTTTTTCTCGGAATCGTCTTACATTTTCTCTCACTTTCTTCCGACGTTGCTTAAGCTCTCTTGGAGTTAGATCTTTCACCATCTTAATTTTCCCTTCTTTCTTTCTCCCCAAGTACCGACGTCTTTCTTTCAGCTGGTCCTCTTTCTGTAACTCAACATCAGCTTTCCTCCTCGCTCTCCTTTCTCTCTCTGCTTCCCTCTTCCTAGCCAACTTCTCTTCTTTGGATAGGGTTGACTATGGTCGACCAGGAGCTGGCATATATGATCTGCAATGAAAAAGAAGACACTGTGATGAAATTACCCCAATCAACACTCTCAAAAGTAATTACACATTTTGTAGCATGGTAATTACATATAGACGTTTGAATTGAAATATTCTGACAACAAAAAATATTATTGAGATGCTTTTTCTTAGCTTCAAATCAGCTATTCAAGCTCTTCAAAATCAAATCAAAAAGAAAACAATTTAATCTAAAAATTAAAAAGTTACAAGAGCCCATGGTAATTACAAGGAAAAAGCTACTCACCAGGTTCAACAACCTTCGGCACTGGATGCACACTTGAAACTGACTTGAACCTCCTGGAACATCTGGATTCATGGCAAGCAGGGTTGCCACCTTGTGTGGGAAAGAAAAAAAAGTCCCGTATCCCTTATTTGCCTTGGTGAAAAATTCCCTCTTTTTTTGGCACGGTAATTACAATTTTTCTTGGGACAAAAAGTAAACCATGCTTATATTGTTACTGGCCATCAAAAGTTGAAAATTGTTCATGATTCTGATCAATGAAATCTACCTCTTGGTTGTTCCACAACTTTTGGGATCCAAGCGCAATGTTTTGATGCTGAAGGACACTTTCATAATGGAAAATCATGTTTTGGGACAGCCACGGTAATTACAAATATCCACTTTGTTCGCATAAAAACCATATTTTCACTGTATTTATACCTAACCATTTAAAGGATTCTTGTAACTTAGACCTTCTTTCGAACAAATAAAAAAAAATGGGGAGGTTAAAATTAATGGTTAGCGAGGAATCTTATTTGGACGCAATATTGACCCGTAGTTTGAGAACCACCCTAAAATCTCGTCGTCAATTGACCATACTTAGGCAAAGTCTATTAATAAGTTCTTTAATGCATATGTTTTGCAGCATATTTCTTCATATATTTTATCAAATGTTACAGAAGTAGATAATAATATTTTATTTTTTTATTTTTCAGGTATACCAAATTTCAAGGGCGGTATGCATTTTATACATATCCAGCAGGTAACTAATTAACAACAACATACTTTTTTAAATTTCATAAAAAAAAATTTTTTTATATATATATATATATATATATATATATATATATATATATATATATATATATATATATATATATAATTCAAGCTATTTTATTCAAGCTAAATAGAGATGAACGATTCTTTTTTTTTTAATTAAAGCTCTATTGCACATCGATATTTTAGAATTTAATTTGCTGATTACTTATAAGTATGTTTTTCCTTAACAAGTAATAGGAATGATAAATTTATATTTAATATCCTTTCAAAAGATAGCTAAGGTTGGTGGAAATACCTGATTCGTGTGGTGATAACAGAGGTGCGTGGGATTCCTGAGGTATATGTGGGTAGTCATTATTCATTTCCAAGAACCTAACAATGCTGTGGCGTACCACTTGTAATGGCCACCGATTTCCTTAAAGATACTTAAAAAGCCAAAGGCATTCAAAGAGCTACTGAGCGAAATATATCTCTCTGCACTTAAATTCCACCAGGAATCGACTTTTATGTCTATGCAATAAGATTAATTGTAAACCCTTACAAGAATGAATATAACGAGCTGGAAACCAAGTCTAAATGGCTCTCTGACGTTCTAGAGTACAAAGCATTCAGTAAAGACCATTTTTCTTTCATATCAACTATAAAGCAAAAATAGGTTGTTTGAGGATCAGTTACATTCTTCTTTAGCTGATATCTCTTCAGGGAAATCTACTATTGAGATTCTATTTATAACATGACATTTCCAACTTATCTTCATATAACTATAGATACTACCTTAAATAACTAAATAACTTAAAACATATTTGCAAATAAATAATATTTACAGTTTTATCTAATCTCCACTAAATGTCATTTAAGCTCGAGATTAACAGATGTGATGGCGGGTGGAGGGTCAAAGTGATCCTTTCCTAGCCCAGTCCATCTCCCCATAGGCTGGTGAATAGAAAATTTAAAAATTATATATATTAAAAACAAAATGTCGGGTTGTTGATAAAAATGAAGTTATATTGCGCTTCATTAGAATGTAATATTAAGAGTAAATATGGAATCATATACTTAAAACTAAATGACCCAAATTAAAATGTACAGGCCAATTGAAAATTAATTTTTAATTACAAATATAAAGAAATGATTATTGGAATCAATTAAGGAAGTAAATATTTTCTAATTAACCCTAGAGTGGGCGCGCCTTCTTGACTTACGAAATTGGTCGCGTGGGGTGTGCTACACAGGCTTTGAAATTTATTTATTTTGAGTTAAGGCCTTTTTAAGGGCTTCATAAGGTAACTAGAAATAATAAAAAATGATGTAAAAAAATGTTTTAATAACGAAAATTTAATTTTTAGAAATAAATGAAAAAAATTTGAAAATTAAAAGAAGACAAACTAAAGAAATTTTTTAATCAACTTTAAGTCAAATTCGATGGGTTTTTTTGTGTCAGTCCTTTAAATAGGCATTATGGAACACTGAAAATTAAATTGGAACACAATCTTTACATAGAATATTTGCATGATCTTTCATGCACACAAAAGCACTGCACTATACACACTGAGTTGTCGTCTTCCTGTCTAGTTTACGAATACATTTTTCACATCGCTTTTGTTTTGCAGGAACTTGTTGTTTAGAGACTGAGGGAAGGTTTCCGGGTTGTGTTTCTGCAATATCTTGCCCTAAATACATTTTAATTCTCACAACCAATTCTCGGGGAAGGCAGGAAATAGTGAGGCGCTGGCGGATAAGTGGAGTTGTAAGATCCTCGCTTAGACCTCTCAGGAATAATCTTCTTAATATTTTCTTTTGATTGTTAGAAAAATATACAACCTGAGCATTAATTCCAGCGATATCAAGGAGGTGGAAAAATACAGCTAGTGGCAATCTGTTCGTCTTGCGGGCAAGTGAATAATTAGATGCCAGTTGGTCAACTGTGTCAACCCCTCCTTTTGTTTCATTGTAAAAACATATGATTTCGGGCTTTTTTATTTCCATTTTATGATGCATTGAAGACCCCAAGAGAACAACCTTGCCTTTTTTGGGAACATATGAAAGCAATGTGAGCCCGGATTTGCTAAATACTAATTGGCTTGAATGTACAACTTTATTTTTGGTTTGAATGAAGGATGGAGGGATTTCAGTTTTGTTTTTTCTTAGTGTCCCAACTGCTGTCAACTTACACTCTTTCAAAAGATATTCAACAAGAGGAATACTGGTGAACCAATTATCGAATGTAACATTCCTGCCAGTGATATCTCTGGAATATGCTGGATGGTAGATGAACAAATGTATAAGGATCAATAAGAAGGCCAAGTCCTCTACTGGTTTTTAATATTATGCAGAGTGCACTTTCGGAGTCAACGCTCCATCCTCAGTGCCTGCTGACAAACACAACCACGAGTTAATTTAACATTCATAGCATGGCACAAAAGCAAAATAAACAACAGTCATAAAACCAGACACAAAATAATGAGTAAAACAATGGAAAATCTTAAAACTAGTCAACAAATAAAACTAGAAAATCTAATAACTAGTCAACTACTAAAAAAAAAAATAAAAAAAAAAATAAATAAAAATAAAACCAAAACAATAAAAAATCTACTAACAAGTCAACTAATAAAAGAAGCAAACAACGATAAGCATATGTCAGAACTATAAATAAAATTAAAACTACAAAACCTACACAAATTACAGATGTATATGGGAAACATATCACAGTGGGTGGGAACCTCTGAAGAAACCCCCAGAGGAACTGTAAGAAACCTCTAAAAAATAAACAAACCCCATACTAATAATAGAGAGGAGATGTAGAAGGTACCTGATTAAAGCTGCGTTGCCTGGACCACGACCGCCGGGCGACTGAACCTCTGCCCCCGTAGAGAAGAGAGGGCTCCGTCACCGACATGTCGCAGCCTTGCCACCTCCTCCTTCTTATTAATATTCCGATTTTCATTCGCCTGTCTGTCCAGCCTTGAGCTGTTAGAAATATTGAATGGACCTTCGGGCTGCTTCCCACAATAAATCTCCATGTTTTTTACATAAAATGATTTTGAATCTGCAAGGGTAAAAACTTTTATTCCATACTTAGCAGGCTTTGATTTTATAAATTGCTTGAATCCAAAGCGGGCTCTAGTTCCCCAAAGTTGCTCATCTATTGTTGCATACTCAGATATGGTATAGGTTTTTTTTTTGCAATTTAAATTGAATTCTTCAAAAATGTCTCTAATTGGTGCCAATTTATCTGTTTTTTCTCTTTCTTCCCGTTCCTCTTTATTATCAAACCTAACACATCG
This sequence comes from Riptortus pedestris, assembly GCA_019009955.1. NCBI lineage: Eukaryota > Metazoa > Arthropoda > Insecta > Hemiptera > Alydidae > Riptortus > Riptortus pedestris. The sequence goes on along the minus strand of CM032230.1, from coordinate 75,032,983 downwards.
CATAAGGAAAAGAAATCTTTTTTGAGACATTGTACACCTAAATATTTCAGGTCCGTGCTTTCCCCATAGTTCATCAGTATTTGTGTGGGAAGATTTAAAAACACCAGCCATGTACAATAATCCAATAGCAGCCTTTAGTTCAACAAGATTCGTTTCATTAGCATCCCTATCTCTTTCATAATTTTTCTGAACCCTCAAAATTTCCATATTCGTGAATTGAACTATTTTTTGGAGAATTTCATCTGTAAAAAAACACAAAAAAGTTTCCAGGGGATGTTTTTTATCAATAAAAGAAATATTCGTTCCAGGGAGATGAGTTACGATGTTACAGCTTCGCGTTCTTACATTCTGTTTCGGTTCCTTTCTTGACCACTTATAGTTCTTACCTTTACCCAGAAGATCTACTCTCTCAGCAAGGGAAATATCTTCTTCATCTGTTGAAGAGTCTGCACTTTCTTCCGAGTCCGTGTCTTCATGCACTTCCACGTTGTCATTCGTTTCACTCGAGCTTTCGTCACCAAGGATTTCACCACCGCCTTCCGTCTGGTCTTCATTCAACATTTCCATTATTTTACTACTCTCTAAATCACTTGGCAGCCAAAGGCTATCAATTATTATTTTTTCAGCCATAATGCACCGTAAAATATGGATTAGAAACACTTGTATTATATTAACAAAAAACTACGTCGAAAAAAACTGACAACTTAATCAGGTCGCGTGGGGTGTGATCTACCCCAATGGCCAAATAACCACGAATGTGGAAGTGTCAAGGTGAGGACGAGTACTGAGGAAAGGAGGGCAGAGGGTGTCAGGAAGGTACCAGGGGTAGGGGGACTGCAGGTTGAAACATGCATGTCTGAGGCAAGTTAATGTTTTGTCTATGGTGTGACTCACCCCGCGCGACCACTCTAGGGTTAAAAGAAAAAATAAATTAATACATTTCTTTTACGGTCTTGGGCCTTGAATAATGTTCCTTTTTAGCAGATGTCCCTTAAGGGAAATCAGCTATTTAGGCCGTACTCATGACGCGATTTTCGAAAGATTTCTTCAAATGTCCATCGATTCTACCCAGGAGACGACGAAAATGAGTTCAAAAGTTTATATATATATATATATATATATATATATATATATATATATATATTTCTGTTAACACTCTAGCGGTCGCAATTTTTGTTTAATCGTCACCAAACTCGGTATTTAATCGTTTTATGTAAAAAGAAAGATCACGTTCGTTAACGGCTGAAATCAGACCAGTGGAAGGGGGAGGTTAGAGGGGGGATTTTCGAAAATTCGAAATATCTCTATTACTATACGTCGGATCGAAAAATTGAATAGAATCAAGCTTATTGAAAATTAAATTTACTATAAATATTGTTATGTACATTTATTTTCTATCTTGAATATTAAACGAGATATTTGCATTTTTATTAAGTGTTACGGCCGAGCTATGGTTCCGCCGAAAGTTAGTTCGGCCGTTTCCGTAACTCATCGGCACTCGTATGGAGATTTCTTTCTTACATAACTTTACGTGGGAAATCTGCTTAGTTTACGCAGCCCCTGCGTGACGGACTTTTTTAAATTATCTAAAATTACTTAATATTAACAGTAAAAAAATGATAATCGTCTTCAACGAGAGTCGATCCACGTCAATGAAGTAAGACACTCACAGTCTTGGTGAAGGCAGATGGAGGAATCACGTACCTGATACTTTATATAAATGAAATTCCACCATTTTCCTTCCACGGCGGCAGTGCTGGAACTGCTGGGCTCCAGTAAGAGTATTTAGTCTAATTGTGGAAAAGCTTTGGGCTTGAAGAAGTTCTTGGAACTGGAAGAAGAAGGCGAGTGCAGTCACTTGGCCGGTTGCACAATACACTCCTTAACGCACGTCGATTGTCATCAGCTGGGTGCCGAAAGATGCCGAGCAATCCCGACTCATTCACTACTGAATGTTCTAAATATTATATAATTAATAAAAATAACTTTCTACATAAATGGGGCTTCCACAACAACAGAGCTTATGGAATTATTAAATATAAAGGAGAATACGCTGAAATACTGAGTTTCGGCAAAGGTAGTTTCAACAAATCAAGGAACCTAGAGAACTGATCAAGGAGGAAATAATGAATTCTGATAATAAATATGGGAATAATGAACTAATTCTGAAGTTCTAGGGAGATCAACCCGATCCTACCGAAAGATAGAATACAAATCTTGAATAACTGTTTCACTAATAATTGTAAAAGTAATGTACTAGATTCATACGTACATAATTCTTCACAGAACCTACCCTTATTTCGAAAGAATCTTGGGGAATTACCAAGCAAGTTTCAGAAGAGAAAATAGTTCGATATACATGCCCACAAACCGACGATGTTTCGAAAGATGCGTTTTCCCTGATTCAGTTGATAGATGCTGTATTTGGAAGTCTATGACGAATTTTTTTTTTCTAAGTAAACTAATTTAGGCATTTCGATACCTCCACCGTCAAGTGTCGTCCCAACCAAATTGGTGTCGTAGTTTGTCACAACCAAATTTTTTCCCTTCTTCACTAAGGGCCTACATATAAATATAGTTACTTACGACTTTAAGGGGACGGATTTCCAATGAACGGGAATTGGTAACAGCCTAAACCAGCATCGGGACGCATGAGAACACACAGGTAGCCACGTAAGTCACCCCTTCGATCAACGTTGGGTAGTTGGCGGGCCAACGGGAGTTGTGCTCTCGTGATATACGGGTAACTAGATCTGAAACCGGTGGTAAATTCAAATTACATAGATCTGCCAAAGTCGTTTAAGTCCAAATTTCACGACGCCCAACAAGGACTCAATTTGATTCGCTCTTACATACGTTTTACCCTAACTATGGCTCCAAATGAGAAATATTTAAATTAGTAAAAAATAACGAACTCCCGACTAAAATACTGCTCATTTTTACATTGATTCTTGGCTAAAAGAGAAATATTAAACTGAAGATGGGGCTGCTTTCTGCCTCAATATGTGTGTCCTAATTACGTGACAATGTTTCGACCAGCCCATGGCAATCCATTACCAATTTAAATACATTAATAATTTCTATAAATAAAATGAAGCTCATAAGTCTTCTTGTTGCTCTGTATGGCAACCAAGGAGTGGAATTTGTCCCTTTACAGTAGTATATATGTGATTCCTCCCGTACCCCTACCAAATCTGGCAGACTCAGTTGATGGTTCAAAACGTACCATATATAATCATGCTTGGTGGAAATCTGCTTGATCTATGTAGACTTAACAAGACAGACTTTTATTTCACATATTTATAGTTGGTGTACATTTATGTAATGTGATGAGGCCGTTCGAGTCACTGTTTATGACGTCCCTTGATTATGTGGTTACGAGCCTACAGTTACATTTCACTAACGATAATTATCGTAATAGTCGGAGCCGTAAAATTAAAGGGTAGAAGGGTTTGAATATCGGCTAGGAAATTAAGGCTATCAAGCGTGGTGGCTGGAGAGGATTAGGGTTGCTGATTATAAAAGGGTTTTCAAGGGCCCCCACTCTAGGGCTATTGTTATCTCTAGACCGAGCCTTTTTTAACCTTATAGCATATCAAATATGTATAAGCCCTTTTTTTACTACAGGGATTTCCACGATGGTCATTAGCCCTTGCTTATAAAATACTCAATTTGTTCTTGTTTTCCTCTGATTTAAATTACGTTAATAGACATATTCTCTGTGGCGGTGGAGAAAGGCTGGAAGCACGTTAATGTTATGGCCTGGGTCCTTAACAGTATACAGTTCAAAAAGCCTAAGGGCAATGAATGATAAACTATTTCAAAATACGGCGTATCCTGTTGACTTTATTGTTGAGCATTCTGATGCAGAAATCAAAGGGGTTCCACTGCAAGTCCCTGTTGACAGTTACAACTCATGTGGAGAATAAACAGGAATAACCTCCCACTACAATATAATTTCTATTTATCGTTCTTAATTGGTAAGACTCATTGAGAGGTTAAATCTGTATCATTCTAACAAGTTTTGGCTCGTGTTCATGTATCAAAAAACTCCACGTTTCCTGATGCCTTTATTGTTGAGCTGTCTGATGCAGAAATCAATAGTGTTCCATAACAACCTCTCTTCTTATCAGGCCTCCCTGCTGACAGATACAACCACGTCTCATTATAATGTAAATACTATTTATCGTTTCTTAGTGGTAAGATTTTAAGACATTTTCAAATGTGTTCATTTATAAGAAAACTCTTCGAAATTGTTTTTCTTGGGAGTCCAGACTACCACCTTCTCACTAGATTGACAGTTAGGACTATTATTATATTTATATACAATACTGAACCAGTTAGATTTGGGCCAATACTGATTCTTTTACTTTAAGAAATAGATTTGATATTGTTTTTCAAAACTGAAATATAACGTGTACTATGATTAACACAAATATTTATTCATACTGTAAGGTTAATGAAACGCGTTATTTTAAAATGTAAACATGTGGACAAAATCTCATTTGCCCTCAATGCACACTAAATAAGATACAAATTATAATGTTATGATACTATGAAAACATTTTTAGATAAGAAATAAACATTATTCTTTTCACTTATGCAGCTCAGTGTGCAGAAATTTTCTTAACCCTTTGACCGACCCATTGTCAGTTCAAGCGTCCGCATTAATACATAGCATATTCTATTGGCTAGTCAATGATTGGCGTACAACAAGGAGCTACATTGCTGCCCGAAAAGAAAACGTAGAAATGCAATTCTTTATTTAGGTTTATACTTTGGGCAAGTGAATGTTCTGTCTTCGTACACTGAAATCCCATCTGATGAACACTATGACGCTGTTTTTTTTAAACCAATTATTCTCTAGTGTTCTTTAACCATGATAAAAGATTTTCTTTTATTTTCTCCATCATGATAATGTGTTACAGGAAATACAGGACTCATAAATAATCTTTTCTCTACTATAATTTGCACAGAACAACCAATCAAGGTAATTTCAAATAAATCTGAGATTAACCCTCCGTCGGGCGCGTGATCTCTCAAATACACAGTTTCAAGAAAAATATTTGCCACACCTCCTAGCACAGAGTGGAGGTATAGTGCTTCGAGTTATGTTCTTTATATGTCTCCCCCTCAAGGTATGTTGTGTCACTGTGTTTAACGGAGTCGTGTGTTTCACCTGTCAATCAGTTTTATCTCCTAGATACCACGCGCCCGATCTCGTAAGTTTTTTTGAAATCTGTATTTCATAAATATGTACATCAATTAAGTTTCTCTTTATTAAATGGAATCATATAAACCTATTATTCTATTATTTTGCTCAAACTTGAGTTTTCAGAAGAACTTGTACAAGAATATAGGAGTCGTGTTCTAGAAGCCGACGGGTGCGGATCGGATTATTGAAGAGGATTATTGCCGAGCATTAGCCTGCTCGGCACAGCTAAGTGTTATATACGCCAGCTCTTCTATACTAAACCATTTATTTTAATTATTTTATGTTATTATTTATTTTAAAGTATTCTTTCTTTTTTTTTTTTTAACGAAAAGATTACTTTATTAATTGCAGAGAGACGGCAGTTGCGTCTTTTTGCAAACTTATATTTTCTTTCGGTTATTTTAATTTTTGCATTAATACATATAATTTCATACATACGTGAAGTGTGTGTTTATTACTCATCTTTTATTTATTTATTTAAATTCAGTTGATAGGACAGAATTTTATTAAGGATAAAACATAAACATGAACAAACCGCCCGATATCCATTCGCCTCATAGGAAAAGGCCTAAGCGAAATTGGAATAAAGACATAGATATCGAATGGAATCAGAGGGAAAATAATAACATAAATAAAAACAATTTTTTAATTATTTAGATAGCAGACGAGGGAGATCTTAAAACAATCTCACCTTTTTTAATATTTAAAGCCATAAATAAACTATTGCGGCGAACCTACTAATGTAAAAAAATTAAGGAACGGCACAATTCTAGTTGAAAGTAAGTCAAAAGAACAATCTGAAAAAACTTCTTAAAACTCACAAATTTTGGAACTAACATAAAAATAACAGTCAAAAGACACGAGAAACTAAATTTAAGCAAAGGGGTCATTTTTTGCCCCAGATTTAGAAGAGGTAGGAGAATCAGAGATTTTGAATGAATTAAAGAATGATAGTGTCACGGATGTAAAAAGGATAATTTCAAAGAAAGGTGGAATCGAGCGTAAAAACACATTTATATATTCTCACTTCTCTCCCCTTCCAACTCTTCCGGAATCTATTAAAGTAGGGTTTAATAAATTAAGAATAAAAATGTATGTGCCTAATCCAATTAGGTGCAGAAAATGCTTAAAATTAGGACACTTTGCCGATTCATGCACGAATGAACACACATGTGGATTTTGTGCTAGGCCAGAACATAAGGGTAAACAATGTGAAACTATAGTACCTCGTTGTGTAAACTGTAAAGTATCGGGCCATCAGAGTATGGACATAAAATGTCCCCGATTTTTAGCCGAAAAGGAAATTAAAGTTATACAATTTCGAGACAAGGTAACTTAGTTTGCCGCAAAAAAAAATATATAAAGAAAGTCAACCCACTACTGCTGACAGGTCATATTCAGATATTGTAAGGAACAGCCGTAAAGGTGTAGATGTAGGATGCCAAACTGATGCGTATCTTTGCAAAGAGGTTAATCCCATTGAACTCATTAAGCCTAGTATCATCACTCAGGCAGCTAGTATCCAGACTGGATTAGTATCCCCACTCCTAGGCCAATCTGAGGCCTCTCTCTCTCTCCCTCCCAACACCCACTCCCCTCCCCGCCGCTCCCGGCAAGTCTCCAACTCCCGTCTCCCCCTCCCCTCCCTCCCCGCCCTCTACGACTCCTCCAAGCTCTTCCTCAGGAACTCTGGCCCCGCCACACGCGAATGGTCCTGAGAACTTTAAATCTCCGCCATTGCCGAGGCGGGAATTCTTTTCGTCTAGAAAAAAACAAAAAGAAAAATGTAAAAGACGATGGTGATATGGACACAAACTAATTTAGTTCTAAATTATAATATTAATGATTCAAAAACTTCATTTAGACACGACATACACGAATACACTAAATACAAATATCGACGGAAACCCAAACACTATAACACCGACGAAACAACTACAAGAATATCTACCAACAAACACATCAATAAAATACATCTTACTCAGAAACAATAGCAACAATAAACTACAAAACTACAATAGAATACAATAACTACAAACTCAATATGTATTCAAATTATTTTATAGTAAACAGTTGCAAACCATGTAAATAGAATACCAAATTTAAAACCCAATGACTATAATTAGCTGGAACTGTAATGGAATAAGAACCCAATTTGAAGAACTGAAAACCCTTCTAAAAGATACAGACCCGGCAGCAATATGTCTTCAAGAAACAAAACTTAAACCTAGCTTAAACCTAGATATAAGACAGTATGATATTTATAGGAAAGATAAGGAAATAGGAGCCGGAGAAAGAGCACATGGAGGTGTAGCAATAGGTGTTAAAAAACATTTATTCTCCACAGAGATTCCTAGAGATACACCTTTACAAGCAATAATTATTAGCGTAAAACTAACATTTAACTTGACCATCTGTAACATATATTTACCCCCCGATGAAGAAATAAATGAAGCGGCCCTTATACAATTAGTCAATAGTCTCCCTGCTCCTTACATCGTCGTCGGAGACTTCAACGGATCCCACTGTTCCTGGAGCAATGATTGGATTTACCAATAGTAGAGGAAATGTTATCCGAAAAATAATCGACTCCACAGACTCACTGCCTCCTCAACACAGGCGGAATGACACATCTTTGTCCACGATACGGAACCATGACCGCAATAGACCTTGCATTTTCTACACCAAATCTTGAAAACCATTTAACATGGGATGTATGTAATGATCAATATGGTAGTGACCACTTCCAACGAAATTGCTCTTCAATACGGACATGCCAATAATAAAGAAAATTCCCAAGATGGATCATTGATCAAGCGCAGTGGGAAGATTTCAAAAACGAAATAGCGTGTACAGTACAAGAATTACCGGTAAAACATTGAAGACATGGTTCGGCACTTCACGGACTCAATATTAAACTCAGCTAACCAAAATATACCAAAAAGTAAAGGGATGCATAAACCAAATCATGCCCCATGGTTTGATAGAGATTGCCGTGAAGCCGTTAAAACTAAAAATAAAGCCCTAAAAACTATTCCAAATAAATCCTACCACACAAACTTTATAAATTATAAAAAAAGTAAGGCATTACAAGAAACCTCATCAAGACGAAAAAGGAAAACTTCCTGGATAAAATACGTCGAATCTATCAATATGCAGACCCCAATTAAAACTGTTTGGAAAAAAATTCATAGCGTGGCTGGCAAAAACCGTACAGAACTCCCAACTCTCAAATTGAATGGAGAGATTGTTACAGACCCTCAAATAATCGCTGAATCTTTTGTCAAACATTTCTCAGACATTTCAAACCAAAATGCAACCATCAATCGAGAAGTAATAGATTTTACAGAACCTCACCACTCAAAACAACTACAATATGATCACAATTGCCCTTTCACAAACAGGGAACTACCAAATTGCAATAGATAGTCTAAAACCTTCCACTCCAGGACAAGATGATATACACAATTTAATGCTGAAAAAATCTTCCACCAAATGCCAAGAACACTCTCTTGTATATCTATAATAGAATTTGGGAAACTTCTACCTACCCAGATGCATGGCGGGAAGCAGTCATAGTTCCAGTTTTGAAACCTGGAAAAAGTAAATTGTCAACCAACAACTACAGGCCAATATCACTCACCAGCTGCCTATCGAAGTTAATGGAGAAAATGGTTAACAAAAGACTCTCATGGATACTAGAAAAAAAATAGCTTGTTATCTAATATTCAATGTGGGTTCCGTCCAGGAAGATCTACAACAGATCAATTAATAAAAATTGAATCTGAAATCTTAAACACATTCGTACAGAAAAAGGAAGCAGTAGGAATATTCTTTGACCTAGAAAAAGCGTACGACACAATTAAAAGAGAGAGGCCATCCTTAACACTCTGCACTCTTGGGGCTTCCGGGGGGCAATGCCGAGACTTTATCAAGAGTTTCCTGAGTAAAAGATTCATCAAAGTAAGGATAGGAGACTCGATTTTCTAGTTTAAAGGAAACAGTCAACGGTATACCTCAGGGAAGCGTCCTCAGCTGCTGTACTCTATTTGCAATCGCAATAAACTCTGTTGTTGCAGTGATACCTAGGCCAATTAAAGCATTTTCTCTACGTAGATGATCTCACAATACTTCTCAGGTTTTGTGTACGGGACTGGATGCAGAGGATCCTTCAGAGTGTTATCAACAACCTACAATCCTGGTCAGAGACAAATAATCTCCAGTTTTCCATTGAGAAAACGAAATGTGTTTTGTTCTCCAGACGACGATCACCTACCGATGCACATTTACTGACTTTAAATGGAAACACTTTGAACTTTCACGAAGAAGTAAAATTTTTTGGGGCTAGTTCTTGACAAGAAATTGTCATGGATGAGTCACATAAAATACTTACTAGGAGGAATGCTTTAATCGACTTAGAATCATGAGAGTTTTAGCCAAACCTCTTGGGGCGCTGACCGCAAATCCATGCTAATGCTGTACACGAGCCTGATCCGCTCAAAGATCGATTATGGTTTGTATAATATACTCATCGGCAAAGAATAGTGCACTTTTACTACTAGACTCCATTCATCATGCTGGGATACGACTTGCCACTGGAGCCTTCAGAACAAGTCCAATAGTAAGTCTTTGCACTGAAGCAGCCGTACCCCCACTCGTTTTTAGAAGGCAGGAACTTATATATTCCTATATAACTAAAATAAAACTTCAACCAAATAATCCTGTATACAATATTATCTTTTACCCCCAATTTGACAGATTATACGAAAGACTGCCAAACTAATCGAGCTCCACTAGGTATCAGGTTAAAAGAAATCATTAATGAAATCCATATGATTCCGGTAGACCATACTAGTTTAAACCGGAAAACCCTCCATGGAAACGTATACCCCCAAAAAATAGACTTAAGCTTAGCAGGATTACAGGGAAAATCCAAAGCAAATAAGGTCGAAGAACATCTAAGCAACTACTCAGGATATGAATTATTTACACTGATGGATCCAAACAAAGGAGATAATGTAGGGTATGCAGTCATTAAAACAAATACAGTTATTAAATTTAAGTTACCAGTTTTACACATGTATCTACACTGCTGAAACTACAAGCTATTGCAACAGCAATTATACACGGCCATCGATAGCACAAAGGATAAAATACTAATATGTTCCGACTCCATGTCAGCTATCAAAAGTATTCCAAAAGCCAGTAGACCTAAGCTCACATTAAACAAGATCTACAATTATCTTGACATATTACATGAGTTTAAAAAATCTGTAACCCTTTTATGGGTCCCCTCACATACAGGAGTTGAAGGGAACGAGGCTGCAGATAGAATAGCAAAAGAAATAGCTAATTCAAATGGGCCCATGTTGCAAATATATGAACAGACTGACGCAAAAAAATGGTTAAATCAAAGAATTAAAAAACAACTGGGAATGTATGTGGGCAGAAGTTCCAACTACAAACAAACTAAGAATAATTAAAACCACGACCAAACCATGGAACAGTTCAATAAGAGGTAACCGTAGAGAAGAGGTTGTTATAGCAAGGATGAGAATTGGTCACACAAATCTTACTCATGTACACCTTATAACAAGAGAACCACCCAAAGTCTGTGAAAGCTGTCAAGTCCCCCTCACGGTACAACATATTTTAGAAGAATGCCCAACAATTGACCACAGATTTCAACAACTAAACATCCCTCGGGTGTCATCAATAGCCTTACAAGACTCACCTGAAATGATAGACAACCTAATTCTGCTCCTAAAAGAGATAAATATTTTCAATCAAATATAATGAACATAAAGAATTTGATCGTGTATTGTGTAAATAGGTTATTCAGGCTGATATTATTATTGCATTGTTACGCGTGGACGTATGTATATATACAAACACATATTTGTAAATAGTATTAGTCCTAATTTAGACTGTATAAGAAGGATGAGGAAAGGAAAAATAAATAAATTTTGTATATATTGTTATTCTTTTGGGGTGTGTGTGTAGTATTGTTCTTACGTAGATTAATCTCCTAGCATCGGAGTGAATTTATATATATGTAAATAGTTAATTCTAATTTAGTTTCTATTATAATAAAAAAAAAAAAATAAAAAAAAAAAATAAAAAAAAATAAATAAAAAAACAAAAAAAAAAAAAGTGTGTGTGTGTGTGTGTGTATGTATACATATAAAAAATAAATAAATATAAAAAAAAAAAAAAAAAAATTAAAAAAAATAAAAAAAAAAAAAATAAAAAAAAAAAAAAAAAAAAAGGTGCGTGTCTATGAAAAAAAAAAAAAAAAAAAAAAAAAAAAAAATCTATTAATTTGAATTAAGAATTATTATAGAAAAGAATTATTGCATTGTTACGAGTGGGCGTATGTATATATACAAACACATATTTGTAAATAGTATTAGTTCTAATTTAGACTGTAAAAGAAGGGTGATGAAAGGAAAAATAAATAAATATTGTATATATTCTTATTCCTATAAATTACTTTTGGGGTGTACCATATGTGGTATTGTTGTTAAGTAGGTTAATCTTCTAATTAAAGTATCGGAGTGAATGGTATATATATGTAAATGGTTAATTCTAATTTAGTTTCTATTAAAAAAAAAAAAAAAAAAAAAAAAAAAAAAAAAAAAAAAAAAAAAAAAAAAAAAAAAAAAAAAAAAATGAGAATAACCAATAATAATTGGAAAATAAAATGTAGTATAGAATTACAAAATGTATGAGAAAGAAACTATGTAAAGACAATATATAAACTAACTACATTTACTTACACAAATTAACAAGGGACCCAAATAAACTGTATATCAAAAATATGGAAGGGCGTAATAACCAAGCAGTTGATCGCCCCGACAACAATCTCATCTACATCTACAAGAATATATTGTACGACGCAGTGACAACAGTAGACGTTTACCAACCGAACTAAGGACGAAACTTGAAGACTACAGAGACTCATAAGACAATACATTGAACTCAAGTACAGAACAGAATAAAAAAAGTCCCTCCACTACAATGAACAAAAGAAAATGATGTGAACCAAGCAAAACTGAAAATAAATGTAGGTGTACTAATTACTGTTGTGAGATTTGCAAAAACAAAATTTGTATATAACATAGTTCCATGCTTTGTCCTAATTGCAATGCAGCTCTTCAAAAGAAATAACAATTTAACTGGTATTTTTAAAATGTTTTGATGATTTTCAATAAGTCTTATCTAAAAGTGATTTCGTGCTACTTATTTTTGATTGAAGTTATATTTAGATAATTTTTTTTATATTGTTCACAAACTGAAATGAATTATGTATAATTAAGGCATGCGCATTTAAACAATTCCTTTTGATATTTGTGTTTTTAATAATATTTTAAAAATTATCGTCCACGGTTTTTTTTATATTATAATACTTGTAAATTTTAAAAATTATTTACTACTTTCAAACAAATACTTCCTCTGTTATGGTTTCTAATCACAGGCTGAACATTTTAGTGCAAAATATATATTAAAAAACTGTATTTCCGTAAAAACGGTTGAGGATGATCTCTGAGATACACGCGCCCGAAGACGGAATATTCTTGACGCGCCCGACCACGGGTTAAATAGGACAAAAATGTTTAATATTTATACACGTAATAACTAAAAAAATTATTTTTTAATAGCAACGTGTTTTATAAATTACATCATATTTCCAAAATTATTATATGTAACTTTTTTTATATTACAATCAATTATTCAACATGAAAAGCTCAAGTAACTTATAAGTCCGTCACGCAGAAGATGAGTAAACTAAGCAGATCTCCCAAGTCCAGATATAACACATTTTTGATCTCATATTACAACATACTCTCTATTTATATGTGAAAACCGATGATTTGAAAGGGGGGGGGCTACTAAAGGCTTAAAACAATTTTGAATAACTCGCTTAATTCTTGAGTTATGAAAAAATGCTTAGAACAACAATTGTAGGCCATCAATAGTTTAACAAGATTGGTTCTACAACATTTTAAGTTCTGACTCATTATAAAGAAGATATTTAGAATTTTCGAATTCCTCTAAACCTGTATTCCAGGCCCAATTTCAGCCTATAACAAATATGACCTTTAGAGTTGCTATAAACTGTGACGAATCGAGTATACTATGGATCTAATAAACATTTACGAAATGAGGACGTAAAATCTCAATTGACAACGTCACGAGAAAAAAATTTACATGTTTCTCGCATAAAAAGAAGTCTCTTGAAAATTATATTTAGTATTTAAACTTAGAATGATTTGGTTCACAATATAATAGATTATTGCTAATATGACAAGAGTCGAGGTGGTTTACTAAAGGATGAATACTATTATATCCAAATATCTCGGTTATTATTTATGAATGTTATATAACAACTTTTGTAGAACATTCCCTCCTCCCTACTGGTCTGATTTTAACCATCAATGAGCTTCATTTGGATCGTTTGGAGTTTGGTAGCGATCAGTCAAAAATTGAAACCGCTGGAGCGGTAACAGAGATATATATGAAATTTTGAATGGATCTCATTTTAGTCATCTAAGTAGGATTGGTGGACGACATTTGTAGAAATGTTTCGGAAATCCCATTATGAGTACAACCGCAATAGTTGATTTCCCCTCAGGGAAATCTGTTAAAAGTGTATTCGAGATATTAAACTCATATACGTTAAACCTCATCTGAAGAAGGGGGTGGGTTATTGAACAAAATACTCTGTGTTAAAAAATGTCGTTACCCTACTTTTGAAAGGTCATATAGTGGAGACCTGTTTTCTAACCCTGAGCATTGATTTGAGGCTCTCAAATATACTCATATATATATATATATATATATATAATTTAGTTCGGTATGATTTGAATATTATAGACGTTCAAGATAAAAATACAATATCATTGTGTATAATATTGGCGGAGGAGGTCAAGGCCTGCATATGTTTTATAGTATATTGAACACTGTAAATTGTCTGTCTGTCTTGTAATTATAGGCCTTGGATTGAATTGAGTATACTATTCATATTTGCTAAACATTAAAATTATATATTAAAATGCAATTTGGCTCTAGTTTTAAAATTCGCTCACATCAATTACTTGAATATTTTATTTGAAACAATAAATAAAATTTTGAACGAAATGTTGTCAACGATATGTTTTCTTTGAATGCAAGGGAAGAAAAAGGAATTATTGACAAGTTCTGAAATAAATTTCTTAAAGCAAGTGACACCATAATAAGATAAGATGCTGATAAAAAATTGATAAAAGATTAATTTTGGATAAAAAAATTATTTCCTGAAATAAAGAATGGCCCCGATTTCTTTTTATGACATTATTTGAAAATGCTGGTGTTTTTCACTGAAACTCAACTATTGATGAGTTGAACCAAAATATTCTTCAGAAACGACTAATAGTTAGAATGAAATTATTGAGAGCGTCATGGGCAGAGATAAACTTCATGAAGAGTAAAATTTATGACGTTAAAACTGTTATGTTTAATATTTATATTTTTTTACTTCGGTTTTGAAAATTTCTCTTAGGTGCTGTATAACTCACGTCACATGGCATTTTTGCCTTTATACTTGGAACAGGTGTTAGGGTGCTTTATGCTTAAACAATATTGAATCGCTCAGCCTTATCAAGTGGTTCTACCCGATTGCTATCCGGTCAATAAGCATTTTATAACTTTCAATTACAGTAGGTTTTATATTTGCAACTTTAGATTCACCTGGACATTTAATTATGATTTTAATCATGGCCTTTTTAAAGTTTTTTTCCAGATTCAAGTGAATTATAATATAAATGAATTAAAGCCTGGAAGATCTAGTCCGAACGAGAGGTGATTCCCGGAAACAGTATGATAGTAGACAGAATGGCGTTACAGCCTTTATTCCAGTTAAGGTTTCTTCTTTTTCCTTTCGTCTCCAATCCTTACGTTTCACGTCCACCTTAGTGGAACAAACACTTGAGATAGTAAGATTGATAAACTGGAGGTCCAATGTGCTATGCCCATATGTTTATTGCTCATGTGAGCAATCATTTCATTCTATTTACAGTCTGTATCGTCTATATTTTCTCCTTTATTCATTGCAAGCATATCTACTGTTGTGTCGCAAGTTTGGAGCACTTCAATTGAAAATGAACCGAAAATTTTACTATTCAAGATATGAACTGATGAAATGTGACTCACGGCGTTTTTTGTGTTTCCAGTATCTGATGGACTTATGAGACTATGTGTTAGCGTTTGCCGATGTTCATTGTTTCTTGTATTCATTATGTTTTCCACGTGTTGGGTGGTTAACACTTTTCCCTGCGATTGATTTCCTATAAAAATAAAGGATGAAAGCTGCGTTGAGGGCTGATTATCAGTTGAATAATTCTGTGAAAGATCTAACAGTTTTTTTTTTTTTTTTAAATGTCATACCTTATACTAGTCCTTTCACTCCCAGCAATTATCGTCTTCAAAGAGGTGACAAAATGAGCGGTTTTTTTCTCATTTTCCGTAACTTAAATCATTTTCCCTATTCAGCTATAGGTTTTTCTTTGCAATCTTTGAATATCCTCCATTTAAAGGTATATTTTAGTTATTCATTTTATATTTGTATTTAGGTTCTCACCCTTAGATAATCTTTTATATATTACATTTATCGATTGGCTCTTTTTATAACTAGGCTATGAAAATACGTAAATAAAGGCATGTGTTGATAACCGCAGAGAAAAAACACTATTCTGAAAGCAGTTGAATTATCCACCGTTTAGAGCATTGCTATAAGGAAATTGTAGTCCAGTATAGAGATTGATTGGAGTCTTTTCCTCTCCAGTAATTGTTCTCTTCCCTATGCAACTGGAAGTAAATTACAATAAAAGCTCGAATCCAATACACATATACTAAATTTAATTAACATATTTTACTTTCAAAATTGAAATCACTTAATTCAGAATTTTGGGGAACATGAGAATGCTTGGAACAAGGAAGTTCTATAATAAATAAAATTATGTGGTTTGATAGGCTTCCTCGCTGGGCTGAATGTCATTTTCCAAACTGATCTGCTCCATCGGTCTTCACGTCACTCTTCAATGTGCAAATTTTCGGTAGCTCTACTTCTACCTTCCTGAGGCGATCCGTCGCCCTCGGGTTGGACGATTGGGGTTCTAAAAGTAAGAATACAATTTGGTAACATTGAAAGATAATGCATAAATGAGATGGAATTTACATATATGTCAGTACAAACAAGTAAGTACAACATCTTATTTATGCACTATTCAGGGCGACTACAGTTTGAAATTTATTTTAAACGACATGTTAAAAACGTAGATAAGGGAGAAAATAAAACACCTCTTACAAACCACGTATACAAATATAGACGTAATTTTCATTCTGATTTTAATATGAAAATATTAAGGTATACGGGAAAGAACAAAATATATTCAAGCAAAATATGATAGGGACTTAAAAAAAATAATAGATAAAAAAAATGGATTTGTAATACAATAGTTATATGATGTTCGATTCTTGGCGATTACATTTTCATTAGAATGAATTGTTCTGCATATTTAATTTCAATAAGAAATAGCTGTTAAATTAAATGCGCAAGCAATGATGGTAGGAATCAAATTCATTCAGTATACACTGAATTGTCAAAAGAGTATATCAATCATGTACAAAAGAGATTTTATAATATTTCAAAGTGTCCTAATGGGGCGTATACGAGGCGTAAAACATTGAAAGCAAATGAAAATTAAGAGAAGTAAATACAAGAAAGAAGGGTTTTATTTTTAGACCATCGGCGACAATAAAAAGTGGGAATTATTGATATATTTTATGTAGGTATACCAGGATACCGAAAAGTTAAATGTTAAATATCTCGATTGAAGCTCTAAATTGATATTTACTAACCTGTGACCTTTAAGAAAAAATAATCAATCATTTACTAAATCAGGAATCATAAAAACTTCAGTTTTATAATATTAGATGCCGGGTTAACAGTAGTGTCGTGTACATGTTTCATTTACATATATTCATTGTGTAATTCAGCGAATATATTTACCTCATTCCATTATCTCAATCAATATGAATTGAAATTAGAATGCGGAATCCAATTTGGTAATAGAAGCAATAGATACCTTTCCATGATTTCTCTAATGTTCCAGAAACCATAATATTTAAGTAGGTGTTTTACGTTTCAGTTGATTTAGATACCTGAACGTCATACAGCTTGTAATTTTGTAGTCCCTTGATTTCCATTCGTTCAGATATATTTGTATATATGTGTGAGTGTTGTTAACGTGATACCTTCCTTAATTAATTTAACCATCAGAATGGCTTTGAGTGGTGGTAGACTAAAAAAGGACCTGCAAATATCCCGTACCAAGAATATCTTATAGGACCGATTTTTGGCTCCAATAATTAAAGGCTACTGTTTATGAAGTAACACTTATTAATAACAGAGGTCATAGTTTTTTGCAGTAATTTATTAATTTGTACATGTGCAGTTATGTATGTATATGTTTTTTTATTTATTATAGTTTTTTATAATGAATATTTATTATTGATATTTATTTTATTTTTTATTTTTCTTTAAACTAAGCTTATAACTAATAACAATTTTGTAAGCTGAATTCCTTTGCTATGGGTAAATCCTGTCTATCTATCTATTAATTGTGTTAGTATTGAAAAACCAATAAATAAACTAACACCCTATGAGCTCCCTCATTGGGAAAGGGCTCAGAGAGGAAAAAAATAAATAAGCTATAAAAACATAATTCAACCACAGGGTTTATAAAAACCTTTCTAAACTGAATGAAAACAATCCCAAATGAATTGAAAGTAGAATGCGGAAACCAATTTTGTAATAGAAGCAATAGATACCTTTCCATGAACTCTAACGTTGCTGAAACCATAATATTGAAGTAGTTGTGTCACGCTTCACTGGATTTAGATACCTTAACGTCATACAGCTTTTAATTTTATAGTACCTTGGTTTCAAGAACACCACTCGTTCAGAAAACGGACATATTTTGGATTTTTTCTCTCTTCCCGACCAAACAAAATAATTCAAATGGTAAAAGCGGGAAGAAATTTTTCGAGTCCGCAGGTTTACTGCAAGTGGGTTTTTATAATTCATGAAAACGGGATAATGGTCCCCAGTGGCAATAGATACTTAAGTTCTCATAAGTGGCATAATTAAACAATTGATATTTTTTCAAGTATTTACAGCGTAATTCATAATTACACTAAAAAGAATGAGTCCTTCTTATGGTGTTTGGGAAGAGTTCCTCATGATGGATATAAAGTTTTTCATGGTGGATTGTTTTATGATGAAATACTCTTTCGGTAGGTTTTTCATAAAGGGTAAATGCTATTTATATAATGGAGGCTACAATGCTATGTATATAACGTTTTATCAAGGTAGGCAGGGTGGTTGAGGAACGAATTAATTTGGATGTACAAAGAGGCCTGTTTTCCTCTACTATGCGTCATCGTCAACGCATAGTAGAGGAAAACAGGCCTATTTTGTACATCCAGATTTATGTAATGTTTGGAGTCAAATCCAACCTTTGTGGATAAAAAAGTTTAGTTTACCAATTAAATGAAAATTAACGTTTCGCCCAATTTGTTAAAACTAAATTTAATTTAAATAGGATGGCTTATAACTTTATGAAATGGCTGGCATTCAACGTCTAATGAAACTCGCCAAACAAATTGAACATGTAAAAATAAATAATTTTATAGATTACCTAATAAATATTTGAGCAACATCATTCGGAGTTTCACGATAACAATAATTATTATTATATTATATAGCACGACTAAGAAACGAAAAATATTTCAAACACAAAGGGAGTAAAAGAGGTACATTCATCCCATTTGGAATACAAGTCATAAAAAAAAACGAAACTTTTATTTTTTATTACTTTTTAAATTAAACAACTGTTACAATATTGATTACTAAGTTCATTTCATTAAATTTAGATACAATGAAAACACACTAATATTAATTTTAATTTTTACATGTACACTAAACTAAAAATAAAAATAACTTGATTTTCCTATTATTTATTCATTTAAAGGTTCTATTGTTTTGCCTAGGACGTTTCTTGAAGTTCTCTTAGAATTTCTTGAACATTTAATTAGTTCTTTATGAAACAGTTATGTAGTGGTGTGCTAAACTACAGAACTAGATCTTAGCTAGGAATCCCGAAGTAGTTAACTCAATCTTCTTGTACTGTGAGGTCAAGATGGTTCGATACCGGTCTTCCACAGGTTTTCTAGGGACTTGTCAAATCTTTGTAAGCAAATGAAGACCTTGTTGTTCAAATAATTAGCGACATTTATTTGAATATATAATGAACCTTATATAAATGTTCATCCACAAAACGTTTTTTCTTGGGCTAAACAAAAATTGCAGGATCATATTTATAGATATTTTTAGTGATGTTTGAGATGAGGAATCCGGTTATCAAGATCACAGTTTTGTGGCTCCTGACCATATGTTTTTTTTTTGTTTTTTTTTTAAAAAAAACAACGCTTAGTACTTTCTGGAATTTGCATTCACATCATTCGAGCATCATAGACGCTCTGAAGATGGAAATTTAAATTCCAGAAAAAATTAAGCGTTTTAAAAAAAATATATTATGTGGCGCCTCAAAACTGTGTTCTTGGTAACATTATATTCTCTTCAAGACCGATGATCTTACAAATCTATGAATACATTTATTTATTATTATTATTAACTTTCTGAGATTTTGGTTGTAATTAACTATCAAGACCATCTTACTCCTTCCTCATCGCTCCACTTTTCAAAAACAGGTCAACAGTTCTGCTCACTTATATTCACCTGTTGTACGTACGTATATATCTGTTGAACGTTAGATCTCTGTACTATACGTCTCCCTAAAGGCTTTGATGACGCTATTGTCAAATTTCTATGTGCAATAAATATCCATTTCAGATTGTGAAATGATTCAGAAGGTGGAATAAACTCCCCGGTAAGTTTGTGGGCTTATATCATCAGTAGGCGGCTTAAAAGGAACCATCAAACCTTTTCCTGCAGAACCCAGCACTACTCGAGTCGCAATTTTTTTAAATTTATTATACTGGCATAACGTTATAAAATGTCTTTATTTCTTGTTATTAAATTGTTTTATTTAAGTTGTCGTCTTTGTTTATTTGGGCCAAATTTAGTAGTTAAAGTTTTACCCCTTTACTGTTGACCGATTGATCTGATATTTGATACACACGTTTCATTCTGATGACAATACAACTTGTTATGAAATGAAAGGGCTTGACTAGTAGAATAGAGTATACTATGAAAAAAATGAAAATCCAATATGTTCGCCTACAAAATAGTGGATAACATATTTTTTCTGTAATCGTTGAATAATGGTAACATTACTAAACTGAAATGAGTCACAAGTGAAGAAAGTGAATTGCCTTCTTAATTAGTAATAAGTATAAAAAATAAGTTGGAAATTAAATGCTTTTAAATTTTTCTTAACATTGTAAGAATTTATTTTAACAAAATAAATTGAAATGTGAATGAATTATTGGTGGAAATAATCAATATATTTTAAAATTTAAATATAATAATAATTACCTTCCTTGTTTATAACCTGCACTTGTTTATAACTGCACTACTTCACAATGATCACTAGTTGTTTTATAACTATGCTTATAACCTTTCACAACTATGCTTATAACCTACCAACAACATACCATAATCTTCACAACATCCTAATTTTGTTCATATTCTGGTTAGATCTGATCATGTATTACACGATTACAGAAAAAAATTAATTTTACACTCGTGACGAAAGTAGAATTTACAACTCTCGTGAAATTACCACACTCGCTTCACTCGTGTAGGTAAACGTTTCATTCCAGTTGTAAAATGATCTACTTTCGTCACTTGTATAATAAATAACTATTTTTCTTTACAACCCCCTCAATTTGGCTTTCAAATGTAAGGGGTTTCACTAGTAGACTATTGACCTCTATGACAAATTTTGAATCTAAGTTCACCGCCTACACAATATACCAGATGTCATATATTTAGATATATATATATATATATATATATATATATATATATATATATATATATATAAGGGTAGGGGGTATAGATACCAAATGAAAGGGCTTTACAAGTTGAACATAGTGAATGGCGGATTATATATATTAATATTACTGTTTTTTTTTCTAGAGCGAAATTGCAAAAAAATTGTCAGAAAATGAGCCTTGCCTTAATGAGGTACTAAATGAAGTACATAGATTGAAAAATTAAAACTTATTGTTAGTAAAATCGTTGGACGTGTGAAATTTCTATCGACTGTCAACCATTCTTATGATGGCCGTAGCGTAACCTAAATAAATACGTAAATAGTATTTATGAACATATGGATTATTGACCTTTGATAGACATTTTACATGGTCAACGTTTTTAGTTGTTAGTCTGGTTCAATGAAACATTTTTCAATAAAACCGTTTAACTTACATTATTTTTACTTATTTAATGTCTGTTATCCAGTGGTATTATATATATATATATATATATATATATATATATTATTTTTATTAATAAAAACCCCGTTTCAACAAAATACACGAACACCTTCAATGAAAACCATTCCTAGGCATGTGGAGTGGTGCGCACTCCATTTAAGCACTTTTTGTTTGATAGTTACTAAACCCGATATTTAGTCGTTTTATGTTAAAAAAAACAACAAAAAAAAACATCAAGTTTGTTCATGGCTGAAATCGGACAAGGGTGAGAATTTTGACAATTCGGAATGTTTCCGTTACTATAAGTCGGATTGAAAAAGTGTATAGAATGAGTGATATTGCAAATGAAATGCACTATAAATATTTCTATATATATTTATTCCATATCTTGAATATTAACCAAGATATTTGCATTTTCAGTTTTCTGCCTGCATTAAACCCCCACTGTGTTACGTAAAAAAATACTCTGTTATATAATAAATCACATTATTCGAATCTTAAATGCCAAATATTGTTTTCCAGAGACGTTTATTGTACGAGATACATGTAAATATGTTCTTGTGACCCCCACCCCTTCCCTCCCACCTTAATTTCTTGGACTTCTAAAATTTGATTGATTGAGATAAAATTTATTCTGATTCATTATAATTTATAGTACTAGATAAAGTACATAGTTTTCAATAAAATTGATGTTATATTCTGATATGTTTCAGTTATTGATTTCCTTTCCAGTGTGCCGTTGGCAGACCTGTTTGTTTACATTTGATACGCTTTCCGTCGGGACGGAAAAGATTTCTTTTTACCGTTTGTAGTTATACGATATATTCACGGTGGTGTTGTGTTAGCAGTTAGTATGTAGGTTTATCTATTATTAAAATTCTAGTGGGAATTCTGCTTAGTTTACGCAGACCCTGCTCAACGGATTTTTTAAATGTAATACAACTAACTTCTGGACATAAATACAAATTTTATCCTTGGTTACTTACTTATATTTAAGCATACGGTGGAAAGTTTCTGCTTACGGTTACATTATGGGTAGTGACACTCCCAGAATTTTTGTGAGCCATATGGATGACAAAAGATTTCTATGAGAACTAATTTTTCTTGTCAAATAACGAGAAGTTCAAATTTTCTACCTAGGTGTTATTTTTCTGTACGCGATGAAGAATTTCGTGTTTTTCCCCTTAATTTAAGTAAATTAATTGCTTAAAAATTCTGTTTCGATGTCAAAAATACATTTAATAGACCATTGTTTTCTTCTAGAAGGATAAGAAAGAAATATTTCTTCGCAGACATAGGGGTTTAGAGAGACGTATGGGATTAATGATGAGGCATTAGAGATATAACAAGATGATACTAATAAGAAGAAACTGGATAAGACCAGGTAATGGAAGAAGAGCAACCTAACAAGCAGGGCTGAGACAGGGGAGCTTTTTGCAGGAGGAAAAACTCCCTGAGTTATGGCAGCCTATTGAAAGGTAGGGTTTTCTTTGGTCCACAACATTCTCCTGCTATCCTTTCTATCTTCTCTTCGTCCTGGTTTTCTTTCAAATAATGGCTTATCCTGGGAGTCCCCTCGTTCTAGGGGAATGGCAACATGTCATCGAGCTAATGCTGGGGATTAGTAGTGTCCGATGGGCATGTAACTCCACTCATAGTTCCCTCTCTAGATCTTGTTCTAGTGACTTTTCGTATCTGCAGTAGGAAGGGAAAAGACGTACGTTATACATAAATAAACACCAAGGACTAAGATGAAAATTATTTTATAATATCAACTAGTGTTACAAACTAATTTTGGAGTTCCTTCTAATGTATAATTGAACCCTATAATGGGCACCACCACGACTGTTATTGAGGATAACACTTTCTCTAACCCCCCAGGCCTTACCACCTCTATGACTTTTGAGGAAAAGTCCAATACATCAATAGGATCTTGTAATTATATTGTCTCTCTCCAATCTTCCATCTCAGGCGTCAATTACTAAAATAATTTATATTAGTCTCCCAAATAAAATAAACTGGTGGCATAAGTGTCAAGAGAACTTACAGTGGTTTTCTCCTACCTTTTAGCAGATTTCCCTTTAGGAGGCCGTACTCATGACGAGTTTTTCAAAATATTTCCTCTTATCCAAACATTCCTACCTAGGAGACGACGAAAATGATATATATATATATATATATATATATATATATATATATATATATATATATATATATATATATATATATGTTTGTTACCACTATAGCCGACAAAATTCTTATTTGAGCCTAATCAAACTCGATATAAAAGCTTTTTCATACAGAACTAAATATCTAGTTCGTTAATGGCTAAAATCGAAAAAGTGAGAGGGGGGAATTAGTGGAGAGGAGTTTCTAAAATTCTAAATACATCCGGTATTATACGTCGGGTCGAAACATTGTATAAAACTAATTTTGTTATGTACGTTGTTTCAATATCTTCAGTATTAACGGAGATATTTCCATTTTTTAGTTTTCAGGCTTCAGTAAATCCTTACTCCTTATCCTGTCATATAAACAATAAGCTGTTATATGAAGCACTTTATTTGAAGCCTAAATACCAAATATTGCTTACATTGAAGTTTTGCGTTTTGAGATAAATGATAATCAGTTTCTATTAACCTATTAAACCATAATTGCATCTTGAAGAACTGGTAAAATTACACTGGTGGTAATATTGTTAGATAGCCAAATATATAGATACTGTCCAATATACAGTTTATATTTGCAACCTTGCCTCACTTACTTGACGTCAGTTACAAATACAAAGAAATATCTTTACACAAAGATTCTTCGCCTAAATTCTCAAGGACCTTTCACAAAGGTTATTTATTCATTTGAACAGCTTTTTTACGACTGGTGAATCCAAAAACTTGCCAATTCAAAATTCATATTAAATGAAAAAAAAAAAAAAAAAAAAAAAAAAAAAAAAAAAAATAAAAAAAAAAATAAAAAAAAAAAAAAAAAACTCTAACCCCTCATTATTAAAATTTAGAGAAAAGAGTACTATCAACTAAGTCCATTATAGAATCAATGAACACATTGTCCGTCATTGCCACCATGAAAACTATTTAGTGTCAAAACTGAAAGTCGATGGGTGATCAATATTAGTTCAGCTTCCTATTGGGGACAAAGATATTCCATTAATTATGCCAACCTATTGAAAGATAGAAAGAGCCTTTTCTATCCACTTCGTTCTTTTACTTAGATTCTTAGTGTCTTCCCTTTACTATGAATTTCCTTTAAATTATACCTTATCTTACAAGAACTAGCTATTAGTGGAATGTCAACATGTCATAATGCTTTCCCTTGTAATCATATTTGCGTTTATACATCGATTTATAGTTAAAAAGTGGGGCGAGAGTTTCGGTTAAGAGAGTAACCAATTATTGGATTCAATAATAAATACTACAGAGAAACGCCTGTTGGATTCAAAAATATGCGAATAATTTGATATAATTTAATTTTGTTTTGAATAGTTGATTTGTTTGTCGGCTATATATGTTTCAATTGTGATGTTTTTCATAGTTCTCTTTTGTTCGTGCAGCCCTTGTTTCGTAGTGTACATATCTTGAATACACTAGCTAACAGAACCCTGAATACTCAATAACTGAGATATAAATGCTACGTTTCTAAACGTTGTACAAAAAGTCAACGAGATTCATATGAATCTATTCATTGTATTGAATAACCGAATAGACCTTTTCATAACCATTTTTGCACTCAATGTGTTTACAGCAGTATAAAACTATATGATTTATTTTAAGAACCACTCCCATTAAAACTGCAGTGGTTGTGGCCGATTAATGAAACGTAGGCTTAACTATTGAAATGTCTATCAATTGGATAGGATATTTCAAAAGTATTTACCTCTTCAAACTACTACTTACTCCAACGTGTCATGAAGTTTGAACTCCAATAAAAAAACAAAAAAAAAACAGAAATAATAAATTTGGAAAGTAACAAATTTTTCTGATTGATCTCTGTCAAACGCCTGTGAACTAATTTATTATAGTAGCGTGGTAGCAAAAATGTCAGAGTAATTTATTCATTAACCATAATGATAATATTCTAACAATTAATTTATTTTAATGGAAATATGAGTCCTGTGGGTTCTCCTGGGATTTCTTATACATTAATCAGATTCTAAGTCGAGTTGAGTTCATAGTTCCTTTAAATTAAGTATGTTTATTTAGGGAATGACTCATTCCGCCTTTAAAGCTGAGGCTCTTCTCATCTTGAGTAAATTGTGGTGCTAATTAAATAAATAAGGAGCTATCTTAGTTGAAAATGATCTAAAATATTTCGGAAGACTTCACGATGACAATGTTCTCATCATTACTTAAAGCAGAATGTTTAGGTCTCTAGAATTGAGCTAAAGTTTTCTTAATAATCCAGTAACATACACCTCACGCATTGCAGATGTTGATTAATGTTCAACAACATCGTCAAATGTAATACAAAAATATAAATGGATGGGGGGAGAGAGATTTGTCATTTAAAAGTCATAGAAAGCACTCTGTTTCTTTTCGGAGAGTTCTTAGAACCATGAATTGTTAAAATATTCTATAGAAAATACTTATTCTAGGGGTTTCTATTTAGGAAAACTGACACCGGCAACCTCTTAACACGTTAAGTAAGGCACGGGGTCAAATGACCCCGTACGTAACTGTCTTCCAGTACGGGTCGGTTTTGAAGATAAATGTTCAAAAAATACTTTGACGGTTTTTGCTTTGTACTAATAAATATAACTAAAAATAGTACGTTTATGTATTTCAAATCCAAAAAATACGTCGTATATCATTGAAAAATGCACGGGTCTTTATGAGCCCGTGCCGGCCTGGGGAGTGGTATTTGGGCTCTAGTCCGGCACGGGCTCATATAGCCCCGTTTTATTTCCCGTGCTTTTCCTGTGAACCGCTTATTCTGTTATTTACATAGGCTTAGGTAAATAACAGAACGCGTCCCTCCCATTTCAGTTCACTTTTTGCTGTCGTTTCGAAACATTAATCTGTATAATGTGCAAATCACGTGGCCGACAATTAGTGGATTTAGCTTTATTAAAAAAGTGTTATAGGTGTTACGAAAAATTAAGGAAAACATTGTCCTCTAAAGAAGCAGCCAAAAATTCAAAAAAAAGTTTGAACGTATTGTGAAGAGTGCAACATGAAGTCACTTTGTCTACAATGCTTCAGCAACTGCCATAAATCTATGTCCTAACCATTGTGATAATGAATAATTGTTAATTACATAAGAATTATTTCTTTATTATGTTTATTTTCCAATTATTTGTTTAAACTAAATTCCTAGTTCCTAGTTTGTTTTTCTCGTTTCCTAATTTTATCTTTATAAACTAATAAATTTTTATTGTAATGTGTCGTAATTTAAAGTTAATTCTTATTCACCCATTTTAATGTATAACAAAAACTAAAATCCTTCGTTGATCGCCAAAATTATCACACAAAGGAGAAACAAAGTTCCCGACAAGGTGAAAAATGTAAGGTAAATATTCATTTCTAAGTCACGTAACAAAAAACTGATGAAAACACGGCCTGAGACTGCCATATATTTTTTGATGTCCTAAGAGTAAAACATTTTTGAATATATCAATTTAGTTCATTTTACGAGTGGTAGTAGCGCATTAAATGGGGACGTAAGTACGGGGTCGATAGACCACTTTTTTGAAGTCCGTACTGAACGTGTTAATTATGCCAAGTATATCGGCTTACACCAAGTTTTTTTATGAAATCCTACAAACATGAAACATTGAAGGAAACCCAATTTATCATATATTAAAAATATTATCTTCCGTATGAAATAATATTACATACATATTCTCAAATTTATACATTTAACAGAACTTTCAGGTGTGGTAGGAAATAAACACTTAGAGAGGGAGAAAGAGAGAGAGAGAGAGAGGATGTGTGTGTGTGTGTGTGTGTGTGTGTGTGTGTGTGCGTGTTTGTGTATGTGTGTGTGTGTGTGTGTCTTTTTCTACATACACACACACATATATATGTATATATATTTATTAAAAACTAAATTGTGCTAAACCCCCACAAGGGTGGGCATTCATACATCTGATACTATTTGCCGTTTGCAGACGGATTGTACAAAAATGATCTATTTCCGTCGAAAATAAAAGCGAAGAATATTTTAAACAATACATATTCAAATCATTTAAAATTCAGGGGATGCCTTTAGTGCTACGTTGTAGTTCTCCTCTACATGGGAGCAATGTGGCAAACAATGATGAATTTATGTTGTTGTGGTTTTTTGCTTTTTTGGTGTGCTTGAATCCTAACTTTAAAGCAAATAAAGTACTTAACACTCCAAGTTACGAAAGGTCGTGCCCTCCATGCAAATACAAAAACTTTCTAAATTCGGTTTAGTTGGTCTCTGGAAATACAGAGAAATATAATCTCAAAACTTCGTAGGCCAAAAAAATATTCTTAAAAAGTTACATTGTGAAGAACGTTTACGTGTAAATATGTTTAATTGAATCCACACAGTATGATATACTGAGGACTTTATATTTTTTGTTACCTAATTAAACCAATAATGTTGAAATACTATTGATACACAAAATAGTATACCTTCCCAGAAGCTGTTTCCTTTGAAATATTATAAACAGCTCTATTCAAACTTTTCCCCTCTGCTTCCAGAGAATTACTATATAGAAATCGCATGTCGGAAGATAAATGATTAAATTCATATTTCACATAAACATTTTAGTACAATAAATTTGTTAGTTTATGTTGTAAATTGTAATAATGGGCAAAGAAATAAAAAAGGTATTGGAGTATTTTGAAACTTTTTTTAAGTGACCAAACAATATCGGTATAGACAGACAAACAGTCTGTTTTTATTTTCGGAGCAAATCTTATATGACTTGAAAATCGAGAAAAATCGTTATCTTAATTATTAAGCTTGTATTCTTACCTGAAAGTTTCATTTACAGAAAAGATACTATATCATTATATATATTAATTAATGAACTAGTCTTATTACTAATTCCGGGAGGTAATTGAATTTTCATATGCATTGATCCGTGATATTCATGATAAAAAGATTGCTGACTGTTTCATTTATTCTCCTTACTATTGTTGATTAACAGAGAACTGAATTCTTGTCCCGTTAATACAAGACAGATGTAACATCCGGTACAAATATTAAAACAACAGGCACGTGCGACTAAATTAAATTATTTGCTTTCAAAACCAGGGGTGAGCTGGGACGAGATGAAAAAAAATGGATGAGAAACGGATAATGGCCAAGTGAAACAGTCAAAGAAGGGAAGTAGTAATGAAGAGAGAGGGCGAGAGAGAGAGAAAGAGTCAGAGAGAGTGAGAGAGAGAGAGAGAGAGAGAGAGAGAGAGAGAGAGAGAGAGAGAGAGAGAGAGAAAGAGAGAAAGAGAGCTTGATTGAAGATCACTTAGAAATTGAAATTCCTCTGGTCATTCAAGTTGGTAAAGCTCCCTCTGAAGTTCTGATTCTGATTAATCTTCTTCTCCCTTTTAAACTCATTTTTTTAATGTCTGGAGAGTGTCATTTTTGTTTGTTAAATAAAAAAAAGGGTTAGAAAAAGCATCATTATTTTAACATCTATTCATCTCTTACTTTTTAACTTATTTGAATTACATTAATCATTTTTTTTTCATTTTTTATTAATGACATTGTTAACTCATGAAATATTTCTGTATGAGGTCACCCTGAGAACTAAGAATTAAGTCCTCAGAAAGAATTAATATAGGAACGTTAACCTACTAATGTAGAAAGCAAATTCTCAACTTTTCCAGAACTGTCGAATCTGTATCATCTAAAGGAAAATAAAAGAATAATGTTACCTGTACTGCTGTGTTTATTTTTTCTACTGGTTTTGGTGCTCCGTCGGGTCTAAATTCTCAGGACAAAAAACAATTACAAAAATTTCATACTTCTCCCATGAGTCAGTGCTAAAACAACAACAACAAGAAAGTATTATTAAAACTTATATGGTCCTCATGGGAACATCAAAATGGGGAAAAGGAATAATTAAATTGAAATCTGAAAAGAGAAAATTTTTCCAATTACAATCCTTCCTCTTCTTCGAATGAGCTAGTACAAAGTTACATTCCGAGGTTTTGGGTAATGATATGTCCCTTAAAAAGTTGTAGTACACACAAAAATTCATAATTCATATATATAACATTCAAATGTACATACATAAATCTATGAACATTTTTGAGTTGCTGGTTGGTGAATGAATTATTATCTAAGTTAAGAAAAGAAAGGCCTCGTTCTTTCAGAGTTGTTTTAACAGTTGTAAAGAACTATGAAGAAACGAGGCCTTTCTTTCCTTACCTGAGATACACTTATGACATATCCTCGGGTGATTTATCATTCTATTTCTTTTTTTCAAAATTAAAAGTCATTGCTCTTATTCTCATTTGTTAGCCTTGAGTGGCGGATTCCATTCAGCTACAGGCAATAGGAATTTCTTTAGTGGTGAATTAAATCATTAAATAAAATCCTTATTCTAATTCAGTCTAGAGAAGTTCAATGTGTCATAGTAGCACAAAGTGTACGTCAACAAATAACATATGTTTGGCCCTTGCATACTTGTTAAACTGAGTGCTAAAGCAAGGAAAAGCATTTTGTGAATATTTGGTGAAGGAATGATACTTAATTATTTATTTTAAGATAAGGAGCACTTAATTTATTATTTCTACATTCCAATATCTTAATGGTCTATAAAGATTTATTTTGTTCTCATTATTCATATTCTTGATAGGTACTTGCCAACCTGTGGAGGTCTTTTTTCCCTCCTGCTTCGTGGTTAGGTTACAGACTATATATACAAATTCGTGGAATGTGTTTCGAGTTTTCTTCCGTACCGTCAGGTGTTGTCTGCATGATTCAGCAGTCGGATAGAGTTTCGACCGTTAACAGGATTATGAAAATTCGTATATCCTGTCCCCTAAACTTCTAGACAATTCCCTTTGATGTTTTCCGACAAGCTATAAAAAAAGGACCGGCCGCCTCTAGTTCGTTTGTTTCTCACTTCAAGTAATCATTGCAACAGTGCGACTTAGTTGCAGTGGCGTAAACTTCGCAAAGTAAAGGGCAGTGCAATGCCGGGTTTTTGTGAACTTCAGTGATCGTGAGTGAATTATTGGACTGTGTAATCTGAAGAATAGTGAAGCTAACTGTGAGTAATAATTAACCTAGTGTTAAGTGTATTGTTAAATAAATTTTGCAGTGATATAAACTGTGATGCTTGTGTGTGTTTAACTTTTCAATCCAAAAGAACTCTAATAAACAACGTTTATTACTGATTTTGTAATAAGCGTAACAATATTATATGCTCCTGTAATTTAGGCAAATATTAAACTGATTTTTTGTCATTTTTACGACGTGATTCTCGTTTACGGGGAAAAAACCCAGGATTACGAATGACGCTAAATCCTTCTGGTTAAAGAACCTTTTATTCAGGACGATATGAAGTCTTCATCATCTGACAAAAAAAAAGTGTTGTCCATAGAGGAAGAGATTTCTGTAGGGTGTAAATGTTTTCTGCGAGGGATGAGAAAATTAAAAAGTCAGTGGATGCTGTAGTGGTAGGTAGGGGGGGGGGAGGATTAATGCTTCTGGGGGGTGCGGTGTCAGGTGAAAAACTACCCCGTCCTCCAGGCTGAGACCTAAGACCTCAGAGGGCTCCCAAGGCGGCCTCGTTTTTTCCCAACATACACCTTTTTTTCACAACCAGTAAGGGCAGAAAATGGTCAATAACCCTCACTATCCTGACATTTATGCCCTTAAATGATGAATGGGGGAGATTGGCGATAAAATAATCTGTTACCTTTCTTGCAAGACTATTTTCGTTCAGATGTAATAAGAAAAATAACCCATGACAATAAAAAATAAAGTAGAATAATACCAAGTAAAATGCTTATATTATTATAATTATTTATTATTAGAATGAAAACGAACTAAATACATCGTTTCAATCAACTTTAAAATTTAGACGAGGAATTCCCTAAAGCAATGTAACGCCAACAGATGCAAATTATATAAATGAAAAAAAATAGAACATATCATCGTACATCTCCCACTTATCAAAAATGGTGGTATTAAATATCAACTTCAGTGACTGTCTATCGAATGTTCTGGCCCATAAATGTCAATAGACACCTTCGAAGGCACATTCTCACACACACACATTTATATATATATATATATATATATATATATATATATATAAACATTAATATTTTTTCTCTGAAAAAGTATTTTTTACGACAAAACGAAACATTTTTTTTAAAAAAAAGCATTGGTATTTTTTTGAGTAAATTAAACCGTTTTCTTTGAAATAAACAAAATATTAGCAACTTTCATTGTAGAAATTGTAAACTATGTGGTCCTAGATCATTTTATGGATATCTTCTGGATGTTCAAAATGGTATACTGTACTATTTTTGTATAAATTAAAATTCCTGATCTGCTTGTTTTCCTAAAAAAATACTACTAGTATTTAATTATATTATATTGCCAAATGATACCAGCATTTATACAACTGAGCTTGGAGCCCTGATACTTTCGACAACATACCTGAAACTATGGAAATGGTCATTATAATATGCACTGACTCTCTTGGCTCTTTTCATTCACTAAAAAACATACATAGGTCACATCCACACATCTCGTACATATTACACAATGTCAAAACATTAAACAAAAGAATAACTATGTACTGGTTACACGGACTTACTAAAACTAGACAAAGGACACAAGTAGAGGAACTCACCAAATCAGCCACCCAAAAAAGAACTTATGACACTACATATTCTACACACCAAGATATTCAACCCCAAGTAAAACATATGATACTAAGCTCATAGCAGAAATCTTGGTTTGCCACTACTGACAACTAACTTAGGTAACTGAAACATAGAGTTAGAGAATGGCCTTCGTCAAAAAGACTATTTAGAATAAAATAATTAGTCTTAACAAGGTTAAGAATTACTACATGACCGTAGCCAGTTAGATGTCATTTCACTACTTAAAAAAAAAGAACTTTTTCAAACAATGAAGATGTAGGACAATTCTGAAAATATATGCAGAATTGAACATAATTACTTAAATATGTAATTACTGATACATCGCTCATTTACCTCCGATACGAAATACGATTTTAATAAGAAAAAAATATATAAATTATATAGTTCTTTTTTTTATATGATTCGGTTTCTAAACCTGTGGTGGTACTAATATTTTGAGCTCTAAGAATTTCCATAAATCCCATATTTTACACTAACTTAAAGTCATCTATTTCTATCTATTTTTTTTTTTATTTTTTACGCCATAATTTAATTTTTGGTTATAATGTTGTCCCCAGCCCATGGTCGCCCCCTATTGTCACCACCGCCTTATCACACAAATACGAATAGTTAATATGATCAATTTATCTTTCCAAATAACTTCGCCGAGTATGATCGATAGTTGAGAGATGATCGATGATGATAGACAGCCAGAAGACTTGCTCCGATTATTTAATTGACGAGGTATTCAATCCTTAACTAACAGTCCTAATGATAAACAGATAAATTACGCGGACCAATGTTTGCTTGAGAATGGATATTTGTTTAATACATTTTATGGAAATGAGTGCATTTTTACATCTCCCTACGAAGTTTCGGTTATCAAACCCTTGTTATTTCTGAAAAACAATACAACCCGTGACAAATAGTTCAGCATATATACAATTTCTAATTTAATGTTTTTTTTTTTTTAATTATGATTTCAAATATGGCTTAATAAATATCAAATGACGTAAATTGAGTTCCCATCGCAAACTATGATTTATTAAATTGGTCGAGAACCGGTGTATTCAACGTGGCATGGCCGTTGCCAAGAGAACGCTGACTGTAAAACACATACTAACTGACTGCACACAAGTGAAAACGTACCCATGGCCCACAAATGTAAGCGAACTACTAGCCGACAGTATGAGTAGCCAATTTATAGATGTTGTTTTTAAGTATTTAAGAAATAATGGATTATTTGATGAAATATAAAAGCTATTATTTACCATTATGAAAGTTATATATAGCAAGCACTGTACGTGGAATATAAGTTTTGTCTCCTTCCAGTTTAACACGTTGACTGCGGAGATTTTCAACAACATTTTTTAGTGGGGCGGAAACTATTTTTTTGTTAATTAGTTTCGTTTTACTTTACTTTAACTGTATATTATAAATTGTATCATCTTTTAATTGTTTTCCGCTAAAAACTGATGAACGACACGTTGTTGTCAACCGCACCGGGAAAGCACCATACTCCCTAGCCGTAGTCTAATAATGTAATTCACGTTTTTAGTTATTTTATTTTTGCTTAGAAAACCGTAAAATTAAAAAATAAAGACATTGTTCACAATCAATGATTGGTGAATTATTATTCAGTAATTTAT
The DNA here is from genome assembly GCA_019009955.1 of Riptortus pedestris. Lineage (NCBI taxonomy): Eukaryota > Metazoa > Arthropoda > Insecta > Hemiptera > Alydidae > Riptortus > Riptortus pedestris. Next base: position 74,998,799 of record CM032230.1, on the reverse strand, counting down.
AATTGATTTTTTATTTATATTTCGTAAAATATAAAACAATTTGGAATTATACATTCGGGTTTGAAATAATATTTTTCCAACAAAATAGGCTTCTTTTAATTCATTTAGCTACTTTTTAAATAGATATTTATCATTAGCAATAATCATAAACAATAACTTTAAAAAAAATAATCATTCAAACTTACCTTTTTGTAAAATAGTCGAAAACAATTAAAAAAAACAGGGAATCTTGCGGCGAAGAAGCAATTCTCTCAAGGACCTCTTTCACTGTGCTAGAGTCAAATACGGAATGGTTTGGGAAAGGCTGGAGCAATCCCCACCCATTTAACTTTCTATTATGACCTGGCGACAACGTGTCGGGGCCCGCCCCTTGGAACAACTTACAAAACCGACAACCTGTCGTCAGCCGCAGTCAAAGTGTTAACTATTTATAGTTTTTCATTCAGTTTTTTAATTTTTCCTCATGTTGTAAATGTACTAACAATTTATATTTAGTTTTGTCCATTCTATTTATGTTGTACATTTGTAAAATTTAGGTGTGTAAAAATTTTAATACTTATTTAATTTAGTAAAATTATATTCTAACATGTTAGAAGATAAATCGCCATTGTAGCGGCATGGTTCTATTTATTTTGTAAATTTGTAAAATTTAGCTTTGTAAAAATTTTAATATTTATTTAATTTTGTAAAATTATATTCTAACATGTTAAAAGATGAATCGCCATAGTAGCTGCATCTCAAATAAATAATAAATAAATGATTAAATTGGATTTGGAGAATATATGATTTTTCCAACGCCTTCTTTCGGGAGTTTTAGTTTCTCACATATTTCTTTAAAAAAAAACTTTTTCGAGCTCTCATATATTCTTAAATTTAAACACAGAATGAAAAAGGAAAACCAAATTTCAGCAAATGGTGGGAAGTGTTGGAAAGATAAGGCTTGGCACGTAGGACCAGCAAACTGGTAAAAAGGGTTGATAAAGGTTTGACATGTACCATTACCATCAGTGCCACACTCTCCGAAACGTGTACTATCTTGTTTGCCATCTTATTTATTCACGTGGAGTAGTCCCTATATTATGGCCATTGTTGTTGAAGTAAATAGTAAAAAAAAAATATATATATATATATATATATATAAATATAACGATAATGTATTTTTGTTATTTTAATGGAGAAATTTCCTCTTAGTGTAGAAAATTGTATCTACTTAAAAAATTAGAGGAAGCTAACTTAAAAAACAACCGTCATCCAGGAATGACGACATAACGACGGGTTTATTACACCGATTTTCCGACTAGGTGGAATACCTAACCGCGTTGCGTCATAAAAGCAAATTTTTGTATAATTTCTCGTGAATATATAAACTGATAGGTCGCTCAATCGCCTAAGTTGCGAAATGCGATGATAATAAGAATTAATAAATAAATTATATAGTGTTTAGCAGATTTCCCTTCAGGGAAATCAGCTATTGAGGTCGTACTCATGACGCGAGTTTTCAAAAATTTCCTCAAATGTCCATTGATCCTACCCAGGAGATGACGAAAATGAGGTCCGTTCAAAATTTTTTATAAATATATATATATATTTGTCTGTTAACACTCTAGCGGTCGCAATTTTTGTTTGATCGTTACCAAACTTCATATTTAATCGTTTTATGTAAAAAAAAAAAAGATCAAGTTCATTAATGGCTGAAATTGGACGAGTGAGAGGGGGCGGGGGGGTTTAGAGGGGGGATTTTTGAAAATTCGAAATATCTCCGTTACTATGCGTCGGATCGAAAAATTGTATAGAATCAATCTTTTTGCAAATTAAATTTCCTATAAATATCAATCTATACATTAACCGAGATATTTCTATTGTGTATGTGTGGTCGGAAGGAGTCGGCTATGTTCGGGACTTTACGCCGAGAGCTAGTGCGTCCGTTTCCGTAACTATTCGTCCCTCATGAATAGGTCTAGAGATTCCTTACTACTACTGTTATTATTAGGCAGATTTCTCTATTGTAAAACTTCACGTGGGAAATCTGCATAATTTACGCAGCCCCTGCGTGACGGACTTTTTTATTTGGCTGAGAAGTTCTTTATTGTACACGTCTGGCCTTATGATTTAAAAAATGCTGCATATCCCTTTTGAAAATTACGGGATTCTTTTATGATCTTAAAATTTAACTTATTCATCCATCACGTCGTCTAGCCTTCAAGCCGAACTATATATATAATATATGATTCTGTTTATAAACTATGGTGGAACTAATATTTTGAGCTGTAAGAATTTTTATAAATCCCATATTTTACACAAATTTGACGACGTCATCTATGTCTTATTGTTTTACGCCATATTTTAATTTTTGGTTATAATAGACCATGGCACGCCGTCCTTTGTCATAAAAGCAAATTTTTGTATAATTTCTCGGCATTCTTCAATTTCTTCCGTGACTTCAGTAGTCTTCAGTCGGACACACCCTCCATTGGGTATCAGTGCCCCACATGCTCTGATTAATAAAATGATACTATTAAAATGACATAAAACTTAAAAGAACCTATCTGAATTTTTGCCCAGTATTAATTTTAATAGGTTTGGTCCCTGTAAATATTTCTATTACATGATTAATATTACTAACACTACATTTAGTTTACGTAACAATGGGCTGATTATACATTTCTCATGACCATACTTTAATGAATTACGCAGCTCTAGCTGCATAGTTGATCTGGATCAATAAAATGGGGTTGTGTTCTTCCATAATAAGTTTATTTCCACAAAGTACATTTCCAGAGCACTAGCTCCATCTTCATTGCCTATTGACACAAAAAACCTCAAATGTCATCCACACAGCAATATTTCAATTAATCAAAATTGAAAAAGTACAAAATGAAACTAGATTTGAAAACAGAATAATATCAAAATTGAATATAATGTGAAATGCATATTTAACCTTTAAGAAAATGTCGTGTCACTGGTAAAAAAGTAAACCCCGTCTATCTGTGATACTTTTTATAATTTCCTTGTATCTAGAAAATTTACGAAGAAAGCAAAGTATTTATTATTTATTATTATCTACAGAATAATGAAGAAAGAAGGATTTTTGTTGCAAATCTTGATCAAAATTGACTAAATATGATTAAGCACCCTGTGATTATGATAAGGGAGATTCTACAACACCCTTGGCTCAGGCCAGCTAGATTAGTAAGATAATTTAAAAGCATAAATCGACTTTTAAACGATTTATCTGAAACTAAAGAACTAATTTGTTAATGGCTGAAAACGGAATAGGGGGAGGGGGGGGTTTGGATAGAGGAATCGAAAAATCTCAGTTATTGTGAGTATTTTCGAAAAATGGTTTTTGAACCTTTATAAGGCAAGGGCTGCTAAGTAAGCCCAGCGAACGAAAACTTTAAACTCGGTGGGAAGAAGGCAGGAGTAGTTGCTACGTGAAAAAAGCTACGGAAAATAGATACAATAGGCTCCTGCCTGGTAAATCTGTTGGGGCGAAAGTTGACCTCTGGAAGCCCTTGCCCGTTCCAACCCTTGGCATCTTACCTAGTGCGCGTGCATTATCTATTTTGATTTTCTTGGTTCATCCTCTGCCATTTCAGAAAGGCTAACAATTATTTACTTATGCATTACTTAAAATATTCAAATTAATTTTTATTTATTTCTGATTGTCGTATACTTGTTATGTGCCATTATGTTCGGAAATCTGGTATTCCGAGCGGTAGAAAATTCAAAAAGTAGCTAATTTTTCTTTTCACAACTTGTCAATGGTAAAACAGCCCCAACTTGTTATTAATTGTATTTTATTTCGTTATTCATCATCTAAGCTTCTTATTATTTGCAATTAATTTATAGTTATACTTAATATGCTCCGTAAATTTAATAAATATGAATCTATTTTCTTAAATGAATAGCTCTTCTTTTGGAATATTGTTTTCCAAATATGTACACTCAAGTGGACAGATAGTTGCAGAAGGACCTTCAACTAATGTTTGGGGGGGGGTGGTTAGGCCCCCAAACCATTTGTAGACTTTATAAACATATTTTCGAAGGGAAATCTGCTATTATTCCTATCAGGAAGAATTACATGGGCTTCGGTGACCGTTTCCTAAGGCGGGTGAGACGCCTCCACAAGTGCCTGAACGGGCAAGGATTGCTCTGGGAGCCCGCGGGTTTTTCGTTCAACGGGCAAGGGCAGCTCTGGAACCCCACCCCATGACTTGCTGTGACAATTTCTTTTTTATGATGGTGATGTTATAAATGCTAATTTAGGGTCCCCTGGGGACCATATAAATCCAGAATTTCGTTCTAACTGACACACAGAAATTCGCCATTCAAAGGGATAACCAACCTTCATGAAAATTTAATTTCCTATAAATGTTATGCATTTTTGTTTCATTGTTGTTTGTTGTAGTGAGATATTTGAATTTTTTTTTTTTTTTTTTTTTACTTCTGACCATAATTAAACACCGACTCCTACTCATCTCGTATTAATAATAAGCTGATACACCATTTAACGTTTTACTGAAATCTTAAATACCAAATATTGCTTTCTGTTGCCTTTTTCTGTGTGATGGATATAGTGAAATATTAAAAGTGACACATCGATTAAGATTTGACGTTCTTAACTACTTCATTTTTATTAGCTCACTACCATACATGATATTCAGCTAATGATTATATAAGGTAGCTACCATACATGATATTCAGCTAATGATTATATAAGGTAACTACCATACATGATATTCAGCTAATGATTATATAAGGTAACTACCATACATGATATTCAGCTAATGATTATATAAGGTAACTACCATACATGAAATTCAGCTAATGATTATATAAGGTAACGGCTGAAATAGACTATGGAAGTGTGGAGTATAGATGAGGGAGGGAACTAAGCATTCGTAATACGTATGATCGGTATTATGGTAAAATCAAAATAAAGAAAATAAGATTATTTATTAACGTCCACTTTTTGTTACTATAGTTAATTGGGACGGATTATCTACAGATTACCACCCTTTTTTGTCATAGTAGTTTATAAAAAACAACCTTGTAAATTTTATTTTCTACAACTACGGTTATAAAAATAAAAACCTAGAGTGGCGAGTTCGATTCTTGCCTGGGCAAAGGAAATTATTTAGTGACGAAATTCATTAATTAACATCCTAAGTCCCATCCTGGGTAGAAATGGGTGGTAACCCGTCCCAATTAGCCTGAGTTGCAAAAAGTGGACTTTAATAAATAATAATAATTATAAAAATATTTTCTGCAGATCATATGTTAACGGAGTTAATTGTATTTATTTATTTATTTTATTTTTTATTCAGCCTTTAGTACATTCCTTCTTCTGCTCATCCGATTTTCACTTCAAGTGCCTCAGTCACTAAATATCTCGTATCTGGCTGACATTTTAATTTTGGCTTACGTAAGCCTCTTACTAAGTGATAATTACTGTGGCGAGAAGAGATCATATTGGGTTATTGCAGCACGTGGAAAGTCTGCTTAGTTTACCAGCACCTGGCAGTAGCAGCACCTGTGTGATTTCACATCTAGGTGCAAGAAAATCATACCGCATGGCTCTGATCTCATCACGGAATATATGTGAATATTACTCCCCTAAAAGAAAATTGAATAAATTATTTCATCTTTCTGAAATGTAAAAGTTGTTTTTCGTGAGTACCTGTCAAATATTATTCCCAATTTAACTGTCAGTTAGTCGACAATTGGTTGGCTGTTAAGAGTAGAAAAGAGGAGTGAATCTTGTTCTACCATTAGTAACTCAATTTATTTCTAGTTAGTTAGTTTCTTGAAAGGGACCGGACGGAATTGGTTCTGCTGAACTTTCTGCAATTAAATTTTCCCAGCGACGATTTCCTTCTCGACTAATCTCACTCACTTGTACAACCTTGTATATTTATAAACTTTGGGTTTACAGAGCTCAAGGGCAGCTCTAATAAATTTTAAATACATTGCTAACAAGTGAAAATTCATTTTTTAAGTAGTTACGATACGGGCTAAATATTGAAAAAATAGCCTTGGCATAAACTGGATACGTACCACAAAAAAAAAAAAAAACAAGAATAAAAAAAACGGTCAACTCAATTTATAGACCAAGAAATAAAAATTATATTGTCAATTACGAGTTGAGTGATATTATATTATTTATAAACATAATAAGAGAAGGAATTTAAGTCAAGAAAATCAAAACGGCAACGATGTGGAGTAATTAGAGAAGACCAGTATAACGTTTTGATCAAATTTTAATATACTGACAACCTCCCCCCTGAAATGAATTTTGGAATAACAGATTCCTTAACAGTGCAATATATGTGTATATATATATATATATATGTTCCATATCTTCTTTACGTTGATCCTTTATTGTCTGATCAAATTCCATTATGTCTGCCAAGAACTCGCACACTCTACTACTCTGCCAGCTATTTTTCTTAAGGGAAATCAGATATTCAGGTTGTTCTCATGACACGATTTTCTAAAAATATGAGGTCCGTTCAAATATATATATATATATATATATATATATTTGTCTTTATTTCGTGACGGAATTCATTAAATAAAGTCCTTAGTCCCAGCCTGGATAGAAATGGGTTGTAACCTGTAGGTAACCCGTCGCAATTAGCCATAGTAGCATAAAGTGGTCGTTAATAAATAAATTAAAAAATTATATATTTGTCTTTTAACGCACTGAAGGTACTGATGCACTGCTAAACCGACTCCTAGTAGACACGATTGATGAAAAAAATGTTTAAAATAATGAAATAAGTTTATTTTATAACTAATTTTGTCATTTTCGATAATTTCGTTTTCACTCTTACAAAAAAAATACATTATGGTTTATTAATAACTATTTTCCTTAGTGCAAATACTAAAAAGACCTTTAAATATCGAACAGTTACATTGCATAAGAAATTTAGGTTAGTAGTATACCTTAACTATTTAAAGTGTTTCTCTTTGAATATTTTATATTTTTGAGAAATGAAATAGAAATATATGTATACTTATAAAAGAATCCAAGTAATACATAAAAGAGCATTATTAATCCCCAAGATAGTTCTCAGTCCTCGGTACTAAGCTTTCCTCCTAATATCATAAATTCTTTAGTGTTACTACTTATTTCTAAAATGGCACACTATGGATAATGGCCAACTTGATATTTAATTTAATAACATTTTAGGTAAAACAAAAAATTACTGTTGACTTTTTAGCCCACTTTATGTCATACATAAATTATTTATTCCAACAACGAAGTAGAATTTGAGACTTAATTTAACCGACTTTCCGGTGGATTTTTAGTAACTTAACTTAATAAAGAATCGGGATATTCCCGATATGATTTTCTTATAACGCCAACTTAGCTGTACCTAGCTTAGCCTCCTAGTGCAATTACATTAGGGCAGAAGTAGAAGGGGAAGAATTACTTTAGTACCACATTCAATTTGAAAAAAAGTCAAATGTTGGTGTTTTTAGAAAGTATGCAAAAAGTGAATGCAGGAAGTACATATGATGACATGTGGGTCATCTACTATCATCAGTTCTATGCCATACACTACATTATGTACTGTAACAAATGGAATGGTCAGAGTAATTTTGGAGAAGCGTAGTATTTGTGGGGGGAGTTATGGTCACTGATGGAGTTGAATCCTAGTTTGGAGGTATAACCTCGCCCAGTCAACACATTCACACTACTACCTTGTCGAACAGTATAACCAAGCCTGAACCCTATTTCGGGAAAAAATAGATGGCTGCACCCAGCGAGAATGCCTAAGCAGCTACTCACTATTGTGGCTTAATGGTATATATATATTTTTCTCTTACTTGCATTTTTGCTTAGTTCAAATTCTTCTGAACTGGCATTTATCTCCAGTGATTTAAATATTAGGGGGGTGAATTGTTACCTGGTTCATACTCTATCATTCTTCATATCAATATTTTTGTCTCATAAATTATCATAGAATTTGATGAATTTGGTTTTGAGATAATTAAAAGTAATATTTCGATAAGTAATTTCCCCGATTAAGAACATTCTATCAAAGAAATATGGGTATTAAAGAGATCTGAAATTATGTAGGCTAATATTAATAATATGTACACTTCTATGCAATATATGTGAAACAGTCAAAATTTGATTATAGTAATTAGATAAATGTATTTATAGTTCTCCCTAGTGACCAGCTCAGCAGTGATTAGCTTACCTGTGGATACCTCAAAATATATGGTAACGTCCTTAACAAAAATATATGGTAACATCTCTAACTAAAATATATGGTAACATCTCTAACTAAAATATATGGTAACATCTCTAGCTAAAATATATGGTAACATCTCTAGCTAAAATATATGGTAACATCTCTAGCTAAAATATATGGTAACATCTCTAGCTAAAATATATGGTAACATCTCTAGCTAAAATATATGGTAACATCTCTAGCTAAAATATATGGTAACATCTCTAGCTAAAATATATGGGAACATCTCTAACTAAAATATATGGTAACATCTCTAGCTAAAATATATGGTAACATCTCTAGCTAAAATATATGGTAACATCTTTAACTAAAATATTTAGTAACGTCTTTAACTAAAATATATGGCAATATCTCTAACTAAAATCTTTAGTAACGTCTTCAACTAAAATATATGGCAATATCTCTAAATAAAATATGTGATTTCAACTTAACTAAAATATATGGGTAAGATCTCTAACTAAAATATATGGTAACATCTCTAGCTAAAATATATGGTAACATCTCTAGGTGAAATATATGGTAACATCTCTAACTAAAATATATGGTAACATCTCTAACTAAAATCTTTAGTAACGTTTTAACTAAAATATATGGCAATATCTCTAACTAAAATATATGGTAACATCTCTAACTAAAATATATGGTAACATCTCTAGCTAAAATATATGGTTAAATCTCTAGCTAAAATCTTTAGTAACGTTTTTAACTAAAATATATGGCAATATCTCTAGCTAAAATATATGGTAACATATGTAACTTAAATGTATGGTAACATCTCTTACTAAAATATATGGTAACATCTCTAGCTAAAATATATATATCAGTAACATCTCTTATTTAAATGTTTGGTGACACCTCGAATTAAAATTATTAAAAGAATTGTATCCAAATTCTAATACGAAGCATGATGGGAACTTTCTCGGATCATTTTGAAACTAATAATAATTGTAGTGAGTTGATTATTGAGACCGTCATGTTTTCTCCTTATAAGAGAAATCTAAAACAATTATAAATTTCATCATTTTATCATATCTTTTGTCCAAGACTTGGAGTGAAGTAATTTTCTTCACAGCTTGTTTCACCAGCTGTGACAGGATTTACATGATTACTTTGTGTGCTTGTATTTCCTCGCGGTTCATCACAACTCAAGCTGTGTCACAGTCACTCTTTTCTCTGAGACATAGATACTGCTAATTAAATCTTTGAGATATTTATTAAATTTACATTTATTTCATAGCTTCTGGACGATAAATTATACCTCTTATCATCAATTCGATAACAAACATCAAATAACATCAAGTTTCATACTCCCTTATGTGACGATAATCTTACCCTCCAACAATTCCTAAATATTGCTTACCTTAGTCCCACATGATGATTAATTCAATGATTTGATTAGAAATTTAAATACATTAAAGATAATTGCTAATTTCAATTTAAATCATTGCAATTGAACAGGTCGTGTGACAACGATAACACTTCTTCCAACTCTCTCGAAATTCGAAGATTCAGCGGACATACAACGTTGCAATATATTTTAACGTTCTTCGATAAGCATATGGAAGGTTTAAAACACAACACTGATTTTTATTTAATTGAAAAATATAAATATTTACATTTTGTTTATTTAAATAATTTATAAACTTGATTAAAAACAAGAAATAAATGTTAGCAGCACATAACCAAAGATGAGACTGAAAAAACATTCGCCTTTACAACTTTCTGTTCACATCTGGCTGGCTCTGTTGCCATGGCTACGTTCATTACGTTACTACGGTAACGAATACTGACACTACAATACTATGGAACTGTGTGAAAGTAGTCTTGCTGTTATTCTTACGATTTATATCAAACTGTGTTTGAGGCAGTAAACTTCTGATTCTTATGGTATACTTGATAAAATTTTGAATAGATCACAGAAGGATGTTCCTTATATTTCTTAAGACTTTCTGTTCTGGACATAATGTTCCTCGAAATTAATAGAGAAAACCCCATGTGAAACACAGAATGTTTTGGATTAGTAAATACTAATAAAAACCTTTGGAAAACAATACAAATAAACAAAGTGTGTCAAGGAGAGTCAGTAACGAGATTGTGAAAGAGCCGGTGATGGGTTGTGATGGCTGAGGGATTTACGGGTCTACTTTTACCCGGCTAGAGGATTATCCTTTAGAAATTGATTGGCATTGAAGGCTTTTACCACTAAAACCATCACAACTCTTTTAAATAAACCATATCTCTCAACTGAAAAACCCTTCTATATTCACAGTAACTCCTTCATACAAATATCTTCACAGTTATTACGCTATTTATAATTATTTTTGGTCATTATGAACGATAATAGATTTATAACTATGTAATCATGTTGTAATATATTCCTACTAGCGGACCCGCCAGACGTTGTTCTGCCTGATATATCAAGCACTTAGGATATTAAATTTAATAATATTATTTTTAAAACAAAAGCTACTTTTAATAACACAACTTTTGTTATGTGCACGTTTGCCTAAAAACAAACAGAAAATGAAATATCACGAATTTTTTATTCAGGCCTCCCTTATAACCCCCACTCCGGTCAAACCTTCGAAAAATTTAATATAGCTTATAATCATGGAAGAATTAATGGTAATTCACATACCGAGTTTTGTTAAGTTCAGTTCAATCGTTGGTGCCCAATAAAATTGTTGGCTCCCACTTTACTTTTTTAGTGTATATCTCATTTATATTTTGTTGTAAGACAAAAGTGAATATAACAAAAGTTACTCTGAATAACAAAATAAACAACTTTTAACCTGTGCATATTTGCCGAAAAACCCATAAGAAACGAAATATCGCTATTTTTAATTTTAGGCCTCCCTTACGTCCCCCACTCCTGCTCCATTCGCCGGGCTGATTTGTGACGCAAAACCATCCAGGGCGTCACCCAAACGCGTACGAAAAACTTCATACAAATCGGTCAAATATCTCCGGTTCTATGCATCTTATCGAACAATTTCGTATAACATAATTTATAGATTTTTCGACGTAAACAAAAACGAATGTATACAATTTTTTTGGATCTCTAATCCGAGAAAAATATTTGAAATTTTTTATTTCCGCCCTTCTAAACCCCACTCACACTTTTTCGTTTCGATAGGTGGGGAGGGGGGGAGGTGTACAATTAGATGTTACAAACATCCTAACTATTTAACCTTACTAATGTAACAAAAGGACATTGACTCTCTTATTGTGTATATTCCAAATTCTCTGTTATATAAAGAACCTGCGCCAAAAATCAATGGCTTCGACAGATCTTTGAGAACTGCATGCTTATTGGTTTACAGATTCATTTCAAAATCCTTAACCTGTGTTTGCTCATCTTTTCAGTAATCGATGCATTCTAATATTCCTCACTAATGATGACACTGTAATTGCCTAAACTATGTCTGGATTTTGGCTCAAATTCAACTACTATTTAAGGTGTTTATAAGAAATTTCGAGATGGTCAGTTCAGTTAGAACCACATAGATAGCATATTTCCTAGATATTTTAGTTTTATAACTAAATGGGGGAAAAATTAGATCAGCATGTGGTTATGTTCAATTATGTGTCCTGACTTGGAAATCCTAATTCAACTTAACTATTTCAATGTACATCTGTTGAAATGATATAAGTAGAGCAAGTTTTGAGGAATTCATCCACCATTCCTAAGTCGATTTCCAATACAAACTCGCATACCGGTTAAACGACCAATAATTTAATTATAATTAATGGCGGTAATTATATTAGAGAGAGAAGGAACATAGTTGTCGATATAAGTTATGAGTTGGAGGGTGCTGAGAAACAGCTCTGACAGCCAGTTCTCCAACTAGTTAAGGTAGTTAGCAACACATGGTTCGTCCTAAATCTCCCTTCTGGCGGCCAATATTAATCCGAATGGAATTCGTTATAAATGAAAAACGAACTAACTAAGCTATATCTCTCCGTCCGTGCCTTCAAGGTAACTGTAGGCCCGTCAATTACTTAAAAAAATACTTTTATGTCCAAAACCATCTTAAGTTTTCTTATAAAATTGTAAGCCAATCTGAACGACTGGTTAATTGATGATGGCAGAATATCGTGGAACAAGAATCACTTTATTAGCAGATTTCCCTTAAGCGAAATCACCTATGTGGTCGTACTCATTACGCGATTTTAAATAATTCCCTCAAATGTCCATCGATCCTACTTAGGAGATGATGAAAATGAAGTTCGTTCAAAATTTTATATACATACTTGTCTGTTACCGCTCTAGCGGTCGCAATTACTATTTGATCGTAACCGAACTCGTCATATAAGCATTTCATACAAAACTAAAGGTTGAGTTCGTTAATGGCTAAAATCGAAAGAGTAGAAGAAGGGGTTTAGAGAAGAGATTATTGAAAATTCAAAATATCTCCGCTATTACACGTCGGATCGAAAAATTGTATAAAATCATGTGTATTGCCAATAAAACGTACAATAAATGTTGTCATATACATTTATTCTCTGTCTTTAGAATTAATGGGATATTTGCATGTTTTAGTTTTCGGCCTTCATTAAATCCCCATTCCTACTGATAGTAACAGTAAGCTGTTATATTTTGAAGCCTAAATACCAAATATTGTTCTCATTGAACTTTTACGTTTTGTGATAATTCCAAATACGTAACGTTCCAGGGAAATCTGCTTAGTAAACGCAACCCCTGCGTGATGAACGTTTTTTTACTTTTCAGTGTTATAGGAAAAAGTCCCATTAGCGTCTTTATCACTTTGATGAATTTCTTGGTTCATTATTCGTTCGAAATCATCTGGAATCTCTCACCCAATCCCATATCTCCAGTAATGACATAAAAAAATGTGCAGGAAATGCAAAAGAATGGGGTTAAGGATAAAACTTTATATACCTAGGAATTATTTGTGTATTGATAGGATTTTCACGGTATGGATTGCGTGGTGTATTCTATCAAAGTTTTCATAGTCTAAACTAATATATATATATATATATATATATATATATATATATATATATATATAATGTAATTACACTTCTTTGTCCGACCCCCCCCCACCACTTTCCTAACCTTTCCCCTTTCCCATGAGTCCAGATCAGATACATTACTCGCATCAGTATTTTTCCGTGTTATTTTCAATTTTCCAAGATAAATTTTTTAGTTTTTGTGCAGCAGTATTCAATATGTTTGCGAGGTTTGAAGTTGAAGAGTTTTTAAACATCTTCTCTATAAAAATTATTTGACGGTTTAATCGTGCATGGACATGCAAATGGAGTCATTACGATCGTGAAATTGTTTACTTATGTATTCCATAATAGGTTTCCGTCTTCAGTAGCATATGGATGTACTTTTTGTATGTAAATACTTGTGGACGATTCTGGCCGTTGTCGAAGATTTAGAGATTTTAATCAATACAATTTAAATTGTACCTGCCTATCCATGGCAACTAACAGCATTATTTAAATAAATGACTTCAATAAACATTATATATTAGTTATATACTGAAATTTAAGCAATCCAAAGAATTTCTTCCCAATCTCTTAGCATCTCCTCAAAACTATTATGGGAAGGTGTAAGACTTCTGTGTTGAAAGTCTTTCTTTTACAGTGAGAACTCTTTCTAATTTCCCAAAGGAAGGAAGCAATGAAGCTCCCTACGCTCTAGCTTCCTTTGATGAGAGCTTTTACGCTTTTCTTTTCTTCATCCCTTAATCCCTTTCTCTCCCTCTCCTCCCCCCCCCCAAATCTCTCTCTCTCTCTCTCTCTCTCTCTTTATCTACCTTCCTTCTTATCTCCTTCTCCTTCTCTTCACCCTCACACAGCTTTTGCATCTATTGCACTCCACCTTTGTTATTCCGTATCTTCATCTCCTTCCATCATCTACTAGCTCGTCTCATTTATCAGCATAAAGTCCCCAAGGATCGTCTCTCATTATCTTGGGATGTTTTTGCTGTACGTATCAGCTTCATTTATTAATATTATGCAGTACATATTAAAAAATAATTTTAACATCAATTCCCTTTTCACAGTATTCTACATTTTCACTAATGTTATTTTTACTTATTTATTTTTTGAGTTCCTTAACTCCTCTGTTTTTTTCAATTATATAAGCAATATACAATATAATAGACTGATTTGGGCACCTCATAACTATGTAATCAGATTGTGATGTATTCCTATTAAACTAAATAAACAAAATGCCAGTGATAAATGTTGTAAAGTATAAAAGTAATAATCTTATCTCCGTTTCAATACATCTGATCAAAATATTTCGTTTAACATAATTTATAGATCTTTTTGTGGTAAACAAAAACGAATCTATACAGTTTTGTTGGACCCCTATACGTGAAAAATTGGAATTTTTTTATTCCCCCTTCTAAACCCCACTCACACTTATTCATTTTACTTACGGGGGAAGTGTACAAGGAGGTTTGAAATCCTAAATAAGAAATTTAATCATGACAAACCATTTTTGATTTATGCAGGACGTCTCCCCAAAACTAGTCAAAATGGGTTCAGAAAGGTAAAAAATGTCGTCAGGAAACCGAAAATTTTCGCGATTTTAATATTTTGTTTACTTCAAGCAAGGAAGTAAAAAGATAATTAACGGGAACGAAAAAAACAATTGCAATTTATAGTATAAATAAATTTAAAATAACCACTTAAAAATATACAAAGAGAATAAACGAGTTTACAGGAAATAACATTTTTTTTTTTTTTTTTTTTTTTTTTTACATTAACTAGCTTGACATGAAACTAATCTGATCCTGTATCATTGTGACTTAACATTATTGTATTACAGCCACTGAAAGCATTTGAATAGTTATCCACTGCCAAAATTCTATCTATACTTATATAAATAAAACTCGTATTTAAACTTATTGACTGGTTAGTTAAATATATTTACATTTCGTCAATCAAATATTAGTACGGTTTCAAAGAGAGGATTGATTCGTAAACAAATTTGTAAGAAAGCTTACTATCGAAAACTAAAAAACTAAAAATTTATTTCTCGTTTTAAATACTTATCAGTACCTTCCTCTGCAGATGATATTATATATATTAAGTTTGCATCTAAGAATTCATGAGAGACTGTATATTGATTATACCTATTACATTGTATTTTAAATTGATGGAAGCACATTGGAATTCAATCAGTGATCTTAATAGATATTGTAACAATTTAATCAATTTCGATTGAGAAAAGTTCAGAATATACTATTACTGTTTTATGAATACTAACTTGAATTCGCAAATGTATTTTTGAGTATTATTAACAAGTACAGAATTATTATAGTTTTATTGAGTTTGGTCATTTTTTGTCAGTAGTAAACTCATTATTGAATTTTATTTCTTTAAATTTAAATCATAGTTAAAATATTTAAAATTATGTTAATCCCTTTTCTAAGTTTTCCATAGTTATATACAAATCAAGTGTTCAGATTTGCAATATATCTATGTTATAATTTTATGGAATTAGAAATTTAGATTTCTTCTTGGGCTGTCGTGTCTCATCCCACACCATATTGTGTGCCAAATAATGGAAAGATTTATTTTAGTCCTCAAATAGTAACATAACCATTAAAAAAAATAAATACTTTTATGTCGTTATTCATGAACATTTTTTCAAGATAAAAATTGTAAGATAATTGAAATTGAAGAAAATCGTAATTCACTTTTAGTCTAATTAACTCATGGGAAAAAGAAAAATTGCTGAAAGATAATAAAGAAGTTTAACTAATATTATTTAGACCTTCATACTTTGTTTTAGGTTAGTATAATTTACAGCCAAGAGTCATCATATCACAAAAGTTAAGACGAATTTAAAATAGTTTCTTAAACTAATATTCCAAAATCTGCATAATTTTAATTTCCACATTAGCACTGTAGAACATTTTAATATGTATGGCCGCCTTAACTGTTGAAAGGACCCCTTTGTAGGGTAGAAGACTAGAGTAAACCTCTTCATTACAATTGCTAATCACTTGATTATTTAAAGTTCCAACGAAATCAGAATCACCGCCTCACAGGGAAGACTTCTTAAAATAACTTAGTCTAATATATCTTACAACCACTATGACATTTTTCCTCGATTTTCAGACGTTTTCGTAAAGTTCTTATTTGCATTATCGAATCAATTTCTCTGAAAAGTCAAAGGCATCAGTCACTAGAAATAAACGAAGTCAGTGGTAGCGTTTCACTAACAGTTTAACGAAATTCGTGGAAATTTAAATATTAGCTTTCTTTTAAGTATCAAATTTTTAAAAGTAAAAAAAAAAATAATTTAAAAATTATCGTTACATTTTATTGTTAAGATCTCTACAATATACATTCACGACACGTCTCTTGTGTCATTCATATTTTTCATACTATTTCTATAATGTAATTATTATGGAATTTCACTCACTTTACCATTTATTTTCTATTCTGTCCTTATTAACAGGATTAATTTATATTTAAATATTAAATTTTATAAACATTGATACCTAAAATGAGCAATAATATCGGGTTTTTTTTCTACTTATTTCCTTACTCGTTCACAGATTTATGGACGGCAATTGTTGTATGAACAGAGGTTGTTAGGCAAACCTGGAAAGTGTTGGTAGAAGGGAGGCTGTGTTTATTCAATATATTTAGGGGATGGTGGTTGTAAAAATGAGATGCCATCCAAGGACCACCTGCGACCCGGGACTCATCTATTTAAACTCCAAATACTGTGATTACTTGAGCCAATGGCCTTTTCCTCTCATGACCAGAATGTAAAGGTTAAGTTTCTGACTTTAATCATACCCACAAAAAAAATATATCCTTTACAACAATAACTAATTGTATCTTGCGATATAATAAATTGTATTTCCATACAGGTAATATTCCTTAAAAAAAAAATAAAGTGATCCTTCAAAGACCATTATTGATACAGCTCTATGACTAAAATGATGTTAACAAAAATTAACTCATGGTTTTTTTTCCCTCAATGGTCCTTTTGAGAGTCATTCACTTATATTATTTTTTACCCTTTTAGATCTAACAACTTAAACAAAAAGCCCTCTTTTTTAAACCATTTTTTTATCTTATGAATCTACTTCATATGAATGGGGAACAATCCTAATTCAACATACACAATAAAAATTACAAAGTAATTTTTAATGCTTTCTATTGGAAGGAAAATAATTTAACACATCTTATGTAATCTAATGTAACTAAGTACCAAAAAACAAAATTTTTTTCGTGCATTTAACTATTTGTTGTAAATCATAAAATTGTCAGTTGAACCTTGGTGACATTTTTCTTTAAAACCAAGATAATTTACAATATAACTTTCATTTTATAGCAAGAAAACTTATTTATTCTGTTAACTATGGAAAAAAATCAATGACGATACTCAAGTAATTTAGGTTACAGACTCGACACCATTCATATTGAATCCATTATACTTTAATATAATTTCCAGCATAAATAAATGAAATGAATTGAAAACCACTTAACAGCTTATTAAATATAAATTGTTTTTATCACTGTAGCAAGTAGTCACTACATAATGTACATCAATATCGTATTTCACTAAAATTAAATTACTCGATATGAAAAATAATAGAGTATTATAACTTCACTTTGTTTAAAGGTGTAAAAAAAAAAAGTTTCGCTTTCTCCTCATTTATCTAAGTTATATCATTTTTATTTCAATTATGAGATGAGATGTTATTATGATGTTATTATTACAAGTTATAGCTATGTTATGAGAAACTTTCAATTTGAGTTTAGTTGTTGAATCGTCTTATTGGGATATAACTAATTTTACAGTTTTAATATATAGAATTAAAGCAAAGTGATTCTTTAAGTACCAAGAGTTTCATGATGAGGTAAGTTCAACTAATTATTATATTTGCATAAATTCTCTCATATATATATATATATATATATATATATATATATATATATATATATATATTCATAAAATGATTTTATTTAAAGCATCTTTATTTTTTATATTGGTCCGAAGTACTTGGAGTTATGATCCTTTTTAACGAAAGCACAAGCTGGAAGTACTTCCGAAGTTTTTCAAAAATAAAGATCTCTTAAATAATACAATTTATGAGAAGTTATTTTCCAGAAGCCTTAGACATAAAAAAAAATATATTCAGGTGAGATTTGAGCTCACTACTCTAGAAATTTACAAGTATGAGATATAAAAATAACTCATTCTGAGAAACAAAATGAAGTGGTAAGTTTTAGGTAAAAGTTCGAGGAGATGTAACATGAAATAATTCACTTAAAATGCAAAGAGTTTGCAGGTACATAGGAATATTCAAAGAGAAAACAGTAAACGACGTAATAATAAATGCAATTTGTTAATAAAGTCAGTTATTAAGGAAAAAATCAGTATTTATACGATAATATACGCCATTCAGCCGAAAGAGTGGAAGTATACACTTTCTGTAGGGAAAAAAATAATCCTCACATGAGAGGCTGAACCTTAACCCCTCCCTCGCAACCTTCCAAAGTAGTAAAAAGTCCGTCACGCAGGGGATGCGTAAACTAAGCAGATTTCCCATGTGAAGTTTTATAATAGAGAAATCTGCATACTGGAAACACAACACCTCTGTGATTAAATGCAAACGGTAATAAGAAATCTTTCAGTTAATTAAAATATAAATTCCCAAATGAAACGGCTTCTGAATTGTAAGAATAATTTATATTTTAATAACTCAAATTTTAGTAGTCCAAGAACTAAAGAAGGGGGGGGGGCGGATGAACAGAACGTATTTGCATAAATCTCACAAAGTAACAAAGGTAAGGTAAGGTTAGAAGAAGCTTCCACCTGAGCCGAGGAGCTACGAAAACGGCCGACCTAATCCGAACTATACCCGACCTCAAACTTCATAAAAATGCAAATATCTCGGTTAATATTGAAGATAGAGAATAAATGTATATACCAATATTTATAGTAAATTTAATTTTCAATAAGATTGATTAGGTACAATTTTTCGATCAGACGTATAGTAACGGAGATATTTCGAATTTTCTATATTAACCCTCTCTTAACCCCCCCCCCCCCCCACTAGTTCGATTTCAGCCGTTAACGAACTTGATCTTTCTTTTTACATAAAACGACTAAATATCGAGTTTGGTAACGATCAAACAAAAATTGCGACCGCTAGAGCGGTAACAGGCAAATATATATATACAGTTTTGAACGGACCTCATTTTCGTCATCTACTAGGTAGGATCGATGGACATTTGAAGAAAAATTTCAAAAATTCCGTCATGAGTACAACCTCAATAGGGAAATTTGCTAAAAGGAAAGAGATCGTACATTTTAGAATTGCCCAGTTATGAATTCTGAAGGTAAATGTTATCACATACTTACTCAAGATTTTAAAGACTATAAACTTCTATTCCAAAATCATCCGAGAGTGGCGAGTTTGATTCCCGCCTGGGCAAAGGAATTTATTTAGTGACGATATTCATTAAATAAAATCCTTAGTCCCACCCTGGCTAGAAAAGGGTGGTAATCTGTAGATAACCCGTCCCAATTAGCCTTAGTTGCAAAAAGTGGAAGTTAATAAATAATTTATTTTTTTTTTTTCGAAAATTTTAACATGTGATCTTATATTTTTAATTTTAGTTTTAAATTTTTATTTTTGAATAATTCTAGGTGTAAGTATTCTTTTCAGTTAGAACAATTTCGTTATATTTATTATGTTGTAGTAATATATCTGCTTATTAGATCATTTTTAATTAGTTCTCTAATGCATATAGTATTTAAAATTTATTTTAACTATTTTTTTTATTTATTGTTTCGTTTCACTTTTTTCGTAGTTTATTGAGTTTAGTTATAGTGTTATTTCTGTAAGGGATCTTCACTGTTTTCAATTTTGTCATTTTCGTATTCTTCCTTGGTAAATTTTTTTTTGGGTTTTGCTGTACTTCGCTGTTGTCTATTTCGTTTATTTTTGTAATTTGCTGCGTTATATTTTTTTGCTTTATTTCTATTCTATTAGTTATTTTCTATTTTTCTATTCCATTTTAGTATTTTGTTTTTTGTTTCGAGCAATATCGCCCTTGTTGCGAAGCGCAGAAATATATAAATAAATAATGAAATGAAAAAATTTCTGATATTCTGAGTGGCGTTAAAGTACAAAGACCGTAAGAGAAGGATAAAAAAAAGTCCATCACGCAGGGGCTGCGTAAAATAAGCAGATTTCCCTCGTGAAGTTTATCAATGGATAAATATACATACTGGTAACACAACAACACCGTGAATAAATACAAACAGAAATAAGAAATGTTTCATCCAATTTCAATAACCTGCCGACAGGAAGCTTTAGTTTAGAAATGTAAACAAACGGGTCGGCCCGACTCACACCGGAAAGAAAAACAATTACTGAAATATATCAGAATATAACACATTAATTTTATTGAGAACTATTTACTTTATCTAGTACTGTAATTTAAAATGAGTCAGAATGATTGTTATCTCAATCAATAAAATTTCAGTAGTCCAAAACTTTAAGATGGGGGGGGAGTCTTACTTAATACAATTTCTGGTATTTAAACTTCCAATAATGTGATTTATTATGTAGCAGAGTATTGTTAACGTAACATGAGTAGAAGTGGCGGTTTGCTGAAAACTGAAAAGTGCAAATATCTCGGTTAATATTCAAGATAGAGAACGTATATAACAATATTTATAGTAAATTTAATTTTCAATAAGATTGCTTATATACAATTTTTTGATCCGATGCATAATAACGGAGATATTTCGAATTTTCGAAAATCCCCCCCTCTAAACCCCCTTCCCACTGGTCCGATTTCAGCCGTTAACGAACTTTTCTGTTATGTTTTACATAAAACAGTTAAATATCGAGTTTCGTAACGATCAAACAAAAATTGCGACCACTAGAGCGTTAACAGACAAATATATATATATATATATATATATATATATATATATATAATTTTGAACGGATCTCATTTTCGTCATCTCCTGGGTAGGATCGATGGACATTTGAAGAAATTTTTCGAAAATCGCGTCATGAGTACGACCTCAATAGCTGATTTCCCTTAAGGGAAATCTGCTAAAAAAGTAACGCCTGAGTGTTGTAGTTTCCTGAGATTGCTGTTTATAATGTAGTATACAATTTTAATTAACGAAAACCAAGCAGAGTAAAATCGTACAGTTAGAAAGGAAAACATACATGTACTTTCACAACCTTACATAACTTACCTAGTTACAACTTAACAAGGTTGCATACATTATATATATATATATATATATATATATATATATATATATATATATATATATATGAGATGTAGGGATCTCTTTGTAAGAATTTTAAGAGTATCGATTGTGTGTCTCTCCCTCCCACTATTGTATGTTGATGTAGCTCTTGTTCCACAATAAAAAGTGTTTTTAGTTACTTAATAACCTTATTTCCAAGAGGCTCCATACGATAATTTAAATCTAGACTTTTTTTTTTTAATTCTGAATCCTACTCTCAGCTGGTGTGAGAGAGAAAGTGCTATAGGCTGCTGTAATCCCAGTGTGCAGATAGATAAGAGCTGGGCCACAGGTGCTGCTTGGACGACATCTCATTTTTACAGGCGCCATCTCCTAAATATATTGAATAAACACAGCCACCTTACACCCCTGCCTACAGTTCCGAGGTCAGCCTAACAACCACCCTTGGGGATTGATACTATTCAAACATTGTAAGCAGATATGGAGGATAGGGAAGGGGAGGAATGGACACTTTGAGCTGTTGTATGAATAAAATAGATTAAAGGATTCAAATTATAAAGAAACCCGTCACATAGTTGCTAAATAAATTAAGCAGATTTGCTACGTACTTGTATGGCACACTACTGATCTCATATCAAATTATATTCCCTTTATAGAAATAAAAAGCTGATGAATAGAAGTTCTGAAATATAAAAAAGTCCGTCACGAAGGGGCTGCGTAAACTAAGCAGATTTCCCACATGAAGTTTTACAATAGAGAAATCTGCCTACTAATAACGTCAGTAGTAACGAATCTCTAAACCAATTCACGAGGGAGGAACTAGCTTTTGGCGGAAAGTCCCGAACATGGCCGACTTCTGCCGACCGCTCACACAATACAAATGCAAATATCTCGGTTAATATTCAAGATAAAGAATAAATGTATAAAACAATATTTATAGTAAATTTAATTTGCAATAAGATTGAGTCTATACAATTTTTCGATCCGACGCATAACAAGGGAGATATTTCGAATTTTCAAAAAATACCCCCTCTAGACCCCCCCCCTCCCACAAGTACGATTTCAGCCATTAAAGAACTTGATCTTCTTTTTTACATAAAACGATTAAATTCCGAGTTTGGGAACGATCAAACAAAAATTGCGACCGCTAGAGCGTTAACAGACAAATATATATATATAAATAAATATATATATATATATATATATATATATATATATATATATATATATATATATATAATTTTGTACGGACGTCATTTTCGACATCTCCTGGGTAGGATCGATGGACATTTGAAGAATTTTTTCGAAACTCGCGTCATGAGTACGACCTCAATAGCTGATTTCCCTTAAGGGAAATCTGCTAAAAAACTCCGTTAATATTCGAGATCGAGGAAAAGTATATTAGAATATTTATAAACAATAAATGTTCAAAAACAAAGTTTTTATTTGGTTCTACAACAAATTTTCAATCCTAACTATAATAACAGAGGATATTTCAAAGTTACGAAATTCACTCTTGGTAAACCCCGTCGGTATGGTCAATGGAAATTTGGAGAAATTTTCGACAAACGCATCATGAATACAACCTCTGATTTAATTTAAGGGAAACCTGCTAACAACAATACAAACAAAGCAAACCAAAAAATAATTCAATAAAAACCTATTTTATAATACTTATAAATACTTAAGATTATATCAATAGGTGACTAGCAGCCTATGGGTATTTAATTAATCAATTAGAATTCTAGGAGATTTTATAAAAATATGTTTCTTCTGAGTAATTAACAGCTATTAGTACAACAAAAATGTGTGCGAAAGAATAAATATACTTTTTTTTTCTTGTCCAATAACCCTCTCTACTAATATATTTCTTTTATGTCTAAGGTTTCTGGAAAATAACTTCTCCTAAATTGTATTATTTAAGAGATCTTTATTTTTGAAAAACTTCGGAAGTACCTCCAGCTTTTGCTTTCGTTGAAAAGGATCAAAACTCCAAGTACTTCGAACCGATATAAAAAATAAAGATCTCTTAAATAGTAAAGATATTGAACTGATTGGGTGAGCATAGAAATAATCACAAAACCATTGAACTATACATGTTTTCTTTCCCACTTGATCAAAATAAAATATGATCAGAATTTTTGCACATTGAGAGTTTTATTTGTTCTCTAGTTCATAGCACCCCCTTTTGGTACCTACTATTTAGGTATACCAAGTAATTAAATTACCTAGTCAATCAAAGGTGCATATTTTGCCGCCCACAACTGGGTAACAAGACTGACCCGCTCAGTGGAGAAGGGTGTGGATTTATTAGTTAAATTTAACTAGCCTCATATCAATAGGCGGAAATAAATATATTAAGGGCGCCACGTTGTTTGTTCTCAAAGGTAACAACGAAACCAGGAGGTATTCTAAAAACAAATTAGTTTATTTACAATAAATCCACTATAATTATAATCTCTAACTTTAACTATAAAAATAATAACTAAATATAGAATCAAACAATACTTCCCATGGGAACTCCCCCCCCCCTCCCGCCTGCCTTCTTTCTAAATCGCCCGTCTTCGGCGACGGTAAAAATGGGCCGTAACACCTTGTTTAGACAGGATGCAAATTTCAAAGTTGAATTTGTAAAGCTCGTGTAATTTCGTTTAAGAGAATAAACATTTCAGTAATTTCGAAACAATCATATCAATGCAATAGTTTGGTATAAAGTTGAACGTGTCCGGCTATTTTCAGTTTTTAAATAAATAGACATGCATACAACGAATGAAAAAAATCACATTCTACAACTCTTTATTAATATAATTAAAAATATTATTCATACACATAGATATTTGTATTCTTTGAATGCGTATACGACTACATTTTCAAAGGTTATAATTCATGTTTTTTTTCTTGAGATTATATTATAACAGTAAAGGAGGAATCAGTATAATAGTATATGTGTGTTCTGTCATTATGTAATCGATAGCTTCACTATCGTATTTCATAAACGCTTCCCAGGAATTAAACGATTATTCCCTTACATTTTAACAATTCACCATACATCTCAGATTCTATAATACAGCCTCTGGAAAAATTGAGACACAGAATTGTTAAGGATTTTTTTTAAAAGAAGGCTCCCTCCCATTTTGGTATAAACCTGAAAATTATACCCAACGAGAGATCTAAAAAGTAATTTATAATATTTTAGTCTATAATAAAGCATTGTGTTCCCTTTTAGTAAATTATTGAGTTTAATTTATATCTTGTTTTTGATAGAACTTTTTGAACTATTATTGGTGTTTTAAATTTTTCACAATTTAGTATTTTTAGCCTGAAGATGCCACAGATTTGGTAGTAGTATTAAAAACTGAAGATATAATGGAGGAAGGCTACACCTTTCTTACCCTGAAAAGATTAATAATAGATAAATCTATATACTGGTAACAAAACACCACCATGAATATTAAGTTATTATTATCTAATACTTGTAAATTTGTAAGCTCGAATCTCACCTAGGCAATAGGAATTTATTTAGTGACGACCTCATTAAATAACTCGACCATAGTTACGTTTGGTATCGTAAACAGATATTTTCGTTTTTTGAAAACTGGGCCTCAAGGTTGGCGTTATTGAACTGATTGGTGGAGCTTGAAAGTAATCACAAAACCTTTGAACCAACCTTGTTTATCCTTCCCACTTGATGAATAGATAGACGTGACACGCAGTATTATATCAGCACAACTACAGAATGGTAATCAAACGTAACTGACATTTATAATGAGTCAGAGTAATTTTTATTTCAATCAATCATGTTTTATTAATCCAAGAACTTAAGATGGTGGGAGGAGTCACCAGAAAATATTTGCATCTATTTCGTATAATAAAGGTCTCTTGAAAACAATATTTGGTATTTAACCTTCGAATAATGCGGGTTTTTATATAACAGAGAATTGTTTATGTAACACGAGTAGAAGTTGTAAAAATGTAAATAACTCGGTTAGTATTCAAAATATAGAATTAATGTATATAACAATATTTATAGTAAATTTACTTTGCAATGAGATTGGTTCTATACAATTTGTAGATCAACTTATAGTAACATAGATATTCCGAATTTTCTAAAATACCTCTCTCTAAATCCCCCATCCCCCTTGTCCAATTTCAGCCGTTAAGGAACTTGATCTTTTGTTTTACAAATAAAGGGTAAATATGGAGTTTGGTAACGATCAAACAATAATTGCGACCGCTAGAGGGTTAATAGACAAAACATGTATATATACATAATTTGGAACGGACCTCATTTTCGTCATCTCCTTGGTAGGTTCTAGGAGATGGACATTTGAAGAAAATATTCGAAAATCGCGTCATGAGTACGCGCTCATTAGCTGATATCCTCTTAAGTCGTTAAGATTCCCCTTTTAAAATCCTGGAATGATCCTCAATAACAATAATGGCCTTTAGAGAAGTCCTCCAATAACAATAGTAGTGCTTCTTGCACAAGAGTAGCAACTGTGGGGGCCTAAGTAGAGAATTGTTTAAGTAGTCCTCGGCGGTATATCGAGTGAGTGGTTAGTTGGCGAGGAATTAATCCCTTCATTAATAATACATTAGAGTCAAATCTCTATTTTGACAATAAACCGGGGACAAAACATTTGCAGAAACTCAGGAGCATTTCCATGCAAATCGCGGCTTACTTTAATGTTTAGTCAGGCACAAGTTGATCTATTGCTCTGGAATATCGGCCTCTGCTAATCTTCCAACAAGCCAGTCCGCATACACTTCATTGTTTCACTCTAACATTTGAATGTTTTTAAACAGTTGATTAATGATTCAGGGCTAATTAATTCATGAGTTGTGTTTTCATTAAGTATTTATTGATCCACGTTTTAAAGTTCGTTAGTTCTGATCGCATAATTATTTTGAAGAAAATACTCTAAATCAGGGGTCTCCAAACTACGGCCCGAGGGCCACATCCGGCCCGCGGACAGATTTTGTCCGGCCCGCGGAGAGCTAGCATACTTGAAAACTCCTTTTAGAGAACATATTTTTTATAGGAAATTAAATTTAGTTTACTGAAGTATTCTAATTTTATGTTGAATAATTATTAATATAACATCTACATTATAATGGTCTAATGAAAATGACAGGAAAATTAATAATATGCAGTGTTGCCGTTTTGCGGACTTTAGTCCGATTTGCAGCCTTTTTTAAAAGTTGCGTACTTTTTCGGACTTTTTTTTTCATCAGCGGACTATTTCACTTTTTACCACCGGCAACAATGGTAATATGGTTTTGGCCCTCGGAACTTACTGGAGTAATCAGTATGGCCCTAAGGCTGGAAAGTTTAGAGACCCCTGCTCTAAATTAATATCGGTTGATAAATTAATTTCTGCATTTTTGAGGTGCTGGATGGCTAAGGAATTATTATCTCAGATAATCATCCCCTCTGCGTTTATAAAATCATTTTTACTTGGTCAATAATGTCTACATATTCTAAAAAAGGATTAGTTAAGGTGCCCAGTCTGAACATCTAAAGGCAGCGGGTGTGATAAAGCGTCCAGCATGCTCGCCCTGACATATATTTAAAGACTTGGCATTAATTATGTGAGTTTGGCTGAGATGTGATCCCCACATCCACCTTGTTCACCAGATTACCCCGACAGATTTTTACTTATTTCGAGCCCTTCAAAACTCTCTTAACAGGAAACACTTTTACTCGCTCGAGGACACCAAGGATTCTCTTTGACTTTCCAGGATTTGTGGAGTCGCTGGGAATCCTTGGTTCCAGTAACATCTTTGTGAAGAGGGCACTGGTGATGGAGCCTAAGCTGTGGAAGCGCTCTGTCGCAAAGAACAAACAACTTTGAAGGAACGAGGCCTCTTTTCTCTTGCCTGAGAAATAAATTTCTCATCTACACTGCTATTTAAACAAAGTTAAAATAATTTATTTATCGGTCCGATTTAATAATGAAATTATTAACAATTAAGGTTATTATTAGCCGACTTCATTTGCGAATGAAATCCCAAATCTCTTGAAGTAGGTAATTAAAAAATAGTTCCATATAACCGAAAACATTTCTATTAGGAAAATACAAATACTCTCTCAAATCCATTTTTCATTTTCTTAAATATCAAAGAACTATAAAACAGTTACCAATGGATTAAAAAAATACTTATAATTTAGGGAGCGTCAACTCGTATTGCAAAATATTTAATGTTTAATCACAAAGATAACTAGTTTCATTCACGACATTTAAACAGAATGTATCGCACTTCAAATAGCATGTATCCATCTAAATAAAGAAAATGGTTAATGTATAAGGGCATTCACTGAGAAAGCATGAATGTTACAACTATTGGTGTTATTATTTCCAATCGGATGAAAAATATCGATTTACTCACTATTTCTTGAGGCACTCTTCAAAAAAAGGGTTGAATGCTGAGGTAACCGAGGAAAAGGTAGCAGTGGAGTGCAGTACAATATTAGTCTTTGTTAAACAGAAACACGGCCGACTTTAGACAGAAGGTTCAATGCTGGATAGAACAGCCTACAATAACAGCCTTATTATTTTGATTTACATGTTACCGCTCTGATGATATTTTATCCAATGAAATACAAGATTCAAGTTTATTAGTTATAAATTAATAAGATTCGAGTCCATATAAACCGATCTGACGTGTGAATATGATGTGCCTGTCAGATCTACACCGAACCGGAGAAATCTGAAACGTTTCTTCAAAAATGTTATCGCTGCATGTTTTGGAAAAGCATATAAGAGTATGGAAAAAAAAGGATTTAAAAACTATTTTCGTGTAGCATTATCATGATTTATAGGCTACGCTTTGTAGTTGCAACTATTGTGTCCTTTAGGAAGTTGCTGTTTTTATACTATAGCAACTGAAATTCATAATGTTTGGTGTTCTCAAAAAAAAAAAAAACAAAATAAACGATATACTTAATCTCCTTCTTCCCCCTATGCCCAACGACCTTATCTTTAATTATATTAATGATGAAATCGTTGTATATAATGATTCGCCCAAGAAGATTTACCTAACTTTTTTTCCACAGCATTGAGCTTTATTTGCAGTTACCTTATTTAGAACTCAACTTTTTTTTTTTTTGAGTCTAACTTGGTGATCGTGCGTCAAATACACATTCCACGTTCCTTGTAATTCCTTTTAGTAAAGAGTCCAACTTTCGTCCCTGCAAAGCAGTACACTTCAAACGAAAAACTTATCAAACATTTTTTTGTAGTATAAACAGTGGGAAAGTATACGCTATCTGGTTTTGATATTAAATGTTACAGCTATTATTGCGATAGAATTCTAGAAGCATAGTTTCGGTATTTATTTAAATATAATAATAAAAAAAAATAATTTCATGACTAGAAGGGACTAGACCCTTCTTAGAGTCATGGCCTGGAGACTTCCGATTACAGATCACAGTCTTTCCGATCCGGAAATTTTTTTAAAGGAAGGCTAAAATGGAGAATTTTTTTCGAATGGCTCGGCACAAGGAACATCCAACTCCTGGTTGAAAGATCTTTCGAAGTATATGAAAATAACGTACTCTATCCAAAAAAAAATATAAAGCCTTATATGTATTATTTTAATTCTTAAATGTAATCCAATTTATTTACAAAGACTATTGCAACAATTTAAGAGCACATATAAATACAACACTGACCTATGATATATTGGGTTGCAATATACGTTCATAGCGTTTCTTACTGGTAATTTCAATAGAAACTTCAGATTCTTGTAAATATTTTTAATCAATTATATATGTACCATTTTGATCTATTACATATTGTCATCTTTTAGATAATTTTTAATTCCGTCCTCCCAGAAGTTCAATGAACGCAATGAACTCCACTAATAATGATAATAATAAAGTATGTTTATTTTGAAATTTGAAATAATTTAGAAGTTAAATATACAATTAAGTTATCATAACAATACCTTTCCTTATACTATATATAACATGCATAAACATGGACTCATAAGTCCGTCTGTTGAGTTCGACCATTATTTACTAAATTATTAGTCAGCATGATAGATTATTGCTATATAGATATATAAACATAACATAATAAACATAATATTACAATATTCTAAATAAAACAAATAATCATTTACAAGAATTATATCTTTAAAAAACAACAAAAAAATAAACTAATTATTAATATTTATTTAAAAATAAATGAGAAAAAAATAATAAACAGAGAAACTTATTCATTATACTCAACTACTACTAGTAACTTCCTATATCTCCGTGCAACACATAGATATTTATAAAGGGCCTGCCAATCTTTGCCATGAACTCCACTATGTGCGTTTTGCTGTCCTCGATCGAATTAAAGTGTTTCCCGTTAATAGAGTTTTGAAGGGTCAAAAATAAGTGAAAATCTTTTGGGGCAAGTTCTGGTGAATAGGGTGGGTGGTGGATCACATCCCAGCCAAGCTGCAATAATTTCTGCCGAGTCTGCAAAGACACGTGAGGACGGGCGTTACCGTGATGGAAAACTATGCCATTGCGATTAGCCAATGCTAGACGCTTGAGCTCGACCGCTGACTTATTAGAAATTAATCATTTTTTTTAGAATATGTAGACATTATTGACCAAGAAAATATGATTTTATAAACACGGGGTGATTAAATTGTAATATTTATTTATATATGCGACGAACTTATTTTACAATCTGTCATTTTCAATGACATCTTGACTTAGTTGAGCTCGTCATTGGCCCAGGATAGCTCTCAGGGAATATGCAAGACGAACTCTACATCGTCAAACAGGAAGCTAATTTAGTTTGAGTTATCTTGAGCTGAGACTGGTTCATTAGTCCTGCTCATTTCTGCCAGAGCTCCCAATTAACTGAGATACTACTGGAGGCGAGAGATACTTCTCTGAATAGGACGAGGCGTGTCGGAATGCCACTCTGTCTAATCAAACAGAATTGCCTACGATTCATATATATATATGTTTATATATACACATATTAAACCTCTATACACAGCTCGCAAGTATTTTGTTTATAAAATAAACACATTAATTTTGTTTGTGTTAGCTTCAGTACTAATCACTGTCAAACACCAAGTCAAGTCTCAAGAAAACAAAATAATATGACCAAATCCCTACAGAATAATACTACATTCCTAATACATGCTTCCTAAACCTAATTTTCTTTCAGTTGACTAGAAACTACTCAAGAGTGTTATTTAGGAGTAACTTAAGAAATAATATGAGTCTGTAACTGAAGAGATCAAAACTTGTTTTGAAAAAACTTATGGTCTTAAAATACGTGTAACAGTCATTCCTACAACACATACATTTCTTCTTAAAAAGTTGTATGATTTTTCATAAAATAAATATAATATTTTGAAAAACGTATATTTATTGCAGAGAAATAACTATTGAAAAGGATACTGTTTCAGAATATTTCCAATCATATATTAGTAATAAGATACGTTTCAAATGTGTATCTTGAATAAATATTTTGGAAAGAGTAAAAATAATTTTGTTCATTTTTAATAAAAACGTTATTTCTTTATTAATCTTTCGGCTGAATGGATCCAATAAACTGAAATGGCGTAATTATTTAAATATTTTTCATTTTATGTTTTTCAGTTTAATGATCTTCATTATTTGTAATTGAAACGGATTCCGAGAACAACTAATAACGTAGTTAATTAGTGCCACCAAATATTTAAAACTCTTTTCTGAGACTAGTAATTATATATTTCTTAATGAAAATTTAACCGCAAGGGTTACTTAATTAAAACTTTATTTTAATTTTTGATTAAAATAAATACATTTACTACTAACACGTGCATTTTTTTTATGATTCATGCGAAAATGACTTATTATAAAAAGTTTTTTGCTTTAAAATAATGTATTTTAAATAATTGTGGCTTTCCCTTAACTAAAAGTGAAAAGAACAAGTTTTTCCGTGAAGTCCCATTTTCATGAAGATGGAGTACTAAAAAAGAAATTCTCCAAGAACAATTGATAACAGTTTAAAATTTATTTGATCTTTAGCCGGAGCGACAAATGAAAAAAATATCCGTCACGCAAGGGGATGCGTAAACTAAACAGATTTCCAACGTGTGCCTCATATTTGCATTTATTTCAAAACGTAAATCTTCAATGAGAACAATATGTGTTAATTACGCTCCAAATAATGTGGTGCATAATGAAACAGCTTATTGTTAAAGTGACCTGAGTATGAGGGGGGGGGGTTACAGAAGGCTGAAAACTATAAAATGCAAATATCACGGTTAATAATCAAAGTAATGAAAATACGTACAGAACATCAGTTATTCAACATTACATTTGCAACAAGTTCGGTTCATTACTAGTTTTCGATCCGACGCATAATAACAGTTGATCGTTTGTTTTACGTAAAATCAATTAAATATCGAGTTTGGTAACGATTAAACCAAAATTGCGACCGCTAGAGTGGTAACAGACAAGTATGTATATATATATATATATATATATATGTGTGCGTGTGTGTGTGTGTTAGTGTGTGTGTGTGTGTGTGTGTGTGTGTGTGTGTGTGTGTGTGTGTGTGTGTGTGTGTGTGTGTGTGTGTGTGTGTGTGTGTGTGTGTGTGTGTGTATTCCATAAGGGAAATCTGCTGAAAAGGATATAAACAGAAGTTTAAGACGAATTCGCATTTGTTGGACACAGTCGTGTCTGATTATATGCTAAAATTTAAACATGAAATTCTTACTACATACATTCTTACATTAATCATCACAAAGTATATCAAAGAAGCTATGAAAAAAATTGGATTACTACTTTTGAATAAATAACGTGTAACATATTTTTTGTTATATAACATTTGATTTATTTACGCCCCCTTTGTGCAACTGAGGCTCTTTAGGGACGGGCTATCCACGGGTTACCACCCATTTATAGCCAAGGCGAGACTAATGATTTTATTGTCATTTAATAACTTCCTATCGCCCAGTCGGGAATCGAACTTGCCAATCTGTTATGTAATAACATGAACATAGTCATTACTATTTACTCTCCAGTTACGTGATAAATAGTGTACGTAGTTTGTGACTATTATTGTTAATGCGTATGGATTATATATATATATATATATATATATATATATATATATATATATATATATATATATTGGCCTGTTGAGGAAAAACTATTATTTTATAAACATAATAAACCATTAAAACAGTTTGCTGAAGAAATGTATGACTTCCTGTATTATTTGAAACTGAAATACAGTTAAATTAATTAATTATTCAGCATTGAATCCAAAATTTGTTTTTGTTTTCTTTTTCCTTGTTGTAAATAATTTTATTGTACAAATATTTTATATTATTCATAGTTAAAAAAAAAAAAAGGTTATGTATCAAGCACACGTTATGTACTAATTATTGTACGGGACGTGTGGCTAATAAACTCCCTTCATGTAGGCTTACTTCAGGAAATATATATATATATATATATATATATATATATATATATATATACACACATATTATTTCTAAGAGTGGAACAATATTCATCGCCCAATTATGTGGCTCATTTGATTGGAAAATATCAAATTGTGCCCTGAATGGAGGCGTTAATAGTCAAATGAGGAAAATCAGCATTGCCCACTCAAATTATTTATCACGGAATCAAAGCACCATTCAGTGAGCTTTCTTCCTTTACAGGATGCAGTAAAATAAATAAACGATGACTAATAACTTTGTGTTAAACCCCAAACTATTTTGTATTGATATTAAAAAGTCCGTCACGCAGGGGCTGCGTAAACTAAGCAGATTTCCCACTTGAAGTTTTACAATAGAGAAATTATATGAGAGTCGAGCAGTTAAGGAAACTAGCTTTTGGCGGGAAAAGTCACCCGCCCGTTAACCGCCTAGATTTAATGAAAATGAAAATATCTCGGTTAATATTCAAGATAGAGAATAAATGTATATAACAATATTTATAGTAAATTTAATTTGCAATAAGATTGATGCTGTTCAATTTTTCGATCCGACTATAGTAACGGAGATATTTCGAATTTTCGAAAATCCTCCACTCTAAACCGCCCCCCCTCCCACTGGTCCGATTTCAGCCGTTAACTTGATCTTTCTTTTTACATAAAACGACTAAATATCGAGTTATGTACCGATCAAACAAAAATTTCGACCGCTAGAGCCGTAACAGACAAATATATATATATATATATATATATATATATATATATATATATACAGTTTTGAACGGACATTTTCGTCATCTACTAGGTTTGAAGAAAAATTTCGAAAAT
Source organism: Riptortus pedestris (assembly GCA_019009955.1). Lineage (NCBI taxonomy): Eukaryota > Metazoa > Arthropoda > Insecta > Hemiptera > Alydidae > Riptortus > Riptortus pedestris. Next base: position 74,964,990 of record CM032230.1, on the reverse strand, counting down.
TCCGTCATAAGTACAACCCCAATAGCTGATTTCCCTTAAGGGAAATCTGCTAAAAGAAACTATTACGGGATTTAGTTTATAACTATTTTCTAATAGGACAAAAAGTCTAAACTTCTAATAATCTATCTTTGTAATCAAGGATTAGTAGAGACAACAAGCAGAAGGGCAGACGCCGACATTAACGCGTGATATAACCGTATGTAGTGCAATGGAATGGATAAGAACATATGTGGTAGTAAGGTATTTGCCTAGATAGTGTAAGGCTGGCTGCAGAGTCTGGCTCAAATGTATTCCGGCGAGTGCCATAATTTAAAGCACAGATGCAAATCCCTGCACCACTCAGATGCAATTGCATTTAACCACGGCAATTACCCTGCAACACACCACGCTAATAGGGCCAGCTTATATACCCCCTCTAAATTTTAACTGCTCCTGGCGAGTCTTTGAGTGCGAAAGACAGGAAGATAGATGTTCTGGGTGCGGTGGAATTGAACTTCAGAGTTCATAACAATAAAATTGATCATATATATATATATATAATTGTGTTGATGTTTTCGACCAGGTTATATTTATATATGGTGTCGTTGTTTTTTTGGAGGTTTGGTCAATGTTGGTGAAAGAAATTTCTTAGTTTATGCCGATATTTCGAGAATTTTATTTTCTCTTCTTCAGGGCTGCAAAAATACAGTTGCTACTTTATAATATTGCACATTTTTGTTAAATTAGAGTGTAATAGTATGTGTTTATGCTATTTTTACTTACCAAGACTAAAGATGCTCAAACATTACTATACATATTGCACTAGTTATAGTAACCCTCCCTGGTTTGTTTACATTGAGCAGGGCCACAGCCTTATGTTTTTGTATATACCTATATTATAATTATTATTCTAGCTATTATATTATGTTGGGACTATTGTTATGTGTTATTACAAATTACAGTGGAGCGTCGATTAACCCGAACGTCAATTATCGGAACGTTCGATTAATGTGTAATTTTAATTAAACTGATAATTTAAATAACTTATTGGTATGTTATAATTATTGTTACTTTGAATAAAATTAAACTAAACTAAAATTATTTCTCTCAGAATGTCTTTAAAGGAAGTCATCGTTAATTATTTCTCAGAAACTGATTCGTTGCATATTTGTATATGGTTGAATGTGTGTTCAATGAAATTAGACGTTGAATAGCATTGGTTTACTTAGAACTGTATACACTACATCATTTGTTCATTGCATTAGATTCTGTGAAACCCTTTCCATTCATATAACTGGTTCTGGATAGCTTACTTTCAGTTCCAAACCGTTCTTTGTGAGGTGTACACTGTATTTGTATTGTACATGTAGCTCAATTAGACAACTTATACATATCTATGTATATATTTCATAGCACTCGTTTCTTCACTATGCTCATACATACTATGTTTAAATAAATAAACAAACTTTTTTTTTACGAAGTTATTTTTTGAAGTGTTATAAATAAACACAAAATAAATAAAAATTTTGATTATCCGAACTTTTGATTATCCGAACCACATCTGACAACATTAGTTCGGATAATCGATGCTCTACAGTATTGTTATATTTTATTAAAGCTGTATTCGTGTTATATGAAAGTTATTATGTTTTTGCTATTTTATTATGTTACAACTGTTATTGTTATGTGCTATTACAATTATTGTTTTATATATATATATATATATATATATATATATATATATATATATATATATAATGTTACAAAATTTATTGCTGTGTGATATCACAGCAATGTATATTATTATATATATATTTGCATACACATTATTGTTCGTTATTTTTACTAATTAAAATATTTTTATTTAAAAACATAGGTGTATGGTCATATTTATGCAAGAGGCAATCAAATGAATTTCTTATTACGAGTCGTGCAATTTGAACATAAACGATTTTAATGAAATTGAATTTCCCACTGGTTTCATGATCTAGTTCCCCATAGACCTTCCGCTTCTTATTGGTGGACTGCCAACTACTCATTCTAACACAGGTATTCTTCGAGAGAGATTTACATATTGTTGCTACCGGAGTGTATGCGTGCGTCCTGATACTTTTCGCAGTGACCATCTCCTGTTCAGTGGGAATGCGCTTACTTAAAGTCATACGTTGAAACTATATTTCTGTTTGTAGTTCTTGGGCAAGTTAATAGTAATACAGTTGTTTGGTCGAAACTCGACTTCTTTTGCCCTGTGGGAATCCGTCTTACTAGAGGATAGTCAGCATACAGGCTGGAATTGTCTATTGTAGGATAGTGGTGAGACTCCAAATTCCTTTCTTAATCTATATGTATAGTTTTATGTGAGTTTAGGTTAGTATTGCGGCTTTAGGTCTGTAGGCTACATAGTTAGGCTCTTGCTGCCACTTCTTTGAACAGAGGCAAAGGAGTCGCAGCTGCGGGTTCCCTAGGACTTTTCGGAATTAAACTAAATCTCCTAAATGTTGCACTTTTATGCTTAGCCGTGCTCGGTGAGTCGGCTATGTTACCTGGCCCAATTTATCTATTCAATATTTTATATCTCTTATTAAATGGAGACCGCTGGTATGGGGAAACCCAAAGGTTCAGCGGGGGCAGAGGTGGGAACAAGAAAAAAAAAAAAAGATATATATATATATATGCAAACACTTGGTTCTGTCAGAAGACATTCTTTTCTCTTTAGAGCAATTTTGTCAGTGATCAACGACTGTGTCCTCATTCAGCCACTTCATAAAATCGGTTCTGAAAAAGTATACACATGTTGCTTAAAGAATGCCTGTAGAATTTATCTCGAATGTATAAGGTACTTTAGTTGCCACGTCAGGTACTGAGTAGGTTTATATGCTCACTGTGAACTTAAAATTTTTGGTCCCAATTGTATGTGGTTTATAGGAATTTACTTAGTCTTGAAGGTACTAAATACACCAAACCTACCATACTAAACTTACTAAATCACTAAACACAATTATTGTTAATGAAACCTGAGGTTTGGGGGTTAGAATTCGTACAACCCCTGGTGGAACCGTATACAGCGGCTGATCAGCACATTGCGTATGCTTCTAATGCATTGACCTCTGCTAAAAATATTTTGTTGGTGGTATAAAAGAGTTTTCAAAACCAGCGCAAGCTCTAGGGCTTTGAATAAGCAAGAAAAAATAAGAAGAGGAATACCTCTGGATAGACAGAGGAGATTGGTGGTCCTGCCAAATGTGGAGAGTGTTAGATGACCCGGTTTCATGTATTGACAGATTGAAATTAATTTTCTTGCATATAAATTAGTTTTTTGGCGTTCGGAGTCTATTAAAAGAATGGGCTTTAGACATTGTCCGAACACTTTTTGTTGAGGTCCAGAAAATATTTCTATGGACTTAGGGTACCGAAGTGCATTAATGCGAAAGTTTTAATACATTTGTTGAATTTATAATCGTTGGTTAGGACTTGCTTAGAAAATAGGTAACTATTTAGTAATGTGTCCCTGAATAAACTCCTTTGACCAACACTGTTAAGTGTAATAACCTTGTTCAGCATATGCCTAATATAATGAGTAAACTTACATTCAACTACAATTTCTTATAATTTAAGGAAACTGGTGACTCCAAAATCCAGGATCTTCTTTGTAAGACATAATATATTTAAGCGCCGATACACCTTAGACGTGAGCCATCCCAGAGCTTTCATGTATGATGTTATGTACTCATCTCTCTTAGCATTGAATATATACGTGATAGCTGAATTAAATGCTCTTTGAATTTTAATGTCGTCTGTAGATTTAATGTCTATATAAACCGAATCGCAGTACCACATTAATGGCAAAATTAAGCTGGATACAAGTTTGATCTTAATTTCCAATGGGAAAAAGTTTTTATATTTTATTTGAGGTTGTAAATATTTTTTTATTTTATTAGCTACTGAAGCTGCTTGACCATGCCATGAGAGATTCCTGTTAAATATTACCCCAAGGATGCTCACTTTTTCACTGCTTGCACAGAGTGGGATAATTAAAGGGTTTGCAGATATGGAGATCTAAATTGAGATTGAAAAACTGCATCGATAGAAATAGGTCTGAAGTGTGATGTATAATAGAATGTGACGTGATTTATAAGTGTATGTATAAGGGATCTTAAGAAAGACTTGAAAGTAAATAAGGTACAGAAAATGAGTATATGATTTGCAGTTAAGAGAAGAAGTCAGCTAATATGAGAGCTGGTTGAGAAGTAGTGAGATTAAAATATCTTGAGTTTGGAAAATAGAGACTTCGCGAAAAATGCATTGAACGTGATGGATAGTGAGTGAGAAAAAAAAAAAAAACTATAACAGATTGTGCATAGAAAGTTTGGAGCGAGTTAGAAAGAGACAGAGGCTGAGAGAGGGAGAGAAACGCCCAACACAGGGCGATAAATTCAAAACTAGGTTCTCCCTAGCAGCAGATCATATATTCCAGGTTAAGCAACTCCAGGTTAACCACAGGCCTACCAACTTCCAGCCAATTCCAGCATTTAATTGTTAATGCACAGTAATACCACGTGGCTAAGGCCCCATTACGACACTAAAGGATTTATAGCCCATTCATTAAGCTGTATCTCGGTTGGGAATATTCGATCAAGATAATTCAAAATTCATAATAGAATTTTGTTACAATAAAGCTTGTATAATTTGCATACATTACATTGGCAAGCAAAATATACATCACTTTTATATTTAATTGTGGAAATTATATTGACTTAGTGTTCGTGAAGCTTAGTTTTAAAGACCCAGATTAGTTATCTCCAATGCCGAGTTTTGATGCACGTTTATTTTTGCATAATGGAGTTCAAAATATTTTTGGACATGTTTTATGCATTGATGGCTGATGGTTATCTTCTTCCTATCTTTAATATTTATCAATTCAGATGGGGAATAAAACGTATCACCATATTGTAGTCCGAGTCGATTCCGATTGATAAAAACCGGTTAAAAACGATATCTTTCTTGTTGGAATGAGAAATATCGAAGTATGACGTTAGATCCTTGCAAGAATAACTCGAAGCCTGGTAAAATTAATACATTCTACCTAATAGACAATGCTAAACCATCTAGTTTGTAATGAATTTATTATCTTCCAGTTTTTTAGTTCATTTATTTATCTCAATGGTCGGATCTAGCCCTATCCATTTCCTTCTCCAAGGTATCTTTCTATTAGGATGTAAACAATAATGAATGTTCAAACATTATTATGGACGAATAACTATAAACAAAATATTTAAAAAAGCTGAAATTTACGTCAACTTACACAGAAACACACGAAGCAAATATTTTAAATGGCAGGTTCTGAATTAATATCACTCCTGGTTCAAAAACAATATCTAGAAAGCTAAATATTTTTTTTCTAATTAGTTCAATTACTGGAGGAAATTAATTCATTATAATCTATAATACAAATTCTTTGATACTAATGTCATTTAGAAAATAACTCTTCACTCTCACTTTCCTACTCACTTACTCTCTCTCTCTCTCTCTTTCTCTTTTCTTGGGAGCTGTAATAAAATTTCTCCTCTTTTCTCCAGAGTAGTATTTTATTCTTGCAGTTACACACAAGTTTATAGTTCTGAAATTACGCTTTTAAGAATTATTATTTGGGAATTTGTAGACTTTGAAACACGTTATTCTATTTATTCTAAGCTTGATTTAATAATATTTTAGTTTGTATTTTAAATTTTGAATACAATCATTTAGTATTTAATGTCTACGTTCTTCTTGAATTTTGTCTTTCTTACAATAAATCTTTTGTCTAACGTTTCTTTTTATCTTTTCCCAACAAATGTATCGTTTATGTATGATATTTTGTTTTAAATTTGACTCAAGAAGTGATAGTTCTGAGGATTTCTATTATTAACAGGCCTCTAACAATAACGCATTCTTTAAAATGACTGTGTAGCTTTTATTTACTAATCATTGTTGAAAAAAGGATAAATGTATGATCAAACGACCAGTATGTACTGTTTTGTTAAATGACTCTTCAGGTATAGATTTGTCTCATACCTTGTTTGTGGTTTCACGAGCACGGGATTCCTGATTTATCATGAAACGTACTGCGATGTTTATTAATTAACAGTTGCCTTCTGCCAAGAGGTCGAGCCAAAAGAAGTTGTATAACACTAAAGTAGTTAGGAAAAGTGGAGTGAACTCAACTCAAGCAAAAATCATCAAAGAAACATTAACCAGTAGTGGCTTATTTGATACTTGGATCTGAAGATGCCAATCAAGACCAGAGTCGAGAATGTATAAAAAGATTTACAAATAAGACGTTGATTGTAAATGTCTCTGAATGTGTTAAACCTTGCTTGACAAACAAAAAGGATGGTATGGAGTATTATGCAGAACGTGGTCTAGGGTCAAATGCAAGACATCACTTGAAGGGGTTATATGAATAGTGGTACAACTCCACTTTTGGATAAATTGGAGTTACCTGTATTTTGAGTATCAGAAAGGCCCATTATTTTTATTAAATATGCTTCAACTTCCTTCTACGGCCAACAGAGTGCACCACATTGAACGCCTCTGGGATAACACTACAAGAAAATTATTTCAATTGTGGTACAGCTCAACTGTGTTCCATGGTATGGCAAAATGAGTGATTCTAAAGAGATTTTGAGTGCATGATATTCACGAATTAATAAAGAACACCGGTAAGAAAAACAAAATTATATGCACTGAAATGAAACACTGTGACGTTTATGAACAAAAAGATCTTCAAAATTCTGTAATTAGAAGGAAGAAAAATGAACAACAGGGTGATTGCAACTGGTATAAAATTAAGTAGATAAGGTTTGAGAAACAAAAGCCATTCATTTTAATATACAAAGAAACACCTAATGAAGTTATTGCTTTTTATACCATGAATCTTGAACCCACTCGTGGAAGAGGAAGACCAAAAGAACTTGAAATACTTCAAATTCCACGTTTGCATTCTCAGCCAAGAAAGGCTAAAGAAGAAACAGGATATGTTGGACATACTCTCTTTTATTCCCACTATATGTATGTGTTGGCTATTCCAATGATCTAGAGACTGGAGGTTAGCACCATGAAGAAGATGTTGATTGCTAACTGTGCATTATAAAATATGTTGTTATGTCTTTAAGAAATACTATAATTACCTATTATTAATTACAATTATTTTGCTTTTATATTAATCCAATTTCTTTTTAATAAAAGTATTATTCTGTTACGTCTCCTAAGAGTTGCTTTGAATTTATCAATCATGCATTAAAATTTCTTATTAGAATAGTGGTAAACTTCCATTGTTCTCTCCTTTATTAGACATATCCAACACTATTGATAAACTCTATGTGTAGGAAGAAAGCTTAATCTCTGACAAAAAGTCATGAACATTTATTATTCAAATATTTCAAATCCTGAATTTTGTGTTCACATTTAACTTTAAGACGTTATAACTCAAAATTAATGTAAATGGAGTTGTACCACTATTCACTTATGAAGAGAATTTGGTCCTTCCTGTACAGTGACTCACAACGATTAGAGTTTTCTGCTTGCTGTAGGGTAACTGTTTGGTGATTCATGTAGGGCTGCTAACATGGAGTCTTATAATTATTGATAAGAATAATTGGGGTAATTTATCACAACTGCTGTTTATTTTAAACTTATGAAAAGAAACGTGAAAGTGTCAAATATACATAAAAAGATCCTCTTTCAAGGTTTTGTGTGTGTATGTCACTGAGTGAGATAGGCCGGGCGGGGAGAACAAAGGGGAAGGCGTCGAGTGTTGTGAAGAACGAGGTGTTAGCTCTAATGTATGAAGGCCGTTTTTTTCAGGCTCCCTCCAAGGAAGGTTAACACACCTCTCTCTCACAGCCTCACTGATTTCATTCTCACACAATCTTACTTTATCTTTTTCTCCAAGACCAGGGATCTATCTATAATATCTTAACAAATAATAAATTATACCATTAAAAACTAATACATGCATTTTTATTTTTTTTTTTGTTCTGCCATTTTTTCCATGTCACAAAATACAGATTATTTTGTTACAGTTGTGAGACAATAAAAATATTGGCAAATCCGGAGTTAAGCTCAACTCATTGGACAATTAAATTGACATTGAAAAAAATACAATTTATTCCAAAAGATGTAATACCAAATAATCACTTGTGGAAATTACATTACTTAATTATTCTATGGCGGAAGGTCACCAAAAAAAAAGTCCGTCACGCAGGGGCTGCGTAAACTAAGCAGATTTCCCACGTGAAGTTATACAATATAGAAATCTCCATACGAGAGCCGAACAGTTACGGCAAAGGGCCGAACTAGCTTTTGGCGGGAAACTCAATCGTCCGTTATCGGCCCAAACTTAATAAAAACTCAAATATCTAGGTTAATATTCAAGATAGAGAATAAATGTATCGAACAATATTGATAGTAAATTTAATTTACAATAAGATTGGTTTTATACAATTTTTTGCTCTGACGTATGGTAACGGAGATTTTTCGAAAAATCCCCCCTCTAAACCTCCCCTCCTACTGGTCCGATTTCAGCCATTAACGAACTTGATCTGTCTTTTTGCATAAAACGTTTAAATATCGAGTTTGGTAACGATCAAACAAAATTTGCGACCGCTAAAGCATTAACAGACAAATATATATATATATATATATATATATATATATATATATATATATATATATATATAATTTTGAACGGACCTCATTTTCTTCATCTCCTAGGCAGGATTGATGGACATTTGAAGAAATTTTTCAAAAAAATGTGTCATGAGTACGACCTCAAGAGCTGATTTCCCTTAAGGGAAATCTACTAAAATGATTGCCTATAAATATTGTTATCGACATATTTTATCTATCATGAATATTAGTCGATATATATGCACTTTTTAGTTTTCAGTCATCGGCAAACCTCCTCTCCTACCCATGTCATATAAGCAACCATCATGGACCACTTTACTTGAAGCTTAAATACCAAATATTGTTTTCATTCAGCTTTTATGATTTTTCGTTCTTAAATCGAAAATATTTATTTGTTCTATACCGTTCTTCGTATTTAACTATTTTATCCAACACTGAAGGTCATATTACTTAGTGGCTGAAACCAGGGGAGAAATGGGTGGGGGGGGGGGGGGTTGGAGAGGGAAGTTCTAAAATGTTATAGAGCCAATATTGTTAAACGAAGCATGTAATTATATAAACATTTCTTCGGCATTCAATAAGAAGAATATACGATGAGATGAAAGTTCATTTCTTGAACGTGGGAAATCTCCTTAGTTTACCCAGCCCCTATGTGACGGACTTTTTTTTCCACTTGAAATGATTATTAACTAATAATACAGTGCGATGATTATCTAGCACCTTTGAACAGAAATTGTGTAATAAACATAATGTGTTTAAAGAAATAAAAAGAAACATTATACTAAAGATACATAAATGAGCTTGTATTAACAAGGTTGAAATTATCTGTTGACTATCAACAGGTAAGCTGAATATCTGAGAGGCCAGGGGGGGCACTCGATGTGAATATTTAACAGGCTTTGCTCTCCTCTATTAGAAACTCCGCCAATTCCAATATTTCCTCTCCTAACTAATTTGTATGAAAATAACCATTAATTTGCTCTTATAAATTTGAGATGTCATCTAAATAAAATTGTAGTATAATTTTCAATATTAGTTTCTTCATTGAATTCTAATTTATCTTAAGTTCATGAAGTAACAAGTGTTTAGTATGTGCCTTTATTTTTTAATGAATAAATGTAAATTCCCAAATCCCTTTATTGCCCAACCAACATTGTTCACGTTTATTCGACGCTGCATTATAATATAATTACAAGGTAACGTGCAACAAGTGCATTGTTATATTGCGGCTTCCCCTTCCTATTTGGAGCTAAGACTTTTTTAAAAGTATGATGGCCGAATACTCATTATTAAAATCGACATGACTTAATGTAAAAAAAAAATCTCTTATCCCAAAACAGGAGTAATCTAAATATTAAAAAAAATTATATTTACGTGAACGTTCAAAATTGACTAGATATATCTCTAAAATTTGTAGTAAAATTTGAATAATTTATTTGGATGTTTAAATTTATTTATTAACGGACTTCTTCATGTTGTTTTTTTAACATAATTTTTTCCTCCTGTATATGTTCTTTCCTATTTCTAATATGAAAACTAAGGTACATTACAAAGTAAAAACAATGATTATTAGCATGAACTGGTTTTGAAGTTTAATTGCCCTTATTATAAATGAAAAATAAAATGAATTAAGAGATGATTTTATTTAAAAAATTAAAAATCAAAGAAATTAGAGATTTATAAAATAAGTTATGGGTGTAGTTTAGAAAGCAATAAGGGACGAATGGATTCTGAAGGTCCTTCGTTAGCAGCTCAACCAGACAATTAGAAACTTTAGATTGGCAATAAGTATTCCTGTAGTTTAATGCACCTGACTCATTATAATTAGAAGACACTGTCTAAATAATTAATTATACGCTTTTAATGTTGACAAATATTAATGGTTTAATTGTTTACGTTTCACATCCACATTTTAAAAATGTAATATTTATACTATCTATGGACTTTTTGCAACTTAATATTTTCATATCTTATATCAATTATGGTATTTGTTGTACAAATATAATGTACTATATTAACATTAGTGTAGCAATTTGTACTTATTGTAGGTTACTGCAGATGATTCGTTAGTCCCGAATAATCCTTTAGTGCCACAATGAAGAAGTTATCACTAGAGCTAATCTTTTTCACTTTACAAAGAAGTAGAGCTTTAGAAGAGGACAATCGTTTATGATATTTTTCTGCGCAGGTAATATAAATGAATACCCCATTGATACATTTTGCGTTTACTGAACACTGAAAGAAATTAAAATCAAATAACCACTTTCACATTCGGAAATAGAAGTTTTTGAATATCAAGTCTCTATATCCTATTAATTAATTCTGTTTAGAAAACATTTTGCTATCCAATGCAAAATAATTGCAATTCAATAATAATGAAATATTAAAGTTTTACTTTTGTCAGGTGAGTAGGAATATGTTTTTACATAACGTTGGAAACCAAATAATACAAGTAAATCTATTAATTTTCTTGCATCTTAAAAATGTTCAATACAATTACATAATATTATATATTTATTAAAGATTTGCTATACAACATATTTCGGAGACCGTAAGATTTTTTTTATTTCATCCCTCTTTTTGGTACGCTATTTGTAATAATAAAATATTCCAACATGAATATGAGGTGAAATTGTCATATGTCAAATTCATTCATTCAAAGCCAAAAGGTTTCTTTGACCATAGACAAATATATATTGAATGTTATTTCCAAAAGAAATAATTTCATTGAAGTTTGTTTTATCAATCAGATGCCTCCAACCCAAGAAGCATAAATTTCATATCTCCTTGTAAATAATACATAATTTAATTATATTTAATAAATTTGTTGATTAAATATTATATAAATAGGATTAAATACGCTGGGTTGAAATAAAAATAAATGAGGTCACGGCCAAACAAGTGTATAACACTCAGAGGAAGCACGGAAACTGACCCTTCTCCAATAGGGTTCTATATTGGAAATCTCACCATTCTCTAAAAATAGATAATTTCTGCTTGTTTCGTCAAGGAGGACGAATTCACACAGAATGCGAACAACCGAACCAATCATAAGGACGCACGAACACACCCAGGTAGCAGCGGCATACAACCTCTCTAGACCCTGTGTTAGATGAAAAGTCGAGCAGGGAGCCAATAGAGCTCAAACATCTACTGGTATCAAAATCGCGAAACCGGTGCATAATTCAAATTCAGACGCGTAACAAGAAATATATTTCATTGTCTCTTATTAAAAATACAAAATTTTAATTAGAAAATATAAGTAAGAATAATACTTTAACAAGAAAAAATAATGAACAATTTAATATAAAATTATTAATTATAATATCATTTTATTAGTTACAAAATTAAATTATTAATTACTATATTAAATTATTAACTACAATATTAAATTATTAATTACAATATTAACTTATTAATTATAATATACAATTATTAATTATAGTATAAAATCAATAGTTACAATTATTAATTATAATATAAAATTATTAATTATAGTATAAAATCAATAGTTACAATTATTAATTATAATATAAAATTATTAAGTATAATATAAATTTAATATGTATAATGTAGAAATGACTATTTATTGCATTTTCTGTGTGGGAAACTTTAGTTTCAGAGAATTTAATTGTTGTAAAACATATGTTGGTAATTGATCTCTTTAAAATTCAACTATTTTATAAAAAAATTAAATTTACGTCCAAGTTAAACCAGTGAAGGTTGCCGTACTTTACAAGTTAGGCTACGATCTCGGATTTCAAAGTGTGTTTGTTACTAAATAAATTTATTTTACCCATGAAAGAATCGAACCCACGAGTTACAATAAAATAAGCGGCGTCTGATGTCTACTCTTCTAGAAGGAAATCTATTTAAGGAACACAAGAAGGACGCGGTGAGATGTTACACTTTTGGTTTGACCTTTTCAAGGGCTGGGGTTTTCGACGACCCGTTTAGTAGAAATGTCATTCGACCCAAATCAATAATGCCAACGAATTCATCTATTTTTCAACAAAATTTATCAGGGTAATATTTACATGTTAAAAGGAGAGCCGTGTAGCGGTGAAAAATGACTAGAGTGATTGATTATGCTTTTAAAATAATATATCGCTTTGAGTAATAGAACTATAGATGGGTTTTGAGACTAAATCCATATCTTGTCTCACAGCAGATGATTCTATAGTGTGAGTGTTTAAATTCATGTTTTAATGATATCAAAATAAATACCACTTTCCACGTATTATTATTACAATTTCTAACAAATCCACATTTGCATGTTAAATTTGATAACTCAGTATTCAATGCACCCCACCCCCGCAACTATTTTAATACATCCATTTATCTATTTATTTCAGTAGATCTAGAGAAGGAATGGATGAAATGTCGGTGTTAATCCTAGCACATTGTATTTTTTCCAGAGTATGACACAGTCATGGAGTTCAATTTTCAACACGAAAATTGGCCTCAAGCAAATTCGAATCCAAAACGTTATTATCAGTCGCATTAAAAAGTTTTATGTAAACAGTCTTAATGCAAAATGTTCCCAACAGTTGCACAATTCTGCATGTCTTTTAATTATCTCTAATATTATATTAGCGATTTGTATTTTTTACTTATCTGTCTCCAGTCCTACTAATTTTACAAGAGGAGGAAGCAAGTATATTCAATTGAATCTTTTGGCAGGTGGGGGTCTGCACAATAATTTGTGCAGTGATAAAAACGTTAAATATTGCGTGTTTAATTTTGCAATCTAAAAGAACCATAATAACAAACGTTTATTATTTTTGTAATAAACGTAGCAATATGGATAAATAAATTAATAACACCCTATTCTCCTCCACAAATTTCGTATAAATACATCGATCTCCTGGCTGGTGGGGGCCGATATATACAGACATGATTAAAAATGAGTGTCAAAAACTCCACAATGTTTTAAATGTTTATTCCAGAGCTCCAGTCACGAAAAAACCTATAAAGCTACAATATTATTGTAGTAATTACGTACTTGAAACTTAGGTATAGTTAATCACATATTTAAGAAGTACGAAGAAAATGAAGGTATAAAAAAATAAAAATCAGTTTTACTTATTATAAATTTAATGTTCCACATATGGAACAATGGCAGCTTCACGCTATAGAAATGATCGTTCTATTCATTGTTTCCTACGTTGTTTTCTTCGTACAAAACTGAACACGAAAATTCATGGAACTACTAATTGCTTTTCTAAGATCTTCAATTTTTCTTACCAGTGAATAACAGTGCGTTCAGATCAGCTTTTAGTGAACAGTTCTTTTTAGTTTCAGTGAAAGGCAGTGCTTAGTGAAGATCAGTGCAGTGCCGTGTTTTGTGAACATCAGTGATTCGCGTGATTATTAGTTATTGTACTGTGTATTAAGAACTGAAGTAACTAGCTTATATTGTGATTAGTAGTGAAGAATAATTTACCAAGTGTGTAAAAATGTTAAAGATTGTTTGTTTAATTTTGCAATCTAAAAGAACCATAATAACAAACGTTTATTATTTTTTTTAAATCAATAATTGAAGGAAAATGTTATGTATTTGCTAGCATTCAGGTGGGTATATGGATTTTTCTATTTTATGTGTTATGGTTTTAACCAATGATGTTGCTGGACCGTTCGAAAGTTAGTTCTGGAATAAAAATTTAAAGCATAGTAGAAGTGTTGACCTTTTTCTTAACCATGGATGTAAGCAAGTACATCATTAATTCTCTTATTTCGGACATAAATTGTTGCCATCGGACGAGAAAAAAAGTGGTTTAGAGATGGGATAAAGTTTTATTAATTATTCATAACTAATGTAAATGGAATTGGGAAGCAATAACACTCATTATTTTATAAATGTTCGTAGAATTTCGCTATTTATTTTAATGTAAGTTTTGCTTGAATGAAAAATGAAATTCCTTACAGAAAGGTAGTTTGGCAGAACTGCCTCTAGTCATTGGTGGTCGTATTCGTTACTCAGGTGGCTGAGCATTCGCTTCCTCTTAGACTTGCATTTAGGTAATATTTTCTCATCCTTTATTTCCCGTTAATTATCACAATTAAGGAATGAATATGTTCGTCACGGCTTTAGCAATATTATTGGCGTTATCAATAGAACTCCTGCATGTGAGATATGGACTTGTCGAGTTAGTCCTATTGAAAATATAAGTCTAGAATGTAGGTGATAGCGTGAGAAGTGTTTGATATCGGAAACAGGAGCTGTGACATGTAATGGACGTGAGAGGCCCTCAAGACGTAGAAAAGAGTAGGTCTCCGAGGTGAATACCAATGGCACGGAAGCAAGGGGAGGTGGCCAATGAACAGGCAGTGTGTGAAAAGGCAATTTTGGCGAGTAGGGACATCGGTGAATACAGAACGGTCTTTCCGTTTGTCTTCCCTCGAGTTTGGCTCTCAGGAGAAGGAGAAACTCGGAGTTTTTCAGTATTTATTCAAATTGACACATTATTTTTACTCAAGTTTCTTCTCATCGCCTTTTTTTTTGCACTGACACCATTTTATTCCACCAACGAATACAGTTCCAAACTCGGTGAATGAGTTTGATGAATGTAACTAATAAGGTGTTTTAAAGAAAGAAGAAATTTATTTGGATGGCTATGAGGGCTTTTTTTTTCTCCTTATAGTAACCCTATGAGGAGTTATTTATTTGAATACAAGTTCCATTGCCACATGGCATATTACATGTATGGTTATTAAATACATTTTTATTTTTCAATATATATACATTAATCAACTATCTCCTCAAATATAATATAAAAATAAATAAAATATTAAAATAAGTAAGATAATTACAAATAAAATTAATAAATGAAATGAAAAAATAAATAAATAAAATAAGAACAAAAACAAATCAATTAAAGTTAAACTCAACCGATGTTTAATTTGCGAGTCTATGTAAGGTAAATACATTGAATTATAATTCCCATCCCTCACAATCAACTAAAGATTCTAATGTATTTTTGCTACATCCATATCTGTACTTTTGATAAACTTTATAAGTTCTTTATTATATTTGTTAAATATAATATGTGGTGGTTCTGGCCAATTACTTCCTTTTAAAATTATGTTCATTATTAAATTTGATCTATTTTGATTAAATATTGAACAGTCATAAAGTATATGTAAAAACCTTTGTGTTGTCTGTAAGTCGCAAGTACATTTATCATTGTCTTGAATTTTAA
The DNA here is from genome assembly GCA_019009955.1 of Riptortus pedestris. Lineage (NCBI taxonomy): Eukaryota > Metazoa > Arthropoda > Insecta > Hemiptera > Alydidae > Riptortus > Riptortus pedestris. Next base: position 74,949,142 of record CM032230.1, on the reverse strand, counting down.
ATCTTGTTAAATAAATTCCTGTCTGTCCATGTTCCGTTAGAAATTGTGTGCATTTATGATGGTGACTCTTAATTGTGCTGCAGTTGTTGTGAGTTATATTTGGTATGTATTGATGTAAGCTATAGGATTTGTTACATGTCGTCCATTCTCTGTTCCACTTATGTATTATGACGGTACGTAAGTCTTTTTTAATGTATGAAAATGGTAAGAGAAAGAAATCCTTTAAAATACAAAACAAGAAAACACAAGGTTAACAAGTGTAACGTAATTCAAATAAAGGGTTAGAACCGCCAATATAAATGATACTATTGTCATACCTCTCGGTGGAGACCGTCGTCACTGGCTGATGGTTGAGTACCGCTGGCAAGCGCTTTCGATGCGATGGCATCATCTTCAAGCCTGTCGATAGTTGTACTGAGTTGGTTGTCCGTCAGTCAGTGAGTTTTATGCTCTGTTCACCGTACTAATTGTTAACGTTTAGTCCAGATCTGTTTACTTACCACTAAGATCTGTCAAACGAGGGATGTTGATGTTCAGGTGAATTGTTTTTGTGTGGTGGGTTGTTTACGTTTTAAATCAAGATCTGTTTACTTACCACTCAGATCTGTCAACTAATACGGTGAACAGAACATAAAACCCACTGACTGACGGACAACCAACTCAGTACAACTATCGACAGGCTTGAAGATGATGTTATCGCATCGAAAGCGCTTGCCAGCGGTACTCAGCCATCAGCCAGCGACGACGGTCTCCACCGAGAGGTATGACAATAATATTAAAGTGGAACTGTAGCTGGCGCTATGATTACATAATTGCAAATTACCATATCTATTTTTTTTATTTCAATATTACAGAAATATGACATCAATTTTCCGGGTCTTCTGCTACATCCCGTCGACTTAAAACCCATGTGGACGGCCATGGTTGTGGCTTTTAAGTCAGCCGTTCTAAAACGAAAAATTCTAAATAATGCACGCAATGTGCACAATACACAATGCAAGTATTCAGTTTGATTGTTCAGTGATCTTACTGGAGTACATATCTGCTGGGAAGACCCCATTGGTCCATGCCCACACAGAGCAAGTGGTTTGAATGTGCAACTTCTCAATTTTCAAAGTCCTCCAAGTAATTGATTGAGAATAAGATCCGGAGACATTGGACGCTTGCTCCTAGATGGAATCAATAGGCTTCATTGGGAGCGACTCACTCGAAACTGGAGACTCCTTGCTTCGGGAGTGATTGATATTTTGGTAATAGATTTAAGTTTTTTTTTGGGGGGGGATAGACTAGTGATTAGTACAAATGTAATTTAAAACATTTCATTTTCCCAGAGAATCTGGAGTCGATTCCATATTAATAGCTCAACTCTACTTTTGAGTAGGAAAGCTACTCACTATTTGAAGTGAGCCTAAGTGATTTAACGGATGCAACTTCGTTTGATTGAGTTCGGATTAGCAACTTAGCAGGCTTGTTTCATTCGGATCGACTGATAGATGGTGATTGGTAATATTGTCTATTTTCAATAATTCGCATATTTCTAATCACTGTGAACAACTCTTGGGAATTTTCCTCTGCCTATTCATTAACAGAAACCGACGACCGCATAATTTAGACGACCGTCTCTTCCGGCTTCCTACGATATATATGGAATGTATCGAAAAGTTCTCGCCCTCCATTATGTCTTCTATACTCACTAAAATTCAGAATTATGTATTCAGAACTATTAAGGACTTAAAATGTCGTACGCACAATTGATGTGTAACTTTTGTCAACACTATTTGACACAATGTATCTTGAATTGAAATATAAGTTAATTGCCACAAATGTTGATTGACGCCATATTAGTGAAGATAAACTGTGTAAACTGGTTTACTTTCTACGCAAATTAAATTATTTTAGATTATTAGAACCACTCCATTTTCCGTTGGGACAAAGCAAAACAGGTGGCACAATTACTAAGCTAGTAGGACTGATTATTTATGGTATTGTGCTAGCTCCACTAGAAACCTTAAACTTTCCAGACGTGGGCATTTAATAGTTTATCTCACAGGTAAAGTCACGGAGTCAAACATGAAAAATAAATTCTATTTTCAACGGAACACTATTTTAAATTAAGTTCAAAAATCAGGCAGTAAACGCAGATTCATTATTCTTCAGTAAATTTGGAATGCTATAAAAATTACGTCACAGAAAATTGCACTTCTATTCTGATATCATAAAGGTACTTTAGAGACATACAGTTCTATTTTGGTATAATATATTAAATTATGGTCTTTGACTAATATTAAGAAACGGGCTCAGGTTATACAAGTGATTTCTTGGTTAAGACTTTAACCTTATTTATCTAGGCAACCATAGTGTCTTCGGTTCAATTCTCGAGAAGAGTGTGGTAACTTGAATATAACCTCTCCTCAATTAGATAAAGAATAAAGTGGACTTTAGTAAAAAAAAAACAATAATATTACTATGAGTTTCTTCATACACAAATTAAAAAGAATCAACAAATACATAAGTCTTTATAATTAAATATCAATTATTATAACTCAATAACCTATTTAATACTGAGATAAAAGTTTCTACATAGCAGAGTAAATTATTATTGAATATTAAAAAAAAATATATTTATTAACGTCCATTTTCTGCAACTAAGGCTAATTGGGACGAGTTATCTGCATGTTACCACTCTTTTCTAACTAGGGTGGGACAAATGATTTTATTTAATGAATTCCGTCACTAAATAAATTCCTCTGCCCAGGCAGGAATCGAACTCGCCACTCTAGGTTTACCATGTGAGATTAAGGTCAACGCTTTAACTTCATTAAGATTCTTTTAAGAGCCCCATTGAATATTAAATAAAGATAATCGTGAGTGGTATCGGTTTATTCGTTTTTAACAAACTGAGAACGGCTTAAAATACATTCACATGCAAACATAATGAGGATTAATAATATATCCAAATGTATTTGAACCTAATAATTAATATGTGAAAATTAGTTTTGGACAATACAGAAATATAAACATAGGACTTCCATATTGACACAGCTTAATGGTAACTATTGTTAACATATAGCAGAGATCAAAACATGTTGCGCTCACAATGCAATAATTTATATACCTGGAATCCTCCTCCCTATCTATTTATTTATCAATCTGTCATTTTATCTATATACAAACATAAATGCATTATCCAACAATGACATTAGAATTGATTGACCCAATAACAGGTGTGCATTGTTGTGGATGAAATGAAATGTGTTTTACTTCCATTAAATGTTAGCGTAATAGGATATGTCAAATAGTTTTATTTTCTATAAACAATTTTCTAATATTTTGCCAATCAAATACTATACATATTTTTGAATAGCATTTATACTTTACATTTGTTATTAAATTAGACCAAATTCTATGGATACATATAATAAAATCAATCTACTTAAAGAAGTACATAGAATAAATTAGTTTCGTTACCAATCCTAATACCACTCCAAATATATAACATACATAATATAATTTATTACAATGTTAAATTATTGAATGCTGACAAGCTTTATAAATGAGGAGAAACTTTTACTCAGAGTGATGACGTCTGTTGATGGTAAATGATTTTGTTGGGGGAAATACTCGATTGCATATGTTAACGCATTGCATATTAACACTGCAGTAGGCGTGCCCCTCGTCAGTACAGTAGGCGCATATCATCCCTCATATGACTTGCCGTCTTTCCTTAAGTATTAAAGTAAAAAGGTTAGTTTTATTACTATTTATTTATTAACGTCCACTTTTTGCAACTTAGGCTAATCGGGACGTGTTATCTACAGTTTACCACCCTTTTCTAGCCAGGGTGGGATTTTAGGACGTTATTTAATGAATTTCGTCACTAAATAATTTCCTTTGCCCAGGCGAGAATCGAACTCGCCACTCTAGGTTTACCATGTGAGATAAAGGTCAACGCTTTAACTCGCATGGCTAACCTAAGCCCCAAGGTTAGTTTTAATTTAGCCTGTACTAATATTCGTATAAAAGTTATAATTGATACATTGTATGAAGAATATACATGATTTATGATTATATAAAAAAAAAATAGTTCACACATTACCTTGGCATACACAATATAAAATTGATACATACATATGTTATACATACACATTATATAGTCAGGTTTATAAAATAAAATAGTTAAGTAGGTTTATAAAATGAAATAGGGCCATTTCCTAAATGAATTACTTGAAAATTGATTCCCGAAATATTCAGAAGAGAAAAAAAATACTACCATAGGCTACCTTCTGGTATTTCTCGGTACATTATAATGTGAACACATTTTATCCAATATGTCCACACCTACTTTGGTTTGATTATAATGTGTTATAGTGGAAGGCTTTTTTTTCTTTTCTCTTGTTCTCTCATTTATTTCTCCATCCAAATGCATACTTGATATAGCCAATACATTTCTAATTTTGGATTGATTTTTTGGAACATAGGAAACCAGGGTGCCCTCCTTCCTATAAGCGAAGATGCTTGAATTTATTTCTCTATTTTTTATACTTTTAAGCTCCTTGTAAATCTGCCACTGCACTACTTACGAAGGTAGTCGCGCGGGATCTCACAGATGCCTCTAGATAATGCGCAGTACTGGGTAATCAGAACAGGGTTGAAACAGTACTGGTGGAAGACTCTAGGCATGGGAAGAAGGTAGCTAGGGTGGGGGGCACCCAGGTTCTATCCTTTACTCAGCAGTTCAAAAAGTTTCTCCAAGTCATCTCTTAGATGACTTCCGACTACTGGAGTGTTAAGCACAGAGCATCTGTACCAGATAATATTCTTCTTTGAGATTTAATACTGAATGCACTATGATATGAATTCCTCGTTTTAGATTCAAAATTTACAACGTCCAGAACTTTGAAATATCTCCTTTATTATGAAACCGATCGAATTTTATGGAACAAATATTGCACTTCTGTCTTTGTTTATTCGTATATTAAGATAGTTATTCCTGTTCTTGTTTTCAGCCTTCAGTAAACCTCCACTTCTACTCATCGGATTTTTAATTATAAATATAGAATACAAGGTGAGATGAGATTAGTAGTGTGGCATTACAGAACTTAGGAAATCTGTTCAGTTTACGCGGACCCTGCGTGAAGGACTTTTTACTGTTTGGGAATCATTTTTTTTAGGGAGGGATTTAATTCAATGCCTTCGTAAAAATGACTCGCTGAATGATTGGCATTGGACTTTTTATGTCCAGATAATTTCAAGCTATGCAGTCAACTAGAGAACTACTTTAAATCCTTGTGAAACCGTCTCCTCTATGACTAAATTGTATGACCCTAAATTATATTCTAATTTGGTTTTTCCAAAATTGTAACTAGCATCTACATTCAAGCGCCTGCAGAAGGTAAAAAAATGATTTACTTTCCACGCTATTTGTATTGTTTCGCCCCAGTATGTCAAAAAAAGTATCTTGGTTCCCACATCACTCAAAACCTACTCAGACATTAACCATTGACTGTTCAACTATGAGTTTTAACATGGAAGAGGGGGAATTTAAATTGTCCAATTGTTGTTAAATGTATTTAGGCGCCTATCTTTTGGATATTGACTTTTGGACATAAAATTAAGCCCTTTGATAGTCAAAGACATTGACGCATTAGAGACTGGAAATAGACATGAGGTATAATATCGCCACATACCAAATGGTCCATATAAATAAATATTTTTAGTAGCAATTCATTTGTGTTCAAGAGGATTTAAAAAAAAAAAGAATTAGTTGCTAAAAGACTTATTGAGTAACCAATGAATTCACACCAAATGAAAGCAGTACTGGATGCCTTCACACAGTGACAGAAATGCGGAATGTTATACAAATAACACGAATTTATTGTAAAAATACGGTTTATTAAATGAATCTACATTGAACCGAGTTTCTTGAAGTAAAGGATTAAAGTCCCTTACCACATCTCTATGTAACTTGGTCTAGGTCCTTGGTACATGAGGCAAGCACGGAAAATGAGGTTCAGATAAATCCATTCCATCGTAGACTTGTACTGTGCGCATGCCGCATTTACACTGAAGCCATATTGTGTTTTATGTGTCTGCACCTGCTGCAAAGCTGGAGGAGGGGTATGGTTAATGAACTTACTGCTTGTACTCCAATGTATACTGTAAGCAATATTAGAGAGGTGGTTAGCAAACTTAGAACTACACTTAGTTAGTTCTATTTTAGAGAAGAAGGGGATAGAAAGGGTGAGAGAGAGAAAGAGTGAGTGTGTGTGTGAGAGAGAGAGAGCGAGAGAGAGAGAGAGAGAGAGAGAGAGAGAGAGAGATACTAGTTAAGTAAAGTTAAACAGGACATATTTTCCAAACGGAAATCGTTTAGCTTTGACGTTAGTTGGTCATCTCCACAAACGTCCTTCGTTACTAGTTAAATATCTACTTCAGTCCTCGTTGCAGCTGCTGTTTATTTAGAAATATATTTTACAGGAAATCCATATTCATCCGGTTGGTCTTGTTGAGTTTAATTTATTCTACTTGTTCTAACTATCAGTGTTGTATGTATATTTAAACTTTAAAAAAATCATTTTGACGCGTAGAATTCAAATATCATGAATTCCAGTTTTCTATACTGAGTATGATCTATTAGAATGAGTTCATCTTAAATAATGTACGTCAAGGGAGGGGGTGTAAGATTATGAAATAAATTTGATTAAGTTTTTTTTTTTTTTTTGTTTTTTTTTTTTATATGTAGATACCTTATTTAGTTCCATTCATTCAATATATATATATATATATATATATATATATATATATATATATATATATATATATATATAATTATAACCTCTGTCTGTAAATTGATTTTTTTCGCGAAATTTCACGATAACTTTTCGTTTCACATGTCATAGACACCATAACTGCATTTTGTTTCTTTGGTGTCTGTTTGTTTGTTACCTTTTCACGCATAAACGGCTGAACTGAATTTTATGAAACTTGGTATGTGTATTACTACTAACCCAACTTAGACTTTAAGTTATATTAATTTCCTCTGGAGTGGGGGTTATAAGGTACGCCTGAAATTAAAAATAGCGATATTTCGTTTCCTATTGGTTTTTCGGCAAATATAAAAATAACAAAAGTTGTTTATTTTGTTATTTACAGTAACGTTTGTCATATACACTTTATTCGTATACCGAATTATAAACGAGATATACGCTAAAACCTTATAGCGGAAGTGAACAATTTTATTTGGGACAAAAGACCCAACCGAAATAGATAAAACTCGATATGTGTATTAACACTAACGCTTTCATTATAATAAGCCATACCAACATTTCTAGCAACGGGCAGTAGTGGGGGCTGTAAGGGAGGCATGAATTTAAAAATAGCGGTATGTCGTTTTCTATTCGGTTTTCGGCAAATATGAACATAACAAAAGTTGTTTATTTTGTTATTTAGAGTAACTTTTGTAATATTCATTTTTGTCTTTTAACAAAGTATAAACGAGATATACACTATAAACTAAAGCGGGAGTCAACTATTTTACTGGGCGCTAACGATTAAACCGAACTTAACAAAACTCGGTATGTCAATTAGCTTTAATACTTTCATGATTATAAGCTATATTAAAATGTTTAGGTTAGAACGGGAGTGGGGGTCATAAGGGAGGCCTGAAATAAAAATTCGCGATATTTCATTGTCTATTTGTTTTTCGACAAACATGCACATAACAAAATTTGTTTACTTTGTTATTTAGATTAACTTTTGTTTTATACATTTCTCCAGGAACAATGAGTGGAGCAAGTAATTTGCGTAGAAATATTGATATGCTCAACAATTCATTCTAATTTGAACTATCAGGTACCTCACCTGGAAACATTAATTCAAATCTACGTTAATATTTGGTCTTTAATAACAGAAATCTATGCATAATGCACAGGAGACGGGAAATATAACAATATGGAGGACAGTGAAGTCTTACATAAAATATTAATTTTATTATTAACAAATGCCAACAACGGGTATAAACCCTAAACATTGGGATGGGTAAATGTCAAAATAGTGTGCAAAATAAAGCCTTGCCAAAAAAATACCATCACCATTCAGCCTCAAATCAATTCCCGGGCGAAGCCGGGTATCTGAGCTAGTATATATATATATATATATATATATATATATATATATATATATATATATATATATTTCTCAAAAAAATACCAAATCCAAGACTGGACGGTTATGGGGCTACTGTTCGGCTCAAGAGGAGTACTCCATCATAAAACGGTGAAGACATTAATAGAACTTGGTCTGACAAAAGATGATTTGAAGGAATTATCCCAACTTACCCTAAAATTATCTATAATAATCATCAATCATCATTTATATTAAAAATAAAGATGAAAATATTAAGCTGCACTCTCACCTGAGATACCCCCCTAATTTGCACCATTCAATTTATTCCAAATTTTCATTTTCAATTTAAACAAAATTAAAAAAAAAAGAAAAAGATTTTTTTCTTGTTTCCGACCCAGATCTATTTTAAACTTAGGTGGTCTTTACGTCTGTGTGTGTGTGTTTTTTTTGTTTAAAAATTAAGAAAACTGTTATTGCTATTAGCCTTCACATCAACAATTGTTTAAAATTCCAAATTCAATCCTTTAAACTCACAATCGACTTAATGATACATTAATTTTCACAATTGAGGCTAAACCAAATCTATATACTTTTTTGTATATAAGAATATTTATTATAAAAACACTTTAAGGGCTTGGCAATGGCCGGAAGATAAATGTCATCAATTTGGATTATAAGATCCAAGTTCGAGCCAACTAAAGTTTTGATGAAATCCAATAAGCCCTATTGCGTTCCATTAAGGAAAGAATTTCTTCACTTACTCATTTCAGGTCAAGTTCCTCGTTCAGTTCAAGTTTACCGTTCTTCAAGCTAATCAAATAGTTCTTGTAGTTTGGCTCATCGATCAGCAGCCTCCACATCGATTCATACATTAAAACCTTTCAACACTTTTCTCTCTTGGACTTATCCTCTTCATGAAAATTATATTGGAATTAAAAGAATCCCAATCAGCTGACACATCCTTACATTAATGTTGGAACATGTAGTATGTTAATGCAGTGTTACGATATTCGAAGTGTGGAATGAAAAACTTGTCCCTCAAGTTGAGGGGTGAGATTGTTTCGTTAGACCTGTCTTATTCCTAATTATTATTCATAATTATTACAGTTTAAAACCACAAAGATGATTGCATTTTTCAGTAATCAAATTGTTTATTCAAGAGTCATATTTCTTCTAGTTTAGAATTATTTCAATGATTGGATATTTCCATGATGGGTATACAAATAATTTTTGGTTTTAAAGTGTAAAAATATATTGTAATAGCTATAGGATTTATAGTGGAGGGAACTTCACTCAAAATAATAATTGTTTCTACACATAAGAAAATATATATATATATATATATATATATATATATATATATATATATACATGGTTGCATAAATACATATTTCTTTGTGTGTGCCTGCGTGGTGCTGCTACGAGTATAACTGCAGTTTTAGGTTGGGGGATATAGCATTTTTTTTTATTTTATTTATGCCCACTTTTGCTACTATGGTGAATTGGGACAGGTCACCACTCTTTTCTAGCCATGGTGGAACTAAGGAATCTATTTAATGAGTCCGTCACTTTTCAATTCCTATTGCCCAGGACGGCAATCGAAATCGCCAATCTAGGTGTACCAGATGAGGTTAAGACCAACGCCTTAACTCACATGGCCAAACTGAGCCCATAGAAAGCTTATGAATGACATAAAAATTATTATAGAATAAATATTTTGCAATTTATTTCCGATGCATATTTCCATTTCTCAAACATTAATTGGGGTAGTAATAATATTCCTCCTAAAGAAAAATGAGATATTAAAATTGTGCTGATGGCTCGAAAGATATTCTAAATATTCACTGATCCCAAGGAGATGATGTCTATGTGAGCGCAACCACACACACAGATATACATAAAAACACACTTAATATTTAAACTTCCATTTTTTAAAGAATATTTATGAAAAAAGATAAGATGCAATTAAGGATATAAGTATTAAATCTATGATGATCTATGATTCTCAACAAACCTCTCCTCCTCTTGCTGGATAACGAATTGAAAAAATAATTAATTAATTAGATCTATCATTAAAATATTTCAAACATTTAATTCATATTTTTTTTTTGTTTAGCATTCATGGACGGTGTGCCCCAATTTATAACTGAAGGAAGGCACTTCAAAGTTGTCCAGCACAATAGCCTCATTCTACCCTGCAAAGTTGTTAACATTGGTAAGTAAAGTATAATTTTGTTTATTAATACTTTTTAGAAGAAAAATAATTGTACCAATTAAAGAAGCAATGTGATTCTTTTTTTTTATTTTCTTGTGGAAATCGCCTTAGGAAAAAGGTCAAGAAATAGGCTACAGCATGAGGGTGACAGTAACTTTTATATTTGATGTGTGTGTGTGTGTGTGTGTGTGTGTGTGTGTGTGATCAATAATCAACTGAGCTTATTCTGAGCTGGAATCTTAAATCCTGAAGAGATTTATCATCATAGCGTAACACGAGGAGTGGCAAATTAAAATGAATCCAAATATTTATGAAAACATGATCAGGTCTCAATTTTGAAGAGAAACAATGGAATTAATTTAATACGAATTCTTCTATTAAGGGTACATTTGATTTATAACCATTTTTTATAATCATCAACTAAAAACCTTAATTTAAAATTGTCTAGCTACAAAATCTTTGGTTATTACACGAACGTAGTACGTTCTTGAATTATACAAAAATGCCAGAAGAGAATTTATCACCTTTTTTTCTGATAATACTAATATATACTATATGAAAAATCATGCATACTTAAACATAAAAGAGTGCTAAAATTTCTTAATTTCCATCCAATAGCTAATTCCATGTTTCTCACGTAAAGGAATATGACTGTAATATGAGAAAAATTAATTCATTATTTAGTGTATAATTTAAATAATTAATTATTTTTCCACAGAACACCATTTTCAGCTATTCTATTCTGAAATTCGTCCAATCACCACTTTTCCCTCACAGGTACAAGGTATGACTAGACTTTATATACACATTTTGCCATAGCATTTCATGAAAATGAAAGGTTCATTGCACAATTAATCCAGACTTAACATTTTTACAGAAAAAACACTTTTATTTCAACCCATCAACGATGGTTAACGCAGCTAGTTTCATATAAAATTTTAAAAACTGAGTATTTTATTTTTATTTCCTTTAGTCCAAGATAAAATAAATTGATAGTTTCGTGCCTTTATTTACTCGGATAGCAGTTTCAAAACTTTCATTAAAGATTGTATCTTAGGGCATCGTAAATTATTAACAAAACAATTAGAGGATATGAATTTTTAAGAAAGCAAAGATTTATACAGTTGGAAGTCTGAAACAATTTAAAAGCACTACCTATAATAACTTTGAACATCTTAAACAAGTGACGGGAACACTTCGGGAAACAGTTGAAGAAAATGGAAGACAAATGAATCCGATGTTACAGTTTCTTGCCAATGTTTTTGTATACTCTCTCCATTTGAAAAGTCCATTAATTACTTTCTCTTTACCGCCTAAGAACACAATTCAATCTAAATATTCATGTTATTTGTATGAATAATTACATTATATTTAAACTGGCTATTTAGGAGTAATATATTTATATATTTAAACATATGCTTATTATTCCAGTTGTGGAATTAATGTCCCAGTGAATTAAATAAGTATAATATTTTGAAAATCAAAGAAATTGTTATAGAAAATAGTTGTTCGAAATGGTACAACTTGGATTATATAATGAATTAGCAAGTATTAAAAAAGGTCTGTCACGCAGGGGCTTTGTAAACTAAGCAGGTTTCCCACGTGAAGTTATACAATAGATGAATCTACAAAAGGGTAACACCTAACACCTCACACACCACCGTGAATATTATATGAATAAATACAAACATTAATGAGAAACCTTTCAGTCAATTTTAATAAACTCTCAATGGAATTGTAAACCAACAGGTCAGGCAATCTCAGAACAGATAGATAGAAATATTCTTCACCGGAAAGAAAAACAATTACTGAAATATATATGAATATAACATATTAATTTTAATGAAAACTATTTAGTATATCAAGTTCTATAATTTATAATGAATCGGAATAATTTTTATCTTAATCTCTCATATTTTATATCACCCAAAACTTAAAGCAGGGCGGGGGGGGGGCAACAGAACATATTTGCATGTATCTCGTATAATCAAGGTCTCTTGAAAACAATATTTGGCATTTACGCTTCAAATAATGTCGTTTGTTATGTGACACAGTATTGTGTACGTGACATGTACTGGAGTATTCAAGACAGAGAATAAATGTATATAAAGGTATTTAAAGGAAATGTAATTTGCAAAAAGATTGGTTTTATACAATTTTTCGAACCGACATATAGTAACAGAGATATTTGGAATTTTCGAAAATCCCTCCTCCAGCCCCCTCCTCCTTCCACTGGTTCGATTTCAGCCACTAACGAACAATATCTTTCTTTTTACATAAAACGATTAAATATCGAGTTTTGTAACGATCAAACAAAAATTGCTACTGATAGAGCGTTAAAAGACATACGTCCTCAAGTGCTGGTTTCCATTAAGGGAACTCTGCTGAAAATATGGACACTTTTGAAATTTCTTTTGAAAATGAAAAGCAAATTGATAGATCTTCATAATAATTAGTTTCCCAAGAGAGATGGCACATCCTGTAGAATGTAGTTTATGAAAAAAGAAAAAAAAAAAAACATTCTCCCAAACCGATACTTTAAAGGGCTTTGCTGACTCTTCTAGAATATAAAGAAGAAATATAAAGTTTGGAGTCTCCAGTTTAATGGCGAGTATACTCCTCTGGCCACAAAACTATTTCATATATTTCGAAGTTAGACGTTTCATCTAGGTCCATTTGAAATATATTTACCATTGAGTTAATAAGAAACATTATTTATTATAATTAAAATAGCCTCACTTTTTAATATTCCTATATATTTAATATGCATTAATTAAAATGACAGTTATGGATACCTAACTAATGTAATGCCCATGTAAATAAATCTATGAAAATATTTTATTTGGTTGAATAATATGGAGGACACATTATTTTACTTGAATTATTGTTTCAGAAAAACGTAGAAATGAAGACATATTAATTAATAATTTTGTGCTCTTAAGAGGAAACTTTTAGTTAAGCCAGGTGTTTCAAACTAAACGAAAGTTTCTAAATAAAAGTTACTAAGTTGTAGGATTTCAAAAAGGTCAAAGGTTCGTCTTATTATATTATTATTACAGGAAATGAACGTTTGTTTAAAACAGCTTCTTCTTCAGTATTTTGTGACAAAAAATCATAATTAATGTCAAAACACTGTCAAACTGATTCATTCTCAAATTCAAAATCTTAAATACATTTCTATGATACACATAAAAAACTGTTACAACACCATGGATACTAGCAAACATGTGTTTTTAAACCATATTTTTGGTATAGTATGTAATAATATATGTATAGCTTTTACTTATTCAAACAGTGTATGTGCCTTGTTGGCTCTCTTTCGAGTTCACTATTTTTAAAATTATTAAATTAAAAAATTAATATATATATATATATATATATATATATATATAATTTAGGTAATTAATAAATGGCACAGAAATGGTGTCTGATTACGAATGGAAACACCTAACATTATTTATTTCAGACATTATAGAGTATTTAGGACAAGAATTTTCATCAACAGACAATTGCTTCACACTCTTTAACAAACTTATAATTTAATCGTTTTGGCTTAACAGATCAACCGAATTGTTACTGCGACTTTACTACTGAACAGACTTTCAAACACTTGCCCTATGACTGTAGACTACTAACGGACCAAAAAAAAAAAATTAAAAAATGTAAAACTCCAAAAAGATAATTGAGGAAAAACTACTATTTTATAAATACAACACTCAATTGAAAAAAATATGCTGAAGAAATGTATAACTCTAAGAATTATTTAAAACTCTACTGCCGTTAATTTAATTATTTAATTCATCGTTGAAACCTACATTTTTTATTCTTTTAATTTTTTTTTCTGTTGAAAGTAATTTTATTTTACAAATAATTTATTCAATTTATTAAAAAAAATTTTGTCTCAAGCACATGCTATGTACAAATGGATGTACGGGACGTGTGGTAAATACGTTTAACCCTACAGGAGTTCCCTTCCTGTAGAGTTACTTCAGGGAGGAAATAAATTATATATATATATATATATATATATATATATATATATATACATACATATATTACCTCTAAGAAATTAAAAGCTCGTCAAACAACGTAAAAGTATATATATTTAAATTCTTGATTCTTTGTGAAATGAACTTTAATTTTAAGTTGCTAATTCTTGCAAGGTGTTAAATCATTTCTTATGTAAATGTATTGGATTCAAGTATAAATACTATAACATAGCTATACCTTCTCCTTGAGATTATTAAATTCCCTATTATACTTCACGTTAATCTTCTTTAAGGGTAAGGCTTTCTAGAAGAGAAGAAAAAAAAAGGAAGAAAGGACTTTGTTAAAGGAATAATTGAAGCTGAAGTTAAGAAGATTCGTTGGCTTCAATGGCGGACCACCTAATGGTAGAATTACGATAACAAAGCCAGATCCTTCCGTTCAAACAAAGTCCATATCGCCTTACTTCAATGTCATTTTCAAACAAATCTTTCATTAAGCCCTTCTTCTTCGTACTCTTTGAGGCCTACTTTTGTTTTCTTATATTACCTGGCCAAGTCCAGAGGATAGCAAATTATATTATGTTTCTTTCAATTTTAATATGATTTAAATGAATAAATTTAAAGTATTATAAATTAATTTAACTTAACTTTGTCAGAAAATGTTCAAAAATAAACTTATCATTTTCATTAAGACGGAAAAAAGGTCAGGACAAAACCAAATAAAACAAAACAATGGATACTAAAGAAAACATTTTAAACTAACATATTTTATCACGTGTCACTAGAAAATTACCCACAGAGTTATTTTTTTTGTGTTGGTTGGCAACACTGTTGGTCTTGCGCGGGAAGGCCTTTATTTAAATTCTTCAAAGTTAATCTAGTCATTTCCTGCAAACCTATGTTCGGAGCCCGACTTTTATCTTAAGGACTTTTATTTTTAAGGTTGAAAAGGATCATGGCAAAATGTGCTATGTAACTCAAGGCTATTTTTATTTCACATGTCACAATACAAAATTTTTGATCTGTGTTTATATATTTGATGTTTTTGTTACACGTAATTAGAAAAATATGTCCAATAATCTCTTCTATCTTACTTTTCCATTGGTGTAGTTTTCATTATCGTTTTTAGCATGGATACGCTTTCGGAAAAATTTGGTCCATTATTAGAAAAAAACTCTACAGCTAATATTATCAAAATGGACAATGAAGAAATGAAAGTTATCTCCGTTGTTTATAGCCCCCCCCCTCATAGTAACCCAATAGAAAGTTATTTATTTGAGTATATGTTCCATTGCCACATATTACATCAATTACAATGTTTAAATACAACTTTACAATATTCAGTTGATTATTACCATATAATAAAATTAACAAGTAAGGAAGATCATAACAAATATTAATGAATATGGGAATAACAAATTAAATAAAGTCAATCTCAAACGAGGTTAGGGGGTTTCTCTTCTATTATTTGGGAATCTATGTAAGGAAAATATATTGAATTATAATTCTCTTTCCTCATAATCTTCTTTACATTCTAATGTATTTTTGCTACATCCATAGCTATACTTTTGGTAAACTTTATGCTTTCTGTATTATACTAATGAAATAATATATGATGTGGTTCTGCCCAATTACATCCTTTTAAAATTATGTACATTATGAAATTTGATTTTTTATATGTTGAACAGTCATAGAGTATATGTAAAAACGTTCTTGTTGTCTGTGTGTCGCAATTACTTTTGTCATTGTCTTAAATTTTAAGTCTTGTTAAATAAGGACCTGTGTGTCCATGTTTCGTTATAAATTGTGTGCATTTTTTATGGTGATTTTTAATTGTGATTTTAGCTGTGAGTTATATTTGGTATGTATTGATGTAAGCTGTAAAATTTGTTACATGCCGTCCATTCTCAGCTTCCTTTATGTATTGTGTCGGTACCTGACTCGTTTAATTTGTGATCTAGTTTTCATATTTTGTATATGTTGTGCCTTTACTATGTATTCGCTTTATTGACTTGCTATTAGTCTCGCCTACTTAATTAGTCGACACTATATTTTTATTTTATGATTGGATACTAATATTTAAGTCATCTAAAGTAGTTTTAAGTACAAATAGCTATAAAATTAACTCGAGAGACGAAAATTAGACGACTTATTTTCATTGTACTACACTATTTTCCAAAAATACTGGTAGCAGTAAGTGGAAAAAAAGTATTATAACTAAATCACATGAAAAGGGTGGTATGGGTAGATAAAATTAATGAAAGCTTGCAAATTATCAAGATGCGGTTATTTTACCCATTTGATAAAATGGGGCTTCCTCAGGCTGTGTGTTAAAATAAAAATTAACTAATAATTTATCCACGATATATGTTGTCTGATGTCCCTCCATATGCAAAGTTGCCATAAAATATTCTTTGAATGGCGGAGGTAATTCATAACAGTTACTCTCAGGATTTGTTTTAGAAACTTCCCATTTAGAACTAACGATAACTGATTATGACAAATGTGGACGACACATTTGGGAGACGGCACAATCCCACTGCTTTCCTGTCCCGGATTTAGTTTCGGGAAGAAGAGAGAGAGAGAGAGAGAGAGAGAGAGAGAGAGAGAGAGAGAGAGAGAGAGAGAGAGAGAGAGAGAGAGAGAGAGAGAGAGAGAGAGAGAGAGAGAGAGAGAGAGAGAGAGAGTGAGAGCGAGAGCGGAGGAGTTGCGATCCATCTAGCAGCCGTCTTTCGTCCCACACACCGTCCAATAGCCAGCAAAAACTTACCAACATCACTCCAACCCCCCACTCTCTACCTCCTTCATATAAAAACACTCTTGGAGAAGGGGAAACGAAGACTGATGGAAGAAGAAGGTAAACGACCATACCTTTTCAGCGGGAGTTTCTTTTATTTTTTTTTTTCTTTAACCTCATACATCCTTTTTAGAGACAAACCATTTTCATTTTATTATGATGATAATTACCTGGAAATAGTAATTTAAGCGTAATATAAGAATGCAGTAAACGCTGCCAATCGCAACGTTATGTTTGTATAGTTGCACGTCTGCAGGTCCCATTTTCAAATATTTATTACTAGAAATAAAATAATATTGTTGCGTTTATTACAAAAATCAGTAATAAACGTTATTTATTAGTAGTAGGAAAAGGGGGTTACGAGCACACTTTTCAAAATACCCTAAATCCCCAAAAAAATGATCACGTGATAATTTTAATAATTTATCAAATAATCGTTTAAATGAGTTAAAGTAGTTGAAGTGAGTTAAACTAGTTAAAGTAGTTTTAGCTAAAATTACTTTAACTAGTTCACACAAGCTTCAGAGTTTTTATCACTGCACAATTTATTTAACAACACACTACACACTTGGTTACTTATTCTTAACTACTACTCACAGTATGCACTGATTGCTTTACTGTTCTTGTTATCACACAGTCCAATAATTCACTCACGATCACTAATGTTCACAAAAAGACGGCACTGCACTGATCTACTTCACGAAGTTAACGGCACTGCACTGTCTTACCGCGGTACTATAGTGATCTTTACATAGTCAAGGCACAACACTGTTCTTCAATTAAAGCACTTTACCGCACTGCAGTAAGTCGCACTGAGTGCACTGATGATCACTTGAAGACAGCTGAGAACTAACTAACTGTCGGGGGTTGTACACGCTTATATAGAAGGGCGGTAACATCAAAGGAATCTATCTTGATGGTACTGAACTCTAAATACGTGAGTTTCTCTGTTTAATTTTTTTAGAATTTAATTTTCGCAACACTATGGTATGTTATTTCATTACACGGACACTGTATGTATGATATACTTCTAATTTATATAATTATAAAATTATGAAAATACTACCTTATTAAACATTTATGCATTAAATCATTTATATTATCCCCTACACTATTATCCAATTAGGATTAATTCTTCTGCAGTTTCCAAAACGAAAACCATTATTTTACTGTTTGCTTTTGATTACAATAGTTTTGTGCTCCCCTAATTTAATTTTGAATACAGTATAATACATATTTAAAATAAACTGAAAATGTCGAATTATTATTTAACCTCTATATAACTGAAGAATTATTAGGTAAAGGACAATTCCTTCCTGTCCAAACCTTTCCTTCAGAACCCCTTTTAGAAATGTTTTCACATTTTATGAAAATTTACTTTCCGTCTGTTTAATCGTTTAATTAAAGTAGAAAGATAATGGAAAAACGAAAGGAAAAATAAAATCCTTTTATCTCCCTTTAGCAAAGGAAACTTGATAAAAAGAAAGGATTTCCATTGAATAAAGTAATAATGGATTATAAAAAAAAAATATTAAATATTTAAACCAGTTAATTACGTTCTGTACTTATTTTTAACATAGGAATATTATACGTATATATATATATATATATATATATATATATATATATATATATATATATATATAA
The DNA here is from genome assembly GCA_019009955.1 of Riptortus pedestris. Taxonomy (NCBI): domain Eukaryota; kingdom Metazoa; phylum Arthropoda; class Insecta; order Hemiptera; family Alydidae; genus Riptortus; species Riptortus pedestris. The sequence continues at coordinate 74,930,370 of CM032230.1, read as the reverse complement.
ACTCACACACATACCATTCCAATTTGAATGTAAATTTGCTTCATGAAGGTGTTAATTATAATTGATTTAATATTTCTGTACAATTGTTAAAACTAATTAAAAGTATTTTCGAATTATCATATTATGTTTTTTTATATTTAACAAAAATATATACATTTAATTTAATTTAATTTTAACCCCAAGGAACTTATGTGACCTTCCTTCTCTTGGCTGTCTCCGTTAGAATGCTCTCTGATATATTTAATGGGATGTACGACCTAACAAATCGGATCGCGTTATCTTGGTAATTACAACCCCTAATACCGCGCCAATACTATGTCTGTTAGAAGATATGGTTAATTGGAAAAATATAAATGTCTAAAACTATGTTCTACCGCCAAGGAATGACGATGAACCATTTGTGAAGAAATTCACAATTTGTTTAAAATATATCAATCATAACTCGTAAAATTATACCAAGAAGTGAAAGTACCCAAGGTGGCTCAGTTCTCTACCATACTTGTTGAGCCAAACTTTTCTCTAGGAATTGGTTCAAGATTTTTTTTCTTTACACACCCTTTTGAGACACAAAGCATACGAGTATCTTCCACTTGCCTCTCGTACATCCGACTTACGAATATCATTGGTACACTTACCGGTTTGCTTACCAACCAAAAGTGTCTGATCATCCTTTGTCAGAATGATATCTGGCCTTTTTGTGCATTCCTTATTTGGTAAAATGTAAACCAAAACTATGCAAAATTGTTGGTCAGTAATAAAACCACTCCAGCATGTGCAGATACACTATAAGAATGTAAAATAATAACCAATATCATAGCATGAGAAGCTATTCTTGTTACCCAGTTGCTGGTTCGACTAGTCCTAGGGCGTTTAGAAATTGAGAATGGAGTTGTAACTATATTCATTAGAGACGAACATACATGATTAATTTTCGCTATGTTAATCAAGAGTACACTATAGGACCAGTCCGTTAATCATTTTAGTTTTTACTAATCCCCTTCATATTTTCGTGTCCTAAACTTCTCAGCCTACAATTTTATAAGCAGTCCCAAAGGTTTCTTGCCATAGATGTAACTAAGGGCTTAGCTATGAACGAGAACGCTCAAGAAAGGTACATCCTCTGGAGGTAAGCCTACATCCAGTCCTTGACCTTCGCCAGAGACAGTCTGGTGATTAAGTCACTATATCATGCATAAACTAAGGCATCAAAAGAAACTCCCGAAAGGCAGACGACGCACTGATGCATAAAGGGACGCTGATCCAATCCGTCGCTCTGAAATAAAAATAAAGCTACTCTGATATTTTGTTTTAAAAAAGGACGCTCAACTATCTCCAGGAATGTTGGACTGCTGTTTGCCATATTAGTTTGGTCCACTATTGTCGGAATACGTGAAACTTTGTCATCAAGGGTACCCTGGGTTTCAATACGTGAGGTCTGCCTTCTAGTTGATACCTTGAGCTTTCGGCATTTTCGACCAAAAAGAGAGCCAGACAGACACTAGCCTCCGTGGAGGGTGGCAAAAGAGGAAAAGTGGTCTTCCAATTTAAGATATTTTTGTTTGTTTGTTTGTTCATTAAAGTTTTATGGCGAAAAACTACCATCGCCCAGTAATAATCTCGTTATGGATAAGTACCTGTATTTTGTGAGTGAATTGTGTTTATTTAAATATTAGATATTGTAATGTCCTGATTTATTTAAAATTTAACAATATAAGTGAGGATACAACGAATTTCTTTACACAAATTTGTAATTTAAATTTCTATATACGAATTTGTAATTTTCATAAAATTAAATAATTTATTTAGCTCTTAAGGGTCATCCCCAAGGACCACTGCTATGTTATTGGAAATATTGCATTAGTTTTGATTATTTCTATACGCATGACTTTCTATTAATAGATGGTAGATAGTTAAATTTGTGTTCCCACTTCCCACATATCGGGAGTTGATCTTTTGTCATAAGATAACTATGCGTAAATCTTGCGTGGCCTATTCCGAGTCTTCCTAGAACGACTTCATCTCTCCTTTTGTGTCTTGCCGAATGTTGCCATGGACAGAGGCAGGTTTTTATAGTTTTTAGTATATAGTTCTGGGTTTCGTTCCACATTTGTAGCCAGCTTTTATCAATATCTCGGACCAGTGGGAGGGCAGGATTTTCGAAAATTTGAAATATCTACGTTACTATAAGTCGGATCGAAAAATTTTACAAAAGCATTCTAATTGCAAATCAAATTTACTATGAATATTGTTATATACATTTTTTCTCTATCTGGAATATTAACCCAGATATTTGCATTTTTATTAAATCTGGGCGACTAACGGGCGAGAGTTACTTTCCTGCCAAAATCTAGTTCGGCCGTTTCCTTGAATGGCTCGGCTCTCGTGAAATTTCTCTATTGTAAAACTTCACGTGGGAAATATGCTTAGTTTACGCAGCCCCTGCGTGACGGACTTTTTCATTTCCATCTCTTCCTACGTGGCTTGGAATCCACATGAAGTAGACGACCCCTATTAACTCTCATAGCATTTGTATATAATTTTGTATTTTTTGTACCGTCGGACTCAGTGAGTCGATGATATTTTTAGTATGACCATTGTGAATTTACTAACTCTAACTGATACCTATTCTCTCTTTCTCAATTCCTGAAGGCATATAAAAAAATCCTACGATTTCCTGACCTTTACCCTCAAAAAAGTTTCAGAAAGCACAAAAACATCACAAAAAGTTCTATATCTCTTTATTTCCCCCTTATTTGGAGTAAATCTCTCCAGGTGTCCCAAACAATGGATTTATACATGCATTTTAGGGTGCTAAACTCCTCAGGAGTACCGCCGTGACCGTGTAAGAGTTGCCCGGAATTCTGTGCCACCCCGAAAGGCAACCATACTTTTTTCATTAGATTTGGCAGGTCCTTCCCACGCAGAAGCCTGTCTCTAAATGTGTCTTCTTAGTCCAAATCAAGTGTTCCAAAAAACGGAGTTGGATGTAAGACTGGCTGTTCATCTTCCGCTGGACATCTGGACTCGTCTTCCGCTTTACTTTCTCGAACATTCCACTAAATCCACCTAACTCCACATCCCAAGACACAAAATAAATAACAAATTGGTAGAATTGTTGTCATTGTTAAAATATTTACCTATCATCAATATTATCTGGATGCCGCTGTGATTTTCAGTGGCCAAAAGTCACAAAGGCAATGTACACATTTTAAACTGTTATTCATGCAATCTTCAGTTGATAACCTGAGTATGAATATCTAATAACATAACTAATGAATACATTTTAAACAATTGACAACAATTATTTTCTGTTTAGTGTTGCAAAATGAAATTTATTTTAAATTAGAATATATTTCCAAAACTCCAAGTAAATGAACATCTAATTCGTTGAAAATATATCTCAAGGAAGAAAACTTTGTACCGGTAAGTCTCTTTGGAGTTAAGGTTTGGTAGGCAGGTTAAACTTAACAGCTGAAAAGCGACTGGCTTTTACTGTTAATTACGACATCAAGAAGAATGGCCTCGTAGAAACTCCCAGTAAGTTCTAGAAGTTTACACTACACTCACTAAATTAGAAACAGTCTACATCTAAACTCAAAGGTTGCAAGGACTAGGTTAAATCTCATTTGCTCAATGGATTTGCATTATATTCTACTGTAGTGAATATTTAGTAATAACTGAGCTGGCCATTAGTCCACGGAAAAGGAACTTCACATCCTCCGCATCCTTGAGTAAATGCTATCTTGAGTTTGAGAACAAGATGAATATAAAACGCAAAAGCAACCGTAATTTATAAGGCTTTTTTTTAAAAAAAATCTAAAGGTATTATTCCAAATTTAAACACCATTTGCAGTTTATATAGAGCTTTCAGTGAAGAGGATTAAAAATGAGGTATGACCGATATCTGAGATCCAGTTGTGTCATACTTTAATGGTGGAATTGAACTTGGATTTGCTAATGGCCTTTGGAATTGTATGAACACAACGATGATGATGAAACAATGATATAAGTGTTCTTTTCTCAACAAATATTAACCAAATGAAATGTGGTTTATATACAAGAAAAATCAAATATGATTTAGTTACTATTTTTCCAAAAGAATTGGAGAGTTTCACACCGTTGAATATAAAGTGAGTATTCCCAAGTTATCTGGAAACTAATTTGGGGTTTTATCGGAAAACCATTGTCTGAACCCTGAATAGAATGGTCTTTCCGATAATATATCTCGAGGGGTGGAGAGAAGTGTAAATGTCTTTCAGATTGGAGCGAAATGGTCTCAAGTAATCTAGTAGAGTCCGGATCATCCGACGGCTCTGAAATATCACCCAATATAACTGAAACGGATCGCTTCCTTCCCGCACCAATACAGCATGTCTACAAGAGGTATCTTTTCTGGAGTTCATTTGCGGCTTCAATTTAGGTGAAGATGACATTTTTATCACGATGATATTTTATATTTCCCTTCATGATTTGTAGCTCAGGCGTGTGACGTCCCACTTGCAGGAATGATAGGCGAAATCGCATTGAGCCAACCCTGTAAAAATACATCATTGAGTTTGTAAAGGATTAAAAAATAAAACTGCAGCCAATAGAGTGCTGGAGGACATATATATAATTGGATTAGTGTAGTATTCACCATAAGATCTTTGGCAATTTCAGATCGGAGTTTTAACGTAATCTGGAGTCGACACCCCGTCGTTAAGTACGGAAAGCGCGAAAATCCAACAGACTGATGCACCCCATTAAACCTAGTGATGGGGGGGGGGCTCAGATTACCAAGGGTCAGTCATCTGTAGTCGGGGACCTAAAAGAGTCCAACCCCTACGTTAGTCAGTCCTAACTCCCACTACTCCACTAGCACTAGTATGGTCTAGTCGTGAACGGTCGAACGAAATTTTTCCTTGGTTGGGGGGTCGAACCTACACTTATTATTAAGTATCTGAAAGTAGATGTGCCAGCAGGGTTTTCAGCGCCCCTTATATATGAATGTATGGCATTTTCATTATCATTTTCTGTACCCTCTAAATAAGAGAAAAATATATTTGAGATCAATTTTTGAAAATTGTGTCGATGGGTTCTTTATAAGACAATTGAATCAAATATAACCAAAGGGGGAAAAAAAGAAAACATTTCCTGATGGTAGTTTATGTGATTAAGGCGGTATAAACTTCCATTATACTGGGATCTTTTGAGAGATTGAAGGCAGCTGGCCACCATACGTCATCAAATGCACTACTTCGGTTACAATATCCATGGAGTTGTTTTCGAATTTTATTAGTGTCTAATAGTAAAATCTTTTTTTAGTTTCGAATTTATCTGAAAAGCTTAAATACTTTTCTTTCCGGGACTTGACTTAGTAAATAATAACAATATATTTCTAACTAAGAAACAAAAATTGATTGAATCTAAGAAGGCTTAGATTGTTATTTACATCTAGTATATAGTGGTGTGATAGTTTTGGAACTTTTTTAGAGGTGTTGATATGTTACGGTAGGAACCGTATAGAAGTTGGAACTAGACATTCTACTCAAGGAGTTTGGAGAGGTTCTGAAAGAAATATATGGGGATGAATGATAGGAGTATATGTAATTTGGAATTTTATATTGTAGATGAACAAGAGTTACTTGCTGAATAATCAGAAAACAACGATAGGAATTGAAAAGTTTAGTAGTCGTAAGATAGGAAAACAAAACTCATTTTTCTAGTAACGTGTTGTAATATGCCTTGCTCCCCCATTACTAACGCTGGAGTCTGAGTTTAGTACGCATTTATCGTTGGCTATTTCATGCGAGATAAAGCCAAATCTATAAAGGAGATAGAAAGAAGTCGACAGAAAGACACAGGGCGGAGAGAAGAGAGTATACTATACGTTTGTAGACGATTCTAGGGCTTAAGATTAGGAAGGCTTTACTGGAAGGTGAGGTGAAACAAGAACTTTCTTCCTGTTAAGCCAACTTGTCCCAGCTTACTCCCACCGAGCCAAATACCATCTTCCTTTCAAACACTTCTCTATCGCACACTCCTTTTCCTCTTTCTCGATCAATCTCAATAGATCCTTCCCCTCAAATTCACTCGAAGAAAGATTCTGTAGCATGAGTCAATTTATTAATAATTATCAATAAGCAAAGAATTGTTACCCACTCATTGAAGATGGAATGTAGGAAAACATAATCCCGTCTGAGATATGACCTAATGATATAATCATTTGGTTAGTAAACGTTAGCTAAAATATTATTTCTTTTTCAAAAGTATATAGAATTCATACAACTGGAAATCAGGCTAGTAAGTAATTATACCTGCAACCCGAATTAAGAATTGCGGATATCAAAATTTTATGGGCACATGAAGCCTTTGTTCACTTGCGGAAATTCATTTACATTTATTTAGTTATAGCAACGACAGAGAGCTAAAACCATTAGTGACGTAATATTATGGAACTACCATAACTGATGATAAATTTATTAAGTGGTTTTGTTTGGAGTGTTATACATTGCGACAATCATAAATCACCTACGTGAGACAAAACTTTACAAAAGAATTTAACATTAAAATGTTAAACTTTAGACTTAAATAATGTGATTTCTGCTCTTAATAATACCCAGTGGAGAAAATGTAGCCGTGCTTTACCTACAACTGTAGATATTTCAACATATCTTATAGAATAAGGTGGCTTTACCTAAACTATTTTACTTTTATAATGAGAAAAAACGCTGTAAAAAAAAATTCGCTCGAATTGTGACACACGTAAATATTTTGGAGCGAAGTTTTCGAAAAACACTTGGAAATTTTAGGTGGGTTCATTATCTTTCAAGAAAAAGACCATTAACCCTAGAACTACCAAGGGGGGGGGGCTCCTTGAGCCCACAACTTTTTGTTTTTGTTCCCTATCACCCAATTTTAATGGGATATTTTTGATATTTTATGTATTCCTCAGAGAAACATCCTAGATCATAACAATATATGTTGAGAAACAAATTTTTTTTTGACGTATGGGCTCGTGGAGCCCCCCCCCCATGGCAAGTCAAGGGGTAGGTATACACTTAAGTAACCAGGGGGGGGGGGCTCGTCGAGCCCACGGATATTTAATACTACTTTTTCAAGTGTTATTAATTATATTGCTCAAATAATAATTACTTTGATGTAATTTTAACATACACAAACCTTCTCAAGTTTTTTTTTTTTCTCAAAAAAAAAATATATATATTCTCCCCATATAATTTTTTTTTCATATAAAAATATATTACTGAGATGGTTATAATTATTGCTCCTGATAGGTACTTTTTTAGAAAAGAGAAGATTTTCTAGGTTGTTCCCAACTAGGGGAACAGTTAGTCCATGCTGCATCCTGGATAAACACTCGGAAAAAAAATTATTGTGCAAAAGCACCGATAATTGCATTACGAATCTGATAATTATATTTTCTTAAATTATTATTCTATTATAATGTTATAATAACTTAGATATAGATAACTTTTTATTCTAACAATGTTTAGATATGTTCCTCCAGTAGAATAAAATTACATTTAATTTAAAGTCATCCTTTTTTCCCCATCCGAACTTTTTTTTTTAATTTATTTTTATTTTTGTATTTAATTTTTTTTTTGAATTTTTTTTTTCACAGGTGTCATAAGAAACGTTCATTAAACATAATCCAATAGAAATAAAAATTTTAAAAAAATTATAGAACCAAAATAAAAGGTTTTTAAGGTTGTGGGCTCGAGGAGCCCCCCCCCCCCCTTGGTAATCCATGCGACCTGGGAGAGGTCGGTAATACTAGGGTTAATTAATTCAGGCATTTGTTTATTATTGTTTCTAATAGATAAAGTTCTTAATGAATGGTATCGGTCTATAACTAAGAGGTTCCTATAACTCATTCCTTGGTTTCATAAGAGTGATAATCAGTGAATAATTTCAATTCATTTAATATTTTGTGTAGTTTTTCAAAGAATATCATTGTTGAACATCTTCAGAGTTCTTTTACTAAAGTAGGGAGGTTTCTCAGAAACAAATTATATAAATATTGTCAAGTTTACCACAATAGTTATTGTTTCAATTTAATGTCCATTTAAGTTTTCAAAAAGTTCCTTGTTAATCTCATAACCATTTGTAGGGGTGATTAGTTTACGATTTGATTCTATTTAAAAGACATGGCCTGTTAATCATTGTTTTTATTTGTTCATAAAAGGTATATCACTTCCCTATAGTGGTATATCTTGTTACCGGTTTTGCTTCTGTTAGATCACTGAGTAGTTGTGATAGTAATCTGACATCTGATTAGAATGTGTTAGTAATGAACATCTGAGTAGATAGAGCTAGCAATTAACATTTGAGTAGAATGTGTTAGTAATGAGTGACTAGTAAATAGGACTTTCTAACATCAGTAAAAACTGGGTGCTAATTCTGATAGTAGATGGACTCTGTCGTTTTTAGGAACTTTAAATTCTGCTGCTAGAAGTTTGTTTCTATCCTTCATATGAACCAGAGTCCCTCACTGGCAGATGCAGTACAAAACGACTTTTAGAAGAAAATGTCTGCCATTGGTTGAAGATAGAGAATGTCCATTGCAGAAAATAAATATATGCGGGTTTAAGACTGTACCGTGCGGTGAATTTCACAGGTGCTAGTGTTAGTTCACGTCGCGATTTTATTCCGGAGTCTTCAGAAGGTAGAAGCTGCGGTACTCATTACTAAGATGTACTCCGGATAAACCAGATCCTCAGGATAGTAATCCTAGATTGAATGGAATTTCAAAAACTGATTTGTTACTCAACTTATTGATCCTACTCTCAATTTGTTCAAATTTGGTAAAATATTAGTTTCATCTATCAAAGGAAATAGTTTTTATTAATAATCATTTATGCAATTTCGCTGAGTTACTTTGCCAAACATAATTATGGCAAGCTTTGTTCCATTTCTATGTTTTAAAACTGGAGTAGTTATGGTTTCATAAATAAATATATTCTGTTGATCTAGATCTAGTAAAACTTTTTGTAACTAGATTTTCTATAATATTGTTGATTAACAGATATTATCCATTGCAGAAAATAAATATAGCGCTAGTTGAAGACTGTACCGCGGTGAATTTTACAGGTACTAATGTTAGCTCATGTCGCGATTTTGTACTGGAGTCTTCAGAAGGTAGAAGCTGCGGTAATCATTACTAAGATGTACTCCGGATAAACCACTGGTTCATTGGAAAGCTCAGCTGGAAGCATATGAGATATCAACACAACTTCTTAACTTCTATTTTGCTTACCTTACCGTATGCACATCTTAGCAGATTTCCCTTAAGGGAAATCAGCTATTGAGGTTGAACTCTTGACGGAATTTTCGAAATTTTTCTTCAAATGTCCAACGATCCTACCTAGTAGATGACGAAAATGAAGTCCGTTCAAAACTGTATATATATATATATATTTGTCTGTTACCGCTCTAGCGGTCGCAATTTTTGTTTGATCGTTACCAAACTCGATATTTAGTCATTTTATGTAAAAAGAAAGATCAAGTTCGTTAACGGCTGAAATCGGACCAGTGAGAGGGGGGGGTTTAGGGTAGGATTTTCGAAAATTCGAAATATCTCCATTACTAAACGTCGGATCGAGAAATTGTTCAGAATCAATCTTACTGAAAATTAAATTTACTATAAATATTGTTATATACATTTATTCTCTACCTTGAATATTAATCGAGATACTTGCATTTTTATTAAATCTGGGTGGCAAACGGACGGGTGACTTTCCCGCCAAAAGCTAGTTCGGCCGTTTCTTTAACTGCTCGACTCTCGTGGAATTTCTCTATTGCAAACATCACGTGGGAAATCTGCTTAGTTTACGCAGCCCCTGCGTGACGGACTTTTTCTTTTTATTGAAGTTCCACCTCGATTCGGTTAAGCAGGTATCAATAGTGGTGAAGATCATTTCCACTATTGATACCTGTTTAATAGTAATTTCATTCATACTCTTATTAAGTTTAATAAAACTAACAATGAACTTGCTGCTAGTACTATATTTTTTTTTAAAAAAAAAGTGAATTCGATTAAGTAGGTCATTTCATCCCTAAGATTTGTATGATAATGTTAGTAAATGATGATTGTTGTTATATAACCATTTACGCCAAAATGATAAGGGTTATTATTGGTCTGACTGCAGTAGGGATGGGATAAAGATTGTCAGATTATATATGGAATAAAACTATGACTATATAAAGTGAAAATAATGAATTCTCGTTCCAGTCTTATTTAAATTAATGTGCACGAACCCCAAGAGTGGTTCCCAAAACTTCTACCCTCTGTTTCACTAAGATGCTCACATTTATTGTTTGACTTTGCCCAGTAGTGAAAGTATTGAATTTGATTTATCCTAACATGTGTGTAGTTGTATAGAACTGGGAAAAATATTTTTGGAAGAGATAATATTCCAGGGCTTCTGAGATAATTTAATGTGACTGCCGGTTTCTTTAAATGCATGTTCTCTTATTGGAAAATCTTCGAGAGAATAAATCTTTAGTTTAAAGGAAAATCCAGAGTGACAAATAGAGTAGATGGAGTCTACAGGCTCTTAAGCAACAAGGCAAAGCAAACAAGAACTTCGCAGGTGAAAAGCCATGTTGTCTCAGGCAAACTTGCCTTACCTCAGCAAATCTCCAATCTTCCCTTAGAAGTTTTATGCGTGAACTTAGTACGAGTTGACAGAGCATTCAAAGGAACAGTGGGTGGGTATAAACTTGATCATAGTCACAAGTTATTCTGAAGAATGTTTTTAGCGAAAATAAAATTGAAATAACAATAGTCAGTGTCATGGAGGAATATAGCAAAAGCTCTCAAGGAATATAATAAAATGACTATTTTCACTACTGACAGGGAAATAAGCGTGGTGGTATCACGTGAAAAAGATTGCCAACTGTTAAGAGTTCCGAGAATATCAGTATCGCATGTGCGTGTGGAAGGGATTACATCGAATAAAAGTGGAAATGAAGTGGATTTACTTTTCTTACAAGGAGAACTTCAAGAGAAGAAATCACCACCACTTATTTTTCTTTTATTGATTTAGGTTTACTTTTTATGGAATTCTTGCAATACGTTTTCTTAATTCTTATGCAAGTAGGTGTAATAAAAGTGTAGTGTACATGATAAGGTCATTAGTAACCTATGTGTATATAATTTAGACTGAAACCTTGCCAGACCTCCCTGAAGTATTCCATTTTTCTTTCAAAAGGATTCTGTTAAAGCTGATCCTAACCTCATTCTGAAAGTTATTTCTGAAAAATAGTTTTCTTCGATTTATAGTATTTCATTTTGCACTAAATTCTATGAACTGAGAGAAAGTGAACATTTTTTAGGGCTATTCTGTCTTCAATTAGAATGGAATTTCAAAAATTGACTTGTTACTCAACTTATAGATCCTATTCTCAATTTGTTCAAATTTGGTAAAATATTAGTTTCATCTATGGAACGAAATAGTTTTTATTAATAATCTTTTATGCAACCTCGCTGAGTTACTTAGCCAAACATGTAAAGACGATAATTTATGGCGAGTATTTCTCCGAGGTTTTAAAGCTGGAGTAGTTATGGTTTCATAAATAAAGTATATTTAGTTTATTTTAACATACATTTAAAAATATATTTTAATATGTATATGTATATATATATATATATATATATATATATATATATATATATATATATATATATATATATATATATATATATATATATATATATATATATATATATATATATATACTAGATAAAAAATTGATAATAGTATATAAGTATAAAGTATAAAGTAGTGATAAAACGTAAATCTGTTTTTTACTGATAAAATACAGCAAATTTTTAGGAAGTAAAAAATTAGAAGTCTTTCTAGTGACTGTAATTTTTTTTTATGTAACTCACTGACAAAGGTGAGTGACAACTTTGTAAAATGGGTTAATGTTTTTTTCATGGTTATTAGGAAAGCTCTTCGCTCATAGAAGCCATTTGGATTTACTTTCCATGAATGGAAAATAATATTCAACTGGAAAAGGTTTTTAATTAGATTATTTTTAGATGGATACCTAATTGCGAAGGTACTCATTTAATAATAGTTGACATTTTGAAAATTACCAAGACCAATTTCACAATCCATGAATGATAGCCTTTGAATCAAATTGGTGGCTTTGAATGGTCACCCCATTTTCCTTCAAATGGTTATTAGTATTTTGGCTTGCAAGGCTTTGTTAGACACATTAGGAGCTATTGTATTGAACAGCTGGGTCAGGTCGTTCTCTTGAGAGCTAGAAAATGTTCTAGCTTTACCGTTGATAGAAGGATCAATCAAGGAGGCCTTTGTTGAATTAATTCCAGTGATGGCCTCCCAGTAAATGCCTCCTTTGAGCCAATAGGATTTCATGAATTTGATCGACATCCAATAGGCATAATCTGCTCTTGTCAGTGAGAAGTTTGTAATGGCTGAATCAAGAATGGCAAATATTGATTAGGCTTTTAAGATTTTTTTTTGAATTTCTACCTCAATCTCTTAAACTCATGTATGGAAAGCTAGAGCTTCAATGTGAATGTATTTATTTAAAATATTTATAATTAATTGATCAGAAGTTCCATGCGGAGTATTTTAATTTTAAATGAGTTAAATATATTTTATCAACTTGAATTAAATCCTAATTATTTCCATCTCAGACCACAATTAGAATGATTGATACGGCAGAAAAAGGGCACCACAATTCTAACTTTTTTATAACTAAATCTTTTTATTTTAAGTACTCATTATAAAAAAAAATTGACTCTTTATGATGACTTTAACCCTGGATTGCCAAAGTTCACTTTAACTTCACTCTTGCCAATCATGCGACAATTATACGCATTCCAAAAATAATCATTTTTAATAGTATAAATTAAATTAATATAATTAGGTAAACCATTTTTAATGTATTTTATATAATTTAGGATAGTTTTACATTATTAACACTTTATAAATACAAATTAAAAAATTATATTATATTATTTGAATATAGAAATGTAAAATACAGAGCAACAAATATTAATGTAAAAAATTGTCTGTAACATTAAAATTATGTATTATCGTCCAATTTTTGCAACTCAGACTAATTGTGACTGCTTATCTGCAGGTTACAACCCTTTTCTAGCCAGGGTGGGAATAAGGATTTTATTTAATGAGTTCCGTCACTACATAAATTCCTATTGTCTAGGTGGGAATCGAACTCGCCACTCTAGGTTTATCATGTGAGATTAAAATCGACGCTTTAAATCAATTGGCTAACCTGAGCCCCGTTTGTAACATTAAAAATATTTCACCTGGTGTTCACCGCAGATCGGCTCCTTGCGATATCTGCTGTATATTGTTGTTCTCCTCCGTAGTTTTGAATTGAAGAGGAAAAAATATTTTCTTTGGCCTTTCTGACTTCTGCATGGTTCTTCTGTTTCCCCGTTCCTTATGCCAAGAAAATATTTGACCTCTTCTCTCAATAATTTTTGTAATCGTTGCATTTGCCATGTTCTTCTGAGCATTTACGCTTTTTGTGTCGCCATAATTAAGAATGACCAATGGATTTCTAGTTTTTGCATCTATAGAAATTTCATCGTGGATCGACGAAACAAGGATATCCATTTTATTAGCATTAGGCTTATAATTTACAATAGACATAATATCGTCGAAAAGAAAGAATGCCGAGTCTATTTTTACTTTGGCCTTTTAATAAGTCAATTTTATCAGAAGGATCTATATTTACAGAATCAATGTTCATATCTTGACTTCTTTCTTGCTTTCCATCACCTTTAGAAATGTCTACTTCCCAAAATTTTATTTTACTTACTGTACTATTTTCAATACTCTACACTACTAGCAGTTTCCTTGCTATTGATGTACATCTCATCAATTGTTTATTTTTCTACAATATCTTCACAATTTCTTTTATCGTCATATAGTTATAAACCCTCCAAAACAATTTTGCATCAGTAGTTACTTCATCCGTTATTATGAAATGAGCAAACAAAAATACTGAAACAACCATGCATGTGTCAATTTGATGTTTATATATGGAATGGCTATTTTACCAAGCATGCGACAATTAAATCGTCATTTTTACGTCGCAGGTTTTATTGAAATCCTTGGTGTTCTTGAAAAAATGAAGTTAACTGTCCAGTTTCTTTTGATGTAGAAAGGAAACTGACTGAAGGTAGTTAGGACGAGGCTAGAGGTCTTCATTTGGAGGTGTGTAGGACTGACTTCTGTTATTCCGTGTGGGTCAGACTGACCTGAGCAGGTTGGCAATCCAGAGTTAAACCTCCATCCTGAAAAATAGTATTATTTTTTTATTAATTTAGGCAGAAATAGAATTTGGTTTTCATAGCCAAAACAAAATAAAGGGTGTAAGTGTTTTGGATATAATGGTAAGAAGTGCGGTAAAGCTTTATGTTTCTAAAATTCAACGAAGCTGATGTTATCTAATTTGGAATCTTCAGTTATTTAATAACGTCCACTTTGCATTACTGAGGCTAACTGGGTCGGGTAAAGATTGCAAGCCTGTTTCTATTCAGGTTGAGAGTAAGAATTTTATTTAATGAGTTCATCACTGAAAACTGCCTATTGCACAGGTGGGAATCAAACTAACGACTTTAGGTTTACCAAGTGTGATTGATACCAACTCCCTTATCTCACATGTCCTCAGATGGAATTAGAGGAGCTTAGAATCCCTGGTTATTAATTTCTTTCATTTTTACATCCGCTTATGTTAAAAACATCTAGTGTAAAATTCAGACCAATGAAATATGATATCCTTCCAGTCATATATTTTCTCTTTTTAACTTTATACTTAATGTTTAATCGTAAATGCCTAATTTAATAAAATGAGATTAAAATAAGTAAAGGAATGATTAAATATGGCGTGAAATTAAAACCTTTAATATGGCATAAAGGGAAAATTTATACCTCTGTTAATTAAAAGTGAGGTAATTTTATGCAGAAGGGGGGGGTTATGCTCAAAGGGGGGAAAGGTGTTTTTCACTCTATATAGGGTTCCGCCTCGGATCACAACAATGGAAACGGTTTCATTAAAACCAGATTAAGAATTCGCATACGACCGTAAAATCATCAGAAGAAAACATTGACGTTTTATGAGAATAAAAACAAGATGATCAAGTAAACAATAATCTGGCAACAAACATCAATCATATTGATGCCTCACATTAGCCATTTGGAAATTTTCGCTGATTTAATCTTAAGGGATGGCTGCCATAGAGTTTGTCCACATTTTTCACGCGATTCAGCAAAAGTCCGTCCCGCAAGGGCTGGGTAAACTAAGCAGATTTCCAAAGTACTGGTGTAACTCACATGTGACGTCACCTCACTACGTCTCTATTTATGTTAAAACCCGATGAGTAGATGGGGGGTGGGTTACTGAAGACAGGAAGCCATAGAGTACGAATAACTGGCTTAATTCTTCAGTTACCGAAAAATGCCAGTAATTGTAAAAAAACAGTAGCTTGACAGGATTGAATCAATAACATTTTCCAATCCGACTCATTATAACGGAGACATTTTGATTCTTCAAATTCCCCCTCTTAACTTCCACTATTCCATGTACGACTTCACAGAAAAAAACACTATATTTATTGTTAATCTTAATTGATTTGATGTATTTGCATGTGTCTCACAAAATGTAATAGCTTAATGAATACTTTGTTTGGTATTTAACCTTGTGATGAACAGGTTCATGATGTAACAGCTTATTGTTAATATGACGTGAGTAGGAGTGGGGGTTTCTGATGGCCGAAAACCAAAATATGTAAATATATCGGTTAAAGTTCAATATATTGAAAACATGTATATAACATTAAATTTGCAATACAATTTTTTACAAGTTTCCTATTCGACGCATAAAAATGGAGCTATTTCGAATTTTCGAAATTTCCTCCTCTAAAATAAAGGTATAACATTTTGAACGGACCTTATTTTCGTTATATCCAGGGTAGAATCGATGGACATTTGAAATTTTTCGGAAATCCCATCATGAATGCACAACCTCAATAGCTGTTTTTCCCTAAGGGAAATCTGCTTATTGATAATAAGCTGATTGCTTACAAAGATAATGTCTACGTAATGTTTAGTACTTCATAAAATCACATAAAAAGGCCTTATAGGAACCTGTGATATTTGTTACATGAATTTAAGTGTAAGTTTAGCTATATTATCTTCTACTAAAAGAAATAATGAGTATTAAAGTGGATCCTTTTATCTTCGAAGGAATATTCTGATATACGAAAGAAGATTCTTTTTAAAAAATAAACCCAGCTGTCTGGTCAACAATCTAATAGTACATGATCCACTTATTTAATTTGGTTTATTTCTTACAAACCCATAATTAATGTAACTAGATTAATGTAGATAACTGCAAAATCGTTACAAGCCAACCAATAATGAAATTTAGTGAATTTGTGACGGATATCTACAGGCTCCTTAAATTTCGTTCTAATCCACAAAACGTTTTACTTGAATATAATGTCAATATCGTAATATCTTTATAATTAGTAAACCAATTTTGATGTTGTACACTTTAATTACCTTATTAGACTCGGTTATTATTCTCAGAACACTTGTTACATTCCAAAAAAAATAATATATAATTAATTATTGGTTATTAAAAATTGATAACAATAAATAAAATTCGTCGTATAAACTCAAAAGAAATATTCAATGCCATCTTGACTGGGATATTTGTTCTTAATAAGAATTTTGTTCTGATTCACTGTATTCAATAACTTCCAGGGAAATAATGGATTTATTAATGAATCGCAGCTGGGAAAGTTTATCCAAACAAATCCAGCACTGTTTGTTTAAAAAGAAAGAGAACTCTCCTTTTGTTTGGATTTCAATTGTCCCAGAGAAATGATTCAGATTGTGAAATTTTCACTGTTTAATAAATTTGAAGTTAAACGTACATTATTATATATTTAAGTGGAGAACGCATTCAGCCATAGTATTTCATTTTCTTTCATTGTTTTTTGTTTACCTAGAATGTATCTGCGAATTTGAATAAAATCAAAATATGGGATTCTACGAATAATTTTACCTCTTGACAAATGAAACGAATTTAAATATTCACACATCATCTTTGAGTTTTCATTTCCCTTATTTTGTTTCAATACCTATAAGTAACTATTATTCTTATACATTTCTTAGTATTTAAGAAGAATTGTTACTAGTAACAATATTCAAATGTTCTTCAAAATTGTTATGGCAAGGGTCACAAAAACACACATTCTTCGAAATATACTTTTCTGTATAATGCCTTACATGTTTCAGGCTTAAATGCCTCCTATTCAGGGGCCATTTATTTTAGTTACTCTCTATGCTCGTCGAAAAGAAAATTCCATAACAGGGACTTCTTATAAAAATTTTGAAGAACAAATAAATATAAAAGTTAAAAATTCATTTAAATTTTTTAATACTCATAGAAATTGTTTGTTTGTGTGATTTTGGGTAAAAAAACATGAAGGTCATCAATGCCCAGCGCTCGTATAACAGTATTTGAGTTCCACGACCATGGAAAATCGCAGGCACACGCACACGAGGCCGGTTTTTTTTCTTTATATATTTTTTATTTATTATTATTATTTTATTTATTTATTTGTTTTTTTTTATTTTTAACATTTACTTTTTCCAATATTTCTGGATCATTATTTTCATTTCTTTATCTGTTTCAACCCCTTCTTCCTTTTTTTTTTATAAGGGGTGTTCTTGGCCATGTGCCTTGAAACCTACGTACCGGTATCACAGGTATACTATACAACAATTAAAATTCAATTAAATTAACAGACTAACTATTTAAATAAATACTAAAAACAATGCTATTAAATAGACTACAACTATTAATATCAAAAACTATTAAAATAAACATTGGACTTGAGCTATTACAAAAAAACTATTGAATAAACATTAAAATTAAAGCTATGAAATAAACATTAAAATTTAAAAATAAACTTAAAACATTAAAAAAACTATTAAAATAAGCATTAAACTTAAAACTATTATTAGCATTTAAAAAAAAAAACAAAACGATAAAAATGGTAACTAACAAAAGATACTAGGTTATTTCCTTATTTCGCAGAGCTATATGTGACTGGAGAGGCCTTTTAGATGGAACCAATAGAAATTAATACCGCTAATCGCATACATTATAATAATTAATAGTACTCAAAATTGGAGTAATAAAAAATCTACATCAAATTTTTCTTTATAATGTATCTATCCATCATACCGATCGATCAGTTATACCAAGTTCTAGTAAATGATTCCATGATTCTGTTTTCCCCTAGAAATACGGACTAGTGTAAAAAAAAAAAAAACCTGGTCTTTATTAGATTAAGCGAACTTTTCTTGACGAAGCAATGAGCAGAGGCAGGTTTGTCAAAAAAGGAAAAAAAAACAAATGGCGGAACTACTGAAAGAAAGAAGTTTACTCCAAACAAAGAAATATTACTCTTTGTAGTGGGACAGAAGTTCGCTCGCCTTTCACTCCAAAGACTATAAAGTTTAAGCCACTTCTCCAACTTGAATAAAATACTCATACGGTAAAAGTTTTCTTCCTTATTATAAGAGGTCTCACACACTTTTCTTTAGTTTCCTCGAATAATTTTAACAGGTTCCTTATTGTTGCCTAAACATTCAAGAGATAAGATAGACAGCATATTGAAGAACTTGTTTTCTTATACTATTTTTTTTTATTTTAATAATGGTTTATTTATTATTAGAATAATCACGGCACATGTTTAACAGAATTTAAAAGAAATATTATGTTCCTAAATCCCATAATTTCATCCCATGCATTATCAGAGTGGCGTATTAATGTAGGCTCTAATATGTGTAGGCGAGATGTGTTTCGGATTATGGAGAAAATAATGTTATTGCAGCAGTTCAAAATACAAAACAAATTATATAATTCTGTTATTGAAATGAATTTTGCTAATTTTGGACAAAAAAAGGAGGGCTTTAAGGAACTGTATATATCTGAACCATACACATAATGTTATTTGTTAATGGAATGTGCAAAATGAAAAAAAAAAAAAAAAGCCATATTAGATGTCACTATGCAATAGAAAAAGAAAGATTCCCAATTATTGGAGACAATATAATTCAAAAGGAACCACAGCTTACCGAATCTAAAAATTAACTGTTTCGCTTACTTAAGGATATAGAAACGTCTTCGCTTCACTCACTCGTCACTAAAAGAAGAACTTTCAAAACCTGTCAAAAAGTGTAAAAAGACAATCATTTCCCATTCACCCCAATGAGAAATTTTATATTTTCTTTGTTATGAATTGGTTTAATATTGTGTACGGCGTCAATCAATTGTAAATGCATAGTTCCGGTTTCACCCGTTAACAAACTTAATTTCTATAACACTGATCAATAGGCCTTTGAGGAATTCTTGTTTATATCGCTCAACTGTTTCCTTCAGGGTAATGTTCTAAAACTAATATGATATATTACTTCATTTAATAAACTAGAATTTTATTTCTGAAATCAATACTGCTAAGAAAAACCATTAGTTGTTGTTTTGAATCTACCCGCAACAAATTGCAATCCATTAATAATTCAAAGCCACTCGAACTTTTATCTTCATCAATAAAATAAATAAAATTCACTAGAAATCCACGTCGTTATGCTGTAATTTATCACTTTGATTAATCTACAAGTTGACTATCAATAGCTTTCTTTTTCTTTTTTTTTATCTACATTAAAAAAAGTTAACATTTGTAACTCACTTTTATAAACGTTCTTAATAATGAGTTATTTTTATGAGTTTTTTTTTACTTTTTACTACTAGTTTTCAATATAGCGGCTTCATTTATATAACTAAACTTTTGTGTGAAATTTTATTTACATTTATCGGTGGATGTTTTTTTCAAATTTTAGATCGTAGTACAACATTGAAATTCTCGTCTTCTATCTATTATTCTACCCGTTTATAACACCTTTACATAAAAACATTGGTAGGAATATGTATGTTATGCCAAATATTAAAAAATAAAATAAAGTATAATGAATATTAAAATCAGTAACGATATTTTTTTTCGCCTTTTTACATATTCTTGTTAGCAGATTTCCCTCTTAGTTATCTCATTTAGAACTTCCATGTAGAATTTGTTTTTTTAGTCTAACTCAGTACCCGAATTTAAATAATCTGCTTTACAGCAATTTTAGAGGATTGACTATTTTATAGTAGTGCCTTGTTGATCTTTTTCCTAAACCAATAAAGGCAAACCTTTAATATGACAACAGTATCATGTAAACTGGCGGTACTGATCTTTTATTTGATATACCATAACATTTCAACCTGTAATTAAAAATATTTACTTAAATTAATTAGTTGAAACGCTCTCTGGACTGGAAAGTTTTTTTCTACTCATATCTTTAATACGATAAGAGTTTTAACTGTTACCAAAATAACAGTACATTACTAAACTTTTTGTCCTAATAGCTTTTCCTGAGAGAAATTTAATTGCAAACGGCAAGCTTTAGTTTCAGTGTTATTGCATTCAACGATGTTCTTTCTGAAAGTGGGTCTCCATAGTGCTCCCAGGTCATTATAGAAACTACATGGTTAAAACGATTGTTGAGAAACCAATTTCACTAATTTAGTTTTCAACATATATTTAGTTCCGAATGCTTGACTGTGTCGTTTTAATTATGAATCTGATTGGGAGAGTTGCCATCGACATTAAACAATATCGGAACATGAAACTAACCTAAAAACAACTATAACAACCCTCGGTCACGTCTATTGCTCATTTTGGAGTTTCATGTGGTTATTGATTCGAGAGAAGTTCCTAGTTCTAGCTTTTTAATCGCACATATCTTTGGACTCGTATGGACCACAACACAGATAATAAAACTTCTTTTTTCTCCTCTTGTCTAGTATTTATAAGTGTAAAAATAAAGATCTATAGTTGAAGGGCGTAATAACCTAGAAGTTGATCGCCCATAAACCCGCAACCTAACCTAACCTATAAGTGGCAAACTTTATACAAAAGGATGTCAGCTGAAGAAAATAATACACTTCGAGTAAACTTTGCGGTATAGCTACATACAAAAAAGAACTAAAATCCTTCATATAAACCGTAGACTTCTTAGTAATAAATAAAGGTTTTAAACGTTTGCAATATAAGTTCATTTATAAATCGGAAGTTCATGTTACAATAACAATTTGTAGTTATTAACTCGTTAATGTATATTAACGGGATTCTGCTTTCTGTAATATGCCTTGCCCAATAATATTCGTCCAAGAGAGGCACTGAATGCCCCAATGGTTTTATGTAGATTACTTCATTGATTTCATTCTGGATTTTGGCGTGGAAGTAATTAGTGAAGAAGATTAAAACACTTACTTGTACTATTAGTTACTTAATTATTCACAACAACCCTTCCAACCCCCCCACTCCTTGTCTCAATTCTCTCAACATTGGTGCAGAGATTATAGTTGTGGACTGCATACTGTAACTGGCTAATGCCTATCATTAGTCAGCTTACAAAAGCTGCGGGTTACGAAGAGGTGGCTATCTAACAACTCTTGATTTGAGTGGAATTTTCACCCACTCGTGCTTTTATTGGTACGAATGGAGTTGCTTTCATGATGTCTTTATTGTTGGATGGTCTGATGCACAAGGAAGAGGGAAACAACTGCATGTCCATGCGACCCTCTTCTCTCTCTTGCTCGTTTCTATTACATTATTATGTGTTAACGAGAACAATTACATAATACAACAATCTCCACTTAGAATTTTATATATTTTCTAAATACGCGGCATAACACTTAACATTACATATGTATATACATGCATGTAATATGTGTAAACTTGAACAGTGAATTATCCTTTAAGATACTAAGCACAAGCTCTACGAGGTAAGCATATTGTGAGATTTGTAAAGTTTCAATCATTATACATTAATATTTGAGAAGTTCAAGTACACATTACAGGATGCACTAGCCTAAACTTTTGTAACATTAGTCTACTTTACTTTTTTTACCACGTAAACAAATAAAGAAATTAATTTCTTAAACTCTCTATAGTCCCCAGCCTGAAACCCTGACAGTTATAACTGAATAAACGCATTTTCCAATTTTCAAAACCATATTTCATTGTTTGAACTAATAGCAATATTCATAGAAACAGTGGTAGCATTCCTAAAATTTCGTTTAGATTCCAACACACTTACAAATAATTAATTTTCATTTTGAAATAAAACAATTCAAACTGGAAGCTAAAACTCTGTTTACAGTGGGGAGGTTTTAAGCAGAATACATTTGTTAATATTGCTTTTAAATTTGTTTTTAGCAGATTTCCCTTAAGGGAAGTCAGCTATTGAGGTCGTACTCATGACGCGAGTTTCGAAAAATTTCTTCAAATGTCCATCGATCCTACCCAGGAGATGACGAAAATGAGGTCCGTTCAAAATTTTATATATATATATATATATATATATATATATATATATATATATATATATATATTTGTCTGTTAACGCTCTAGCGGTCGCAATTTTTGTTTGATCGTTACCAAACTCGGAATTTAATCGTTTTATGTAAAAAGGAAGATCAAGTTCGTTAATGGCTGAAATCGGACCAGTGGGAGGGGGGGTTTAGAGGGGGGATTTTCGGAAAATTCAAAATATCTCCGTTATTATGCGTCGGATCGAAAAATTGTATAAAATCAATCTTATTGAAAATTAAATTTACTATAAATATTGTTCTATACATTTATTCTGTATCTTGAATATTATCGGAGATATTTGCATTTGTATTCTGCATTGGTCGGCAGGAGTGAGCTGTTTGGTGCTTTCCGAAGAGAGGTCTGGCGGCCGTTTTCGTAACTATTCGTCCCTCGTGTATAAGTTTAGTGATCCCTTACTACTTACTACACTTGTTATTGGGCGGATTTCTCTATTGTAAAACTTCACGTGGGAAATCTGCTTAGTTTACGCAGCCCCTGCGTGACGGACTTTTAATATAAATAGGATGTGGTTAACTGCCCATTCGAAGCTAAGTACAACAGGTAGTATATATTATTGAAAGGGATTGGGGAAAAATATAACAGAATTTATTATGTTTATCTGGTCGGGGTAATAACAGCTGAAAAAAAAAAGAATCTAACATTTTCCGTTTTATTTACTGTTATGTTTTAATACATTTAGACTAAAATACATATTATCATTCTCTTCTATGATGCTACAATAGAGATGATTTTCCCCTATAACTTTAAACTAAAGATATTTAAATTAAATATTATTATTATTTATTAACGTCCACTTTTTGCAACTTAGGCTAATTGGGACGGGTTATCTACAGGTTACCACTCTTTTCTAGCCAGGGTGGGATTTTAAGATGTTATTTAATGAATTTTGTCACTAAATGATTTCCTTTGCCCAGGCGAGAATCGAACTCGCCACTCTAGGTTTAAATTAAATATTATTATTATTATTATTATTTATTAACGTCCACTTTTTGCAACTTAGGCTAATCGGGACGGGTTAAATTAAATAGAGAACTAATATATTGTTCATATAGTTTCTACTTTTTTTTCAGTGAGACATATGATTATTTATAATACTTGGTGTATGTAAAATCTTATGAGAAAACATTTTAATGTTGTTATAACTATTATCACTAAACATTAAATACAATTATATTTTAAAAACTCAATTACATGATGTCAAAAAGAACGTTGATGCAAATCTAAAGGAAGAAAGAGGACAGACATTTAAGTTAATTTTAAAACTTTTACTTTTATAAGTTAAGAGTAGGAATTATCACTTATAAATATAATAACAAAAAACAAAAAGTTCTCATAGTAAAGAATCAATAGTCACCAATAAAACTCAAATTTCATTACAGTAGACTTTATTCAAACCTGCACTTCATGTTTCATGGCTTACATACCACCTCTTCATGGGCCATGCCTTTTCAACAAATAATAACTTCAATTTATAGAATCCCAAAGACAATTCTTACATTAACACATTTTATAGTTGTTAACTATTATTTATTTACAGTTATGAAGTGCTCGTTCGCCGAGGCCGTTGAAGGCCGTTGAAACTGAGATTCACAAAGCAGATTATGTCAGCTGATTTGAAATTATTATTTTCACGTTAAATCTTGAAATCGATTTTCCCGCGTCATACTTAGAATATATTATTTAATTTTAAGATGAAATTATGAAGAATATATGACTGAGGTATTTCATATTTTTTATATGAATATTCTCTTATTTTTTATTTTAATATTATTCCTCTCTTCTTCAATTATTTGTTTGTAAAACTGAGTGTTTTTTTTTGTTTTATGGAACGATCATACAAGCAAGTTTTATTTGAGTTATTGTCAATATTTGTTACATGGTACTTTAATCTTTTACTTTGCAATTCACAGATATAGGTTAAACTACAGACGTCACATCTTATTTTCATTAACAACCCTTCCCACTAAACTATGCAGAATATATCAGAAAATAGGGTCCACAATATATAAAAAGTAAAATATAGCATGAACTATGACATTTCAATAATTCGTCTAATGATTGAATAACAATGTTCACAATACCATGAATTGTATAATTTGACTCAACAACAAAGGAATTCCCTTTTTCCTTTTATTATTTCCAATAATATACTTATTTGGTGTTGTTCCTATAACTGAATATGTCACCAATGCTACCGAATTTAATGAGTATACAAAAATATGCTCGTTTTGTAATATAAACGATCAAAAATACTTTCCTCCCAATGCTTTTCTTTTTCACACATTATTTACTCAGTTCAAACAGCCGATAAGTGCTACTTTCATGCACTTTAATCTGTTACCGATCTTCTTAATATATTAACATATTATTAATATATTTTGCAACAGAACCTTACATTTTCTGCTGGAAAAGGATAAAAACTAATTTTTGAAAATGAATCTACCATAAGGTGAATTTGTTATATATATAAAGAAGTATTCTTATAGGTCTTCAAGATTTGTTTTTTGATATAATACTCATTCTAATGATTTAATTATTATTATTTATTAATGCCCACTTTTTGCAACTTAGGGTTATTGAGTCGAGTTATCAACAGGTTACCACCCTTTTCTAGCCAGGGTGGGATTTTAGGATGTTATTTAATGAATTTCATCACTAAATAATTTTCTTTGCTCAGGCGAGAATCGAACTCACCACTCTAGGTGATGTGATTAAATGATTTAATTTAAATGAAATCAAGTAAAATATATCATAACTTAAGTTAAATTTATTATTAATTTAAGTTCTTTGTTATGTGCAACTAGTTAATTTTTTAGACTCATATATGGTACACATTTAAATTACCATATTTTTTTGTTATGCCTCTACACATTTTATGTCCTTCAACATAAACTCTTGATGTATAATGGGAGTTATACTAGCCCACAACAAATGGCTCTTAGAACAAGAACAAATCTATAATACAATGTTCTCAAATGAAAATCTTTTAGTTAATTAATTAAGATTAATCAAAATCAATCATCCAAAAACACTTACACAGGCAAGTGCCCTACACGCACGAGTGTGCTTAGTCCCCCCTTCTCTCTCTCTCTCTCTCTCTCTCTCTCTCTCTCTCTCTCTCTCTCTCTCTCTCTCTCTCTCTCTCTCTCTCTCTCTCTCTCTCTCTCTCTCTCTCTCTCTCACACACACACACACACACACACACACACACACACACACACACACACCACAAACACAGAATAATCAAAAATTTTATTCTATTGGATTCGGGTCAACAAATATAATATAATATTATAATATTTACTCTTTGTAAAACTGAAATGGAATATGTACTGATGCGTGTACAGTTAAAATGTAGACGTTTTCTTGCATGAGTTCACTCCTTCGCCATTTATATATATTTGGCCTTAATTGGGGTGTATCTTCTAATTAGAGGAAAAAGGCACCTGGCATGATTCATCAAGAAAAGGTATTTCTTTTTTATCAATGTTATCTATCTCGAAATGTTAAATTTTGTTTAATAATTCATATATATAAGCTATAATTTTTAACAGACCTCCTTTTCGTCATCTTCTAGATAGGGATGCATGACCATTAGGGGAAATTATTCCAAAATCGCATACAGAGGAATCTCAATCTTTGATTTCCTTTAAGGGAATCAGCTAAAATTTTAAATAAGATCTTTAATATTCGAGGTATAGATCAACATTTATACACAATTGAAATTTTTGTAGGATTGTAATTGTGAATAATATTTCGATCCAACTCATAATAGTAGAGATATTTCAAATTTCCAAAATTACTCCTGCTAAACTCCTCGCTCCAGTCCGATTTCAGTAATTAATTTTTTTGTTGTATTAAACGTTTAAATCCACTTGTTAATCGAGCTTGATTATTATCAAACAAGTATGCAACCGCTCGAGTGTTAACAAACACACGCAACCCCCCCATAAACATACTAATATTTATACACATATGGTTTTGAATAACTTTCATTTTTGTTATATAGATAGGATATATGGTCATTTAAAAGATTTGTGTCCTGAATATTATCCTGTGTCCAATTTTATTAGCTGTTTTACATTGAAATAAATCTGGTAATATATAAAAGCTCCCGCAGCCGCACCATAAAGTCAATGCGAAAACAGAAGTAATTCCAAGTCACTGGTTTCAATTTACTATATCCATCAATTATTTCATTCATGGAATAACGTGCAGTTTTTCCAAGTATTACTCCTAACAATATTCAATAATATTCTTTTGAATATAAGAACAAAATAAAATTGACAACATCCTTGAAACTATTTGGACCAATAAAACTTTAAAACCTAACACATTCTTTACAAAGAATCTTCATTTCTCTCATTTTTTTCAGTACTTTTTGTCTAATGTTTATCGCTGAATTAGATCTGGGCTTTATGAAACAATATAACTGTCATATTTTTCACAGGGCAGCACATCCGAGCGTGGAAGCGGGGTATTGCCGTGCTTACAGCTGGTGCAGTGAAGGTCAGCCCAGATGATCGCTATAGCCTCGTCCATGGCTACGACCTGGAGATACGAGACATCACACCCAAAGACGAGGGAGAGTACATCTGTCAAATAGCAACAATACAGCCGCAAGAGATAACCCACACATTGGAAGTTCTGGGTAAGTAGTAGCAGATTTTATTACAGTCTAGTATTATTTACAAAAAGTCCCCCACGCAGGCTCTGTGTAAACTAAGCAGATTACTCAAATGCATCAGGGGGGGGGGGTTAATGAATGCTGGAAAATGCATAGAACAACGATTGCAAATAATTAATAGTTTAACAAGATTGGTTCAACAAAACTTTACAATTTTGAATTTTCTAATCCTCCACTCTGCACCCTAGTATTCCATGTCCGATTTCAGTCAAAAACTAATTTGATCTTTAGCCTAGACTAAAATGGTTAAATAACGAGTATGGTTGAATCCAATAAACATTTTCGAGTAAAGAACGAAAAATCTTAATTGATATAGATATAGATTATTATTTACGTCCACTTTATGCTACAATGGCTAATCGGGACGAATTATCTACAGGTTACCACCCTTTTCTAGCCAAGGTGGGCCTAAGGAGTTTATTTAATTAGTCGTCAGTAAATAAATTTCTACTGCCCAGGGCGGGAATCGAACCCGCCACTCTAAGGTAAACCGGGCGAGATTAAGACCAACGCCTTAACTCGCACGGCCAACCTGAGCCCCAAGAAAGTCCGTCACGCAGGGGCTGCGTAAACTAAGCAGATTTCCCACGTGAAGTTTTACAATAGAGAAATTTCAGAATAGAGAGCCGAACAGTTACGGGAACGGCCCGAACTAGCTCTTGACGGAAAGTCACGACTAGACCCGAAGTTAGCCGATCTCATCTCAGAAGCTGAAAACAGAAAAATGCAAATATCTCGGTTAATATTCAAGATACAGAATAAATGTATATAACACTATTTATAGTAAATTTAATTTGCAATAAGATTGATTCTATATAATTTATCGATCCAACGTATAGTAACGGAGATATTTCGAATTTTTGAAAATCCTCCCCTCTAAACCCCCCCCCCTCCCACTGGTCCGATTTTAGCCATTAACGAACTCGATCTTTATTTTTACATGAAACGTTTAAATATCGAGTTTGGTAACGATCAAACGAAAATTGCGACCGCTAGAGCGGTAAAATGCAAATATCTAACTACTTAATCTAATATTAATATTATCAATAAGCTGTTATATCCTGAAGCTTTAATACCAAATAGTGTTCTCATTGAACTTATGAATGATAAATGCATACGTTGTGTGATGACCTCATCAGTGATTTGAGTTCTTCATTCGAACATTTTTGTATAATCTATACCTTAATCGACATTTAACGTTTTAATTCATCACACAAATTCATACTCGCAAATGGCTGAAATCAGACAAGGGGTTGGGGGGAGTGGTTGGGAGAATTCGAAAATTCAAAATATTTTCGTTATTATGAGTCGGATAGAAAAATGTTATTGAACCATTCTCGTTAAAGTATTGATGTTGGGAAATTTGCTTAGTTTAGGCAGACACTGCGGACATTTAGCAGATTTCCCTTAAGGGAAATCAGCTATTGAGGTTGTACTCATGACGGAATTTTTGAAATTTTTCTTCAAATGTCCATCGATCCTACCTAGTAGATGACGAATATGAGGACCGTTCAAAACTGTATATATATATATATATATATATATATATATATATATACATGTCTGTTACCGCTTTTGTGGTCGCAATTTTTGTTTGATCGTTACCAAACTCAGTCGTTTTATGTAAAAAGAAAGATAAAGAAAGAAAATAAAAATGCAAATATCTCCGATAACGTACTATTCGTCGGATCGAAAAATTGTACAGAGTCAATCGTATTAAAAATTAAATTTACTATAAATATTGTTATATACATTTATTCTCTATCTTGAATATTAACCGAGATATTTGCATTTTTATTATAGAAGTGTCTTTCCCGCCAAAAGCTAGTTCGATCGTTTCATTAACTACTTGGCTCTCGTGAAATTTCTCTATTGTAAAACGTCACGTGGGAAATCTGCTTAGTTTACGCAGCCCCTGCGTGACGGACTTTTTTATATTCATTATTTTCTAGTATAGGATAATCATATGTATCTTGACTAAACAATGTTCTATTATGTGGTTCGTTTTGTATTATGGGAAATTTCATGCGATTATTTATAGTAATTTAGTCTTTGTCAGAAAAAAGAATTGTATTACCACATCTCTGCATATATGTCGCTTAAGGCCTACCCGCCACAGATCAGCTGAAATTTTAAAAAAATGCTGCATTACTGTACACAGAAAGTCACAACATAAATCACAATTACGGTATAATTTGGTCTGTGTGCTCGCCACTTAGGCCGTCGCGTGGATAACTTGTAGGTAAAGTAGGTGATTAAATACTGTCCCATGTTGTCGGGGAAGCTAAATCTCCCGGGAAGTTTAAAGGTTACTACTGCGGTTAGAAGTTTGAAACGGCCTGTAAGTTTTCCCAACTAGGGACATAGCCGTGCCCCACGGCTAGTTACCAAATTATATCAGCCCTTATATAAGTTTAGGACAAGGACCGATCCCTGCATGGCCATTACTGTATTTCTCACAACTTGCCATTATGGTTATTGCCAGACTTACTCTCAGAGTACTTACTACTCATCTCGATCTACCGTATAATTATTCCAATTGAAAAGGGTCGCCATATGCCTTAACGATTAGGTCAAATCTCAAGGATTATATATTTAGTAATGAACTCATGATATAATACCTTTTCCGAGTAATTAATTGAATATTCAGCTTTGGCTATCTGACGAAACATTTTGTGCTTTTGTAATTTAATTGTTTAGATAACAAGTAAAGAAATATTAATTTATTCGTTTTTAATTATAAACATGTTGTTGCATAAACATTGTATTGTTGTAACTTTCATAGTTTTATATGCTTCGCCAATTCTGTACATTTAAAACAAAATTAATTAGTTTTAGACCAAGCTCTTTATTTGTTGTATTTTATTGATTGTAGCTTTGATTATAGGAATGTAAATTCCTGAAAGCGCTTAGCGTTTTTAAAATGAATTGTTAGGAGCCACAAAATTGTGTTCAGAATAACCAAATCCCGTATTCATGATTACGGTTTACAATATCTGACAGGAATTTCTTCTCTTAACTGAAGGGTATAATACTCAATATACAGGCATTCTGTTAAATGAACAAGAAATTTCACTTTATAAAGTGTACACTAGAAACTATAGTTCATTGATAATTAAATGCAGTTACTACCAACTCTCATAGGAAATTCAGTCTCATTGTAAAAATTTGAATTTTCAAAGATTTTCACTTAGCTCTTCCTTTTGTGCACATTTCTGTACTATTATTATTATTATTTCCTGTACTTTTCTGCATTAGTAATCATACATAAGAATCTATATTTTGGGTTAAGATTCTGTTAATAATTTTAAAATTATTTTTCCTATAATTACTTTATGCTTTTCTTAATTTACGAATGTTATAAATTATTTTAATAAATTGAAAATGTATAGCGATACTACTGCGAAAGTGGTAATATTCAACAAATTAAAGCAACACAGCAAGTAAATAATGAGATTTATCAGAATTTAAGGAATTAAGAATTTCAAATCCACCAATGAATATATATCTTTTCACAGACGTAGAAAGCTATTGTACAATAAATGACAGAACATAAAATTAGTTAACAAAGATAAGGCTATAAAGCCCGTTGATGCAACTATTTCACTTGTAGGCTTAATAATAATTAAGGGATTATAATAATAAAAATTGTAGGAGCTACGTAAACTAATTCCCAGGACATGCCGATGATCTCAACTTACCATCTATTCTTAAAATCACACATAGTATGAAGCGTACGTGATCAGGAATTATTATACAACCTGTATATGTGATATTTGATGACAAACTTGAAGTGAAAATAAGATGATTAGAAGTAGAGGTTTACTGAAGATTTATTAATAATAAATGGAAATATCTCGTTTAATATTTGAGATACAGAAAAAAATGCATATAAAAAACATTTTTAGAAAAATAAAATTGCAATACCATCGGAATTTTTGAATATAGGCTAACAAACTTGCTCTTGTGCTTTGCTAAAAACATTTAAATATAAAGTTTGCTATCAATAAAACAGAACCTGCGACCGCTACATCGTTAACTGGCACACAATCCACACAAACAAATACGGATAGTTTTGAAGGAATCTCTTTTTGTCATCTACTGGGTAGAATCGACGACACATGAAGTAAAGAAAAATTCTGAAAATCACGTCATGAGTGCTACTTCAATAACTGATTTCCCCTACCGGAAAAATGCTAATAAGGCAACAAAGGAATTTAGTATGAAAGGCCGGAATTCAGAAGATACTCTTCCGCTTTTACTTTTCACCTATATATATATATATATATATATATATATATATATATATATATTCATAAAATAATACATTCTAGAACCATGAGTCCATAAAAGAGGCTGCCAATACATTACATTATTTGTTTATTCCAACGTTCATCTATGGGCCACCAGTGTCCTTGTCTATCCTCCATATGGCGTTATGCATTGGAGTAACTTCAAAATTCATATTCTAATATTTAAATTGCACAGTAAAGCAGTAAGCTTTACATTCAACAAAGGCGATTAACTTTTGTCGGCCACTCTTTTTCAAACATTATGACTTTTCTTTCAATATATATATATGTACCAAACAAAACTGTTTGGGAAACAAAACATCAATGTGTATGAAACTGTTGAAAAATAGTATAACACATTATCACGAAACTACACTCAAAAAACCACGATCCACAAGCATAAATCATTTAAATAACCGTATCATTTTCAATAGTAGAACATTTTAAAGAGCTGCCGGGATGTGTGTAATCTGTTAAAAAATATTATTTGTTTTAAATTAAATAAGAGAATTGAATATCTGATTGTTGGTTTTATAAACAAGATGAATACTGCCAAAACGTTCAATTGCTAAATAAAACTACAAAATGTTTGTTGTAAAAATCCATCAGAAAATAAAGTATGATCAATTACAATGCATTTTTAAGTTAGGGGCAAGTATCTCATAATTAATATAGCATGCCATCCTTTAATAAATTTAAGACTAATTACAATAGAAGTCAATAAATTTAAAAATATTTGTTATAAACTTAAGAGTTGTATTAAGGTTGTTTACAAAGTTAATGTATTATAAATAATTAGATTTGATATGATATACTAATGGGATTTGAGGTAATTTTATAACGAATGTACCATATAAATATTAATGCTATGTCATTGTTCTTTTATCATTTACGTATCCTATTATGTTAGCGTTTAATGGGAATAAGTACATTTTGTTTCATATGTTCAAACCATTTAAGTTTGAATTATGTCGAGAAAAGATCAAGAAGAAAAACTAAGAATAAATAAACATTTTATACACCTGATATGTTAGGAAATGATTATAAATATAAATTTTATATAATAAATATATATTGTTTATTATTTGTCCTTAAATATATGTAATACTATACGTAAAAAAATTGAAATATGCATCAGACCCCATTCCACCAATTCCCATGAAGATTTTGATTCAAAAAGGAAAAGTGCCTTTTTCTTTGGTCCCCATTGTCCATCTCGATACCATAATGAAGTAGCCCAACTTCCTATATTGCCAAACTTTTATTTGAAAATTTCAACAGTATAGTTTCCACCTTGAAGTCTACCTCCTACTCCCTATATCTTTTAAGAGTTTAAGTTTTCCTTTTATAACCAAGGGGGTTTGGGAGCCCCCCCCCCTGGTTTCTTCCCGAAGTGTCTTTGTGTGTACTCTTTCGGTGAGTAGGTAAAGATGTGTTCTTATTTTCTATCGAAATATTGGTAGCTTTAGCTCTATTCCGTCAGTTTTTCTTCTTCTGAAATTAGGAGTTATTTTCGTTTCTGAGGCAACAGGCGAGTTTTATTTTTGTGATCTTCAATCTTCCTCTCCATTCCATTTGTTTTTGTTACGATTTATTGAAACCCCTTAATGGAAGGCTAGATTAAGAAATCTTTTAAACATTATTCCGTCATTAAAGAAATGTGGTTATATATTAAGGTCGACTTTGTGCTTCTAAGGCTAATATTGCATTAAAGAAATAGCCCCATGTGAGTTATACCATTATAAATTTCAAAACATATGTTAGACTAAAAGTGAAGTGTTTTAGCAGATTTCCCTTAAGGGAAATCAGCTATTGAGGCCGTACTCATGACGCGAGTTTCAAAAAATTTCTTCAAATGTCCGTCGAGATGACGAAAATGAGGTCCATTCAAAATTTATATATATATATATATATATATATATATATATATATATATTTACTAGCTCAGATACCCGGCTTCGCCCGCGAATTCATTTGAGGCTGAATGGTGATGTTATTTTTTAGCAGGCTTTACATTGCACAATATTTTGACATTTACCCGTCCCAGTGTTTAGGATTGATACACGCCGTTGCCGTGGATTTACTAATAATAGAATTATTTGTTCGATAAGGCTTCACTGTCTTCGATATTTTTATATTTCCCGTCTCTTATACATGTAAATATGGTGAATTTTTATTTCAGGCCTCCCTTATAACCCCCCTCCCGTTTGAACCTAAAAATTTTAATATAACTTATAATCATGGAAGAATTAATGGTAATTGACGTACTGAGTTTTGTTAAGTTCGGTTCAGCCGTTTGTACCCAATAAAATTGTTGGCTCCAGCTAAAGTTTTAACATATAACTCATTTATACTTAGGTATACGACAAAAGTGTATATAACAAAAGTTACTCCAAATAACAAAATAAACAACTTTTGTTATGTGCATATTTGCTGAAAAAGCAATAGGAAACGAAATATCGCTATTTTTAATTTCAGGCCTTCCTTATAACCACCACTCCTATTCGTAGAGAATATTAGTATAGCCTAAAGTCTAAGTTGGGCTAGTAGTAATATACATACCAAGTTTCATAAAATTCGGTTCAGCCGTTTATGCGTGAAAAGGTAACAAACAAACAAACAAATAAACAAACAAACAGACACGAAAGAAACAAAATGTAGTTATGGTGTCTATGACATGTGAAACGAAAAGTTATCGTGAAATTTCGCGAAAAAAATCAATGTACAGACAGAGGTTACAATTTTATATATATACTAGCAAAGGTACCCGGCTTCGCCCGGGAATTCATTTGAGGCTGAATGAAGATGGCATATTTTTGGCAAGGCTTTACTTTCCACAATATTTTTTTTATTTCCCTGTCCCAGTGTTTAAAATTAATTCCCGTCGTTACTGTGGATTTGTTAATAATAAAATTATTTGTTATTTAAGACTTCATTGTCCTCAATATTTTTATATTTCCCGTCCTCTGTGTATGTAGTTTTTTTTTTTTATAAAGTGATGGACCATATAATTCATAATCCTAGAATGTATTCTATCTTCCAAACCATGTATGAATAAGTTTCTTTCCCTTCATGCGGTACAATGTCCAACGGTGACAGCTGTTTTAGGTACGCCATAGCCTCTATTAAAACACTCTTTCATAAGTCTCGATTGTAAACTGTGTATTCATATTGGTTTTCAGTAAAGTATATCATAATACATTAACGGAGCAGAGTTAATTAATACCAGAAATACCTGAGTGCACCTCCCTAGCGTTTATTCTAGTAAATTATTTATTTATGATAATTAAAGAAATTCACATTCCTGAGAATAATAATACATTGCTATAAGCATCAATTAACATGTAAACATAGACCAATATGAGGTTGGAAGGGAAGCGGCAGAACTGATAGGACAAAGGAAGTAGCTCGACACTTACATAGTCTCAGTGCTGCCAACCTGCAATGCATTTTGGATAGCTATCCTCTAATACATTCAAATATATTAAAAAATCATATTACATTATCTTCACAATTCTAAAACTGTTTCAAATATTTTTCACGTTTAAATTAAATAATGTATTATATACACTTAGAGAAGGGTGGTGGCCGTATTCCTTATTTGGTGCAAACTGTTACTGGCGTTAAAAAATAACATAGTTTTGAATTATTAGGGATAAAATTCTAACATGGATTTGAATTAACTTATCCAGGTGAGATACCTGGGTAGTTCATATTGGAATGTATTGTTGAGCATATCATATTTCTAAGCAAATTACTTGCTTCATACCTTATTTTACAAAAAAAATAATTATAAAACAAAATTTACACTAATTAAAAAAGTAAACAACTTATGTTATGTGCACAATTGCCAAAAACCAAATAGACGATGAAATATCGCAAATTTTTATTTCAGGCCTCCCGCATACCCCCATTCCCCTTGGAACCTAAAATTTTTAGTATAGCCTATAAACATGGAAGAATTAATGCTAATTTACATACCGAGTGTTGTTAACTTCGGTTCTACCGTTAGTGCCCAATAAAATAGTTGCCCCCACTTTAGTTTTTAGCGTATATCTCGTTTATACTTTGTTATAAAAGAAAAGTGTATATAACAAAAGTTTCTCTAAATAACAAAATAAACAACTTTTGTCATGTACATATTTGCTGAAAAAGCAATAAGAAACGAAATATCGCTATGTTTAGTTTCAGGCCTCCCTTATAACCCCCACTCCTGCCCGTCCCTAGAAATGTTAGTATGGCTTATTATGAGGAAGTCGTTAATACTAATTCACATACCGAGTTTGGTTTAGTTCGGTTGAGTCTTTTGTGCCAAGTAAAATTGTGAACTTCCGCTATAGTTTTTAGCGTATAACTCATTTATACTTCCGTATACGGCAAAAGTGCATATAACAAAAGTTACTCTAAATAACAAAATAAACAACTTTTGTTATGTTCATATTTGCCGGAAAACTAATAGGAAACGAAATATTGCTATTTTTAATTTCTGGCTTCCCTTATAACCCCCACTCCTGTTTGTCTCAGAGAATTTTAATATAGCCTAAAGTCTAAGTTGGGTTAGTAGTAATATAAATACCAAGTTTCATAAAATTCGGTTCAGCCGTTTATGCGTGAAAAGGTAACAAACAAACAAACAAACAAATAAACAAACAAACAAACAGACACCAAAGAAACAAAATGCAGTTATGGTGTCTATGACATGTGAAACGAAAAGTTATCGTGAAATTTCGGGAAAAAAATCAATGTACAGACAGAGGTTACAATTTTATATATATATATATATATATATATATATATATATATATATATATATATATATATATATATATATATTCTAGCTCGGCTTCGCACGGGAATTCATTTGAGGCTGGATGGTGATGGTATATTTTTGGCAAGGCTTTATTTTGCACAATATTTTGACATTTACCCGTCCCAGTGTTTAGGGGTAACACCCGTCGTTTCTGGGGATTTGTTAATAATCAAATTAATTTTTTATGCAAGACTTCACTGTCCTGCATATTGTCATATTTCCCGTTTCCTGTGCATTATGCATAGATTTGAATTATTAAGGAGAAAATATTGACATACATTTGAATTAATTTTTTCAGGTGAGGTACCTGGTAGTTCATATTGAAAAGAAGTGTTGAGCAAACTTCTCTATATAACAAAATAAACAACTTTTGTTATGTGCATATTTGCCGAAACCCCAATAGGAAATCACTATTATTAATTTCAGGCCTCCCTTATAACCCCCACTCCTGCCCGTCTCTAGAAATGTTAGTATGGCTTATTATAAGGAAGGCGTTAGTGCTAATACACATACTGCTATTTTCGAACTTTTTCTTCTAAATGTCCATCGAGCCTACCCAGGAGATGACGAAAATGAGGTCTATTCAAAACTAAATATATATATATATATATATATATATATATATATATATATATATATATCTATATATATATAAAATTGTAACCTCTGTCTGTACATTGATTTTTTTCGCGAAATTTCACGATAACTTTTCGTTTCACATGTCATAGACACCATAACTGCATTTTGTTTCTTTGGTGTCTGTTTGTTTGTTTGTTTGTTTATTTGTTTGTTTGTTTGTTTGTTTGTTACCTTTTCACGCATAAACGGCTGAACCGAATTTTATGAAACTTGGTATGTATATTACTACTAACCCAACTTAGACTTTAGGCTATATTAATATCCTCTGAGACGAACAGGAGTGGGGGTTATAAAGGAAGCCAGAAATTAAAAATAGCGATATTTCGTTTCCTATTGGTTTTTCGGCAAATATGAACATAACAAAAGTTGTTTATTTTGTTATTTAGAGTAACTTTTGTTATATACACTTTTTTTCGTATACCGAATTATAAACGAGATATACGCTAAAACCTATAGCGTAAGTGAACAATTTTATTTGGGACAAAAGTCCCAACCGAAATAAATAAAACTCGGTAAATTGTATTAGCACTAACGCTTCCATTATAACAAGCCATACCAAAATTTTTAGGGACGGGCAGGAGTGGGGGTTATAAGGGAGGCCTGAAATTAAAAATAGTGATATTTCCTTTCCTATTGGGGTTTCGGCAAATATGCACATAACAAAAGTTGTTTAATTTGTTATTTAGAGAAATTTGCTCAACAATTCTTTGGAACTACCAGGTACCTCACCGGGAAAAATTAATTCAAATGTATGTTAATATTTTGTGCTTAATAATTTAAATCTATGCATAATGCACAGGAAACGGGAAATATGACAATTTGGAGGACAGTGAAGACTTACATAAAAAATAAATTTTATTATTAACAAATGCAAAAAACGGGTATTAACCCTAAACACTGGGACGGGTAAATGTCAAAATATTGTGCAAAGTAAAGCCTTGCCAAAAAAATACCATCACCATTCAGCCTCAAATCAACTCCCGGGCGAAGCCGGGTATCTGAGCTAGTATATATATATATTTGTCTGTTACCCCTCTAGTGATCGCAATTTTTGTCTTATCGTTACCAAACTTGATATAATCGTTTAAACAAAACGAAAGATCAAGTTCATTAACGGCTGAAATCGGACCAGTAGGGGGGGGGGTTAGAGGTGGAGAATTTCGACAATTCTTAATATCTTCGTTATTATGCTTCGGATCGAAAAAAAGTATAGAACTAATCTTAGTGCAAATATTATGTCCTATAAATGTTGTTATGTACATTTTATCACTATCTTCATTATAATATAGATATTTGCATTTTTAGTTTCTGGTCTTCAGTAAAGCCCCACTCCTACTCATCTCATATTAACAATATTCTATTAAGTTATGAAGCATATTATTTGAATCTCAAGTACCAAATATTGTTCTCATTGAGCTTTTAAGTTTTGAGATAAATGCAAATACGTGGTGCACGTGGGAAATCTGCTTAGTTAACACAGCCCCTGCGTGACGGACGTTTTTCTTTTCTATAAAGATGAATGCTTCAGGAGTTATTAGTAACAATTAATTAAGTATTAGTTTGTGGTCTGCCATTTGCCAGCAATTACATTGATGTAAATCAGTAAGAATTTTTAACTTTAAATGAGTCGTAAAATAAATAAAAAAATACAAATGTCTAATATTAAAAATATCGTGAATCCTGAGAGAATTATGTGTAACTGGAAACAAACATATTGCCAGCCGAGGGGGTTATATAATAGCTTTTCAAACTCCTGTCACATGCAGGTGCCCTTACGACATAACAATAAAACATATGAGTTAATTCAGGGGAGTTAAAAGGTATATACAGTTAATTAAAGATTTTAATTACGCTATAAATCATTTTAATTTGACTAATAATGTTCTTCGATTGAAATAAAAAATATTTTCCTGCTCATTTCAAAATTTATTGTGTTTGGCATTAAAATTCGCTATTACATTAAAGTGTCATCTTCAACAAAAGGCAATATGCCATCGAAGAAATTCGTCTACAAACATTATGTTTTTGCAGGGTTTAAATATCTAAGATAATATATTAGACATGATAATTTGTTGTAAAATAATTCCTGATTAGATATATAGTGTTTTATGGGTTTAGGTAATATTTTTATCATTTAAAAATTGTGAAACAGTAGTATTACTTAAAATTAAGAAAAAAGCATTTCGATTTTATTGTCATGATTTCCCTGGGTTCCAATAAATTATATTTGCAAAGTGTTTTGTTTAACTAACATTTTTTTTTCGCGAAACAGTATTCCCTATTGGCGATCCCCTTCATAAAATAAAAACATTTATACAGCATAATTTTTAGATATTTTACTATAAAAAACAGACCAATTCAAATCAATATTTATTAATTATATACATATTATTATCATTATAATATCTCTAATAGGACGTGAATATTTGTGTTTCTTTTTTATTTTCGTATTCCTCTAAAGCCCTCTCCTTCTTTGTTCTATTTAATCAAAAGGAAAAATGCATTACTAAATGTAACAGAAGTCTTCAATATGAAACATGTACATTCTTAGGTTAGATGCAAAACAGGAATCAGTTACATCAGTAGATTCTGTTCTTTGGTTACGAACAATGTCAGTTCATAATTGAATACAGACTTTTGTCTTAATGCATATTGTACGCAAACAAGGTATATATTATATACAGTCAACTCAAGCCATGATTTATGCATTTGAAGCATCCCGCGAGTCCAGAAGTCCTTTGTCAAATACATCTGGATAAATAGTTTGCTGAATTTTCAAGTTACAGAAATTCGACCTGCCTGGAAAAAGGCTGATTATTAAATGTTATGTCCCAATTTGAAGTTTCAAAGTACAGACCACGCATCGGACAGGCACATTTCTGCCCTGGCTCATTAGGGGCGAGCTAGATCAATTTAATTCCATTTGTTGTTGTTTGCATACGACTGTATATATACTAATTAAATGGTTCATTTCCAGAATATTTCCTCTTTACATACTTTACTATTGAGCCTGTCCTTGGTCTCATAATACCTAGGTGATATGCTAACAGGGTTTCAGATACCATTTACAGTGCTAGAACCAGCCTGTTTCATGTCTTGTTTGCATGTATAATGAAGAGACGGGGGCTACATCCACGACCCATGAATTCAAAGTCCTCTACAGACCATCAACCGATTCACCTTTCGTAAAACATTTTTTCGGTGAATTGCGTCGGTTAATGACGAATCGTAATATTTTCCGATTCCAGAGGAAATAAAAAAGCATAACCATATTTAAAGGAAAAATATTCAATTAATAGTTTAGTTCAGAGTATATAACTGAGGTAAATTAGGACACACACACACATATGCTTATATATATATATATATATATATATATATATATATATACATACATGTACTAATCTAGCGTTTGCAATTTTTGTTTCACCGTTACCTAACTCAATATTTAAACCTTGTGTCCAAAAGATCAAATTCCTTATTAGTAGAAATCGGAGTAGAAAGAAGGGAGGTTTTGAATAGGGAATTTTCGAAAAATCTCCGCTATTATGAAACGGATTGAAAATTGTTTATGACTAAACATGTTAAAAATTGAATTTACTATAAATGTTCTGTAATATTTTTCATACGTGGAATAATAAACGAGTTTTTTATATTTTTTATTTTAGGCATAAATAAACCTTCTATTTCTTTAATATCTGCTAAGCTTTTAATCTCACGCGCTAAACCTAGAGTGGCGAGTTCGATTCCCGCCTGGGCAATAGGAATGTAATTAGTGGGAAAACTAATTAAATAAAATCCTTAGTCCAACCCCCCGGGGGGGGGGATTTTTGCTAGCAACCCTTCACATGTAATTAGATATATGTAAGTAGTAATTAGAAAACCGAAGGCGAAATTCATAGAATTAGTCAAAAGGTTAAACACAGGAGATGCGAGTATTTCTCTTTGGGATAGGAGGTGCTAATTGGCGGTGAAGGTAAAGGAGTAATAAGCTGGCTGTACGAAGAGCGAATTAGCTAGAGTCGGTTGGGAGAAGGGAGTGGGACAGAAAATGGGAGTTGGTACTTGGTAGTAAGCGGAGGGGATTGGGTAGCGAGAGAGAGAGAGAGAGAGATAGAGAGAGAGAGAGAGAGAGAGAGAGAGAGAGAGAGAGAGAGAGTGTGAGAGGGGGGTGGGGTTGGAGATCTTGTTTAAACTTCGGTATGTCTGAAGAAAAAATTCTCATCGTTTCATTTATTTGTTCATTTTTAGTATACTACAGTTAATAATATTTAACACCGATACTCTATTCTAAATTTTCTTTTTTCTGCCAGGGGCGACAGTGGTACTCCACTGATTACTGTGCTAGACGTGTTAGGTTCAAAAACCGGTTTCAATGGCGTTCTAAATATTACTGAGCTGTGGTGTCACCGAGATGCAAGGTCTCTGATCAAAGGGTGCTATTTTTTGATTTTGTCCAGAAAGAATAGTACATATTTTTAAATTAATAAATATTTTTATAATGAGGTACAATAATCAAAAGGAAGGACAAAATGGCATTCTTCCATTAAATGTTTTCTGGAGTTAATGACATATTTTGCCTTTTCCCAGCTATTTTTCAATTTTATTTTTAGTTCAAAATTTTAGTAAAACACAATTTTCACCATTTTCATAAAATATGTTGGTATAATCACAATATTCTTTAACAGATGTTAAAATATATAAAGTTAGTGGCGTGTGTTATAATGTTTTAGCAGATTTCCCTTAAGGGAAATCAGCTATTGAGGTCGTACTCATGACGCGAGTTTCGAAAAATTTCTTCAAATGTCCATCGATCCTACCCAGGAGATGACGAAAATGAGGTCCGTTCAAAATTATATATATATATATATATATATATATATATATATATATATATATATATATATATATATATCTGTTAACGCTCTAGCCGTCGTAATTTTTGTTTGATCGTTACCAAACTCGAAATTTAATCGTTTTATGTAAAAAGAAAGATCAAGTTCGTTAATGGCTGAAATCGGACCAGTGGGAGGGGGGCTTTAGAGGGGGGGATTTAGGAAAATTCAAAATATCTCCGTTATTATGCGTCGGATCGAAAAATTTATTATTATAGAATCAATGTTATTGTAAATTAAATTTACTATAAATATTGTTTTATACATTTATTCTGTATCTTGAATCTTAACCGAG
Organism: Riptortus pedestris; assembly: GCA_019009955.1. Lineage (NCBI taxonomy): Eukaryota > Metazoa > Arthropoda > Insecta > Hemiptera > Alydidae > Riptortus > Riptortus pedestris. The sequence continues at coordinate 74,888,227 of CM032230.1, read as the reverse complement.
ATATTTGCATTTGTATTGTGTGTGGTCGGCAGGACTCCGCCATGATCCGGACTTTCCGCCGAGAGCGCTCTGGTGGCCGTTTCCGGAACTATTCGTGCCTCGTGAATAGGTTTAGTCTGTTATTGGGCAGATTTCTCTACTGTAAAACATCACGTGGGAAATCTGCTTAGTTTACGCAGCCCCGGACTTTTATTTGTATGTGTGTGTTTTGTGTGTCTATATATATGGTGTTACGGCCCATTTTTATCGTCGCCGAAGACGGGTGATTGAGAAAGAAGTCAGGCGGGAGATTGGTGCGTGGGGCAGGCTGCGCGAGAGCCGAAAGCAAGAAGCGATCGCCGAGGAGAAGCGAGCAGCTGACAGCAGCGTCCACCTCGAGCTCTAGTGAGGATTTGGCTCCCGATAATCGCTTAGGCGGATCAGAGTGTAATACAGCTTGAAGAATAACAGTTATCTCGTCAGACGAGAGGTACCAAAGTTATCCTTATTGTGTATACACAATTAAAAAAGAAAAGGCCTATTTACTTGTATTGATAAGTCCCCCATAGGGAGTATTGTTTAATCCTTTATTTAGTTATTATTTTTTATAGTTAAGATTAGAGATAAGTATAGTTTAGTGTAGATTTATTATTGTAAATAAAGTAACTTGTTGTTAGAATACTGGCTTCGTTGTTACCTTTGAGAACATACAACGTGGCGCCCTTAATATATTTATTTCTGTCTATTGATATGAGGCTATCTAAATTTAACTAATAAACCCACACCCTTCTCCACTGAGTGGGGCAGTTTGGTGACCCAGTCTGTGGGGCAACATATATATATATATATATATATATATATATATATATATATATATATATATATATATATAAATGAAAGATGATCTCTTTTCCCAGTGCAATAAAAAAAAATGCCTTTTAATATTTTATAGCTATGTATAGTCAAACTTTAGTAGTCATCAGTCCCATTAGACCACCCATTAGTCTACATAGTATGCCAGGGTTCTAATGCATTAAAATGTAATCCATTTGTTATGTGTTAAACGGGTTTCATTACTAGATATTTAATTCTGTTTATGTATTTTTGTTGTAACAGTATTTTCACTATTAAGTTCACATGTAAAATTTTCCTTGTTCTCTTGATTTATTTCTTCTTTCATGTTTTTGATAATGGGATGAGGTTATACTTTCTTTAAATCAGTAAGATTTATTTATTCATTATTCATCATATAGTCATTCTGAACCATTCATTATGATTATCGATTATAATAATTATTTACTCCCGTCTATATAGTTTTCTGTAATCTTCATTCGTGAACCTTAATAGATCAACGAATGCAACATCGAAAATTCCATTTTATACCTACAAAGGGCATTAGGGAATGTACCAAATCAATAAAACATTAATGATATTGAACTCACTGGAAGTAATTGAATTCCTGTATTTTTACTCATTTTTGATATTTGTGTTTACACAAAATTCAATTACCTGTAGAGTACAGAGAGATCCATCTCTACCGTGTTTTTATTTTTTTTTTTAAATCTTTCAGGCCTCCAAAATGTAATAAATATATATACGAAACTGTTGGCAATGTGGTTTTATTTACTTGCTCCTAAAAAGAGTTTTTATTTTGTTTTTTTAGATTTATTTTAGACAACCTGAAGCCTATGGAGCTAATGGTAATTGAATCAGGTCATCTAAATATTATCACCCTTTCGTAGTGGGTATGGAATGAGTTTCTACTCATGAGTGACTTGTTCGTCACTTAAGAAATCCCTTTGGACAGATGGGAATCCACCCTAAGACTAAGTATAATAAAAGTCCGTCACGCAGGGCTTGCGTAAACTAAGCAGATTTCCCCTGTGAAGTTTTACAATAGAGAAATCTGCATGGTGGTAACACAATTCCACCGTGATTAGATAATGAGAAATCTTTCACTTAATTAAAATAAATTCCCAACTGAAACGGCTTCTGAATTGTAAGAATAATTTATATTTTAATAACTCAAATTTTAGTAGTCCAATAACTAAAGAAGGGGGGGGCGGATGAACAGAACGTATTTGCATAAATTTCACAAAGTAACGAAGGTAAGGTAAGGTTAGAAACGACAGGCAAGGTTAGAAGCTTCCATCTGAGCCGAGAAATGACGAAGATGGCCGACGTGATCCGAACTATACCCGACCACAGACTTCATAAAAATGCAAATATCTCGGTTAATATTCAAGATAGAGAATAAATGTATATAACAATATTTATAGTAAATTTGATTGGTTCTATAACATTTTTCGATCCGATGCATAATAACGAAGATATTTTGAATTTTTGAAAATCCCCCTCTTAGCCCCCCCTCCCTCTGGTCCGATTTCAGCCATTAACGAACTTGATCAGTCTTTTTACATAAAACGGTTAAATATCGAGTTTCGTAACGATCAAACAAAAATTGCGACCGCTAGAGCGAAACAGACAAATATATATATATAGATATATACAGTTTTGAACGGACCTCATTTTCTTCATGTCCTAGGTAGGATTGATGGACATTTGAAGAAAAAATTCGAAAATTCCGTCTTGAAAATTTAGTCGTTTTATGGGAGGGGGGGTTTAGAGGGGAGGATTTTCGAAAATCAAAGAATTTATAAAACCAATCTTATTGAAAATTAAATTTACTATAAATATTGTTATATACATATTTTCCGTATAATGAGTATTAACCGAGATATTTGTATTTTTTGTAATGAGTTCCGCTTTCAGTAAACCCCTACTCCTACTAGAGACATATTAATAATAAGCTGATATCTAATGAACCACCTCATTATTAGGTTAAATACAAAAAAAGTCCGTCACGCAGGGGCTACGTAAACTAAGCAGATTTCCCACGTGAAGTGTTACAATAGAGAAATTTCACGAGAGCCGAACAGGTAAGGAAGGAAACGGCCGACCTAGGTTTTGGCGGGAAAGTTACTTTCATCCGTTATTCGCCCAGATTTAATAAAATGCAAATATCTCGGTTAATTTTCAAGATAGAGGATAAATGTATAGAACAATATTTATAGTACATTTAATTTGCAATAAGATTGATTCTATACAAGTTTTCAATCCGACGTATAGTAACGGAAATATTCGAATTTTCAAAAATCCTCCCCTCTAACCTCCCCCCCCCTCCCACTGGTCCGATTTCAGCCGTTAACGAACTTGATCTTTCTTTTTACATAAAACGACTAAATATCGAGTTTGGTAACGATCAAAGAAAAATTGCGACCATTAGAGCGGTAACAGACAAATATATATATATATACAGTTTTGAACGGACCTCATTTTCTTCATGTCCTAGGTAGGATTGATGGACATTTGAAGAAAAAATTCGAAAATTCCGTCATGAGTACAACCTCAATAGCTGATTTCCCTCAAGGGAAATCTGCTAATATTGTTTTCAACAAAGCTTTATTTTACGAGGTACAAACAAATACGTTCTGTTTAACCCCCCCCCCCTTTTTTTCTAACACTACAAAAATCTGAGTGATTGAGATAGAAATTATTTTGATTCATTTCAAATTACTCCACTAACTATAATAAATAGTTTCCAAAAAAATTAATATTTTATACCTATTCAGATATATTTCTTTAATTGTTTGTTTTTCCGGTCTATCTATCGATGCTGCACTACAAGGTTGGCTAACCTGTTTGTTTAGAATCCAGCCGTATTACGTTGTAGGGACTATTAACTTATATTGCAAATTCACTGAAAGATTTCTCATTGCCGTTTGTAATTATTCACTAATATTCACGGAACGTTACCTGTATGTATATTTATCTATTATAAACCTTCGCTGACTAACCTGCTTGTTCCTTAATTATGTGAAAATCTCATAACCGTCTGAATCATATTTTGCCCCCCCCCCCTTTCTATTTTCTTCCCGGATTCCTAAATTTGGAATGGTTGTGATTAAAATTATTCTGGTCTATTATTAATTACAGTACTAGATATAATAAATAGTTATATGAATAAAATTTATAACTTATATTCAAATATATTTCCGTAATTGCTTTTATTTTCGGTAAAAGCTGGCTAACCTGATTGTTTAGAACTCAGGCTGTTTGCTATCAGAAAGATTCTTACCATTTGACTTGCCCTTTATTTGTTTACTTAATATTCACAGCAGTATTAAGTCTTACAAATAATGGATATTCTGTGGTACTATTTAGTGTTGGTGTAATAAGTGTTCAGAGCGCTGCTATCATTAACGGTAAGTCCATCTTTTGTGTTCTTGTTGTTTTTGAGATTGAATTGTTTTTAATTTAATCTTGGAGCCTAACGGACGAGAGTTACTTTCCCGGCAAAAGCTAGTTCGGCCGTTTCTTTGACTGGCTCGGCTCTCGTGAAATTTCTCTATTGTAAAACTTCACGTGGGAAATCTGCTTAGTTTACGCAGCCCCTGCGTGACGGACTTTTTGTTTATTTACATTTAGAATTAAAATGAATAACCAAGTTGTATTCATGTTATTGATAGGAACATTTGTTTATGAAATTAACACTCCATAATTTAAATAGATATATATTTTTTTATTAGGCTCTAATATGCAAAGGCATTGATCAATCAATATTTTAGATGAAAAAGGCCCAGTCCAGCCAAACCGATTTGCTGAGAGATCATGTGGTCGGCTTCATGCTTCTCACTTTTGTGACATTACTGACCAAAAACAGCAACTTCTTTTATAAAGCAGCTACCTAATGGCTTTACGATGCTGAGTGGGCTCCAAGTCCAACCGTGACTGTGATTGAAAAGTTAAACAAAATTTAAGAGTGCGATTATGGTTTGGAAATTCCATTATAATTACTATAGTGCATTACCACTGGACTGCCATAATTAATTTGTTAAACATTTAAAGATATATTTTTAAATATTCTTTCCATTGAGCTTGTACTCTTGGCGCGAATTTCGAAAAACTTGCTCAATTGTCCATCCATCCTACCTTGAAGAAGACGAAAATTTTATATATATACACACACACACACACACACACACACTTTCGGTAACACTTTAATAACTGTATTTTTTGTCTTATAGTTACCAAACTCTGTATATTAACGTTCTATGTTCAAATACTACAAATCAAATTCGTTAGCTGTTGAAATCGGACCTGTGGGAGTTGTGGTTAAGTGCAAAGAATTTCGAAAATTGTATATATCTCCATTTTTAAATTTATTTTATGTGTTTTGGAGCATTCGTTACAAAAGATATAAAATGAATAAACATGAACACCAATAAACAAGAGCATTAACAACAAAAATCATTAATTTTAAATTATTAAATTTGATACATAACCTTAATCGAAAAATTGTATAGGCTAGTCTTATTGAACATGTACGTACCTAAAAATGTAGTTATATACATATTTTCTCGTCCGTGAATATCAAACGATTTTTTAGATTTTTTTTTAGTTTTCAGGCTTTAGTTAACTCCCACCTCTACTCATGTCATATTAATAATAAGCTGTGGCACATGGGCCACAATATTCTTACCTTAAACACCAAATATGTTTGTTGTGTGAGATACATGCAAATTTGTTGAGTGATAACTTTATCGACAAGATTTTACGTTTTTATCTCGAAAGCATTTATTTGATGTACACCATACTTGATAATTAACCGTTTAAGTCAACTCTAAAGATCCTGTTCGTTATTGGCTGGAATTGGACTGGAATAGGGGGGGAGGGGTATGAAAGATCGAAATTCGAAAATTATAACTAACTCGGTTATTACCAGTCGGATCCTAAAATGATATGGAACAAATCTTGTTAAAGAATTGATGGTCTGCAATTGAAGTTTAATACATTTCTTGTTACTCAAATATTAACCGGGTTATTCGTGCTTTCTTGTAGCAGCCTTCAGTAATCCCCTTTTTCTATGCATGGGTTTTTTTTAATAGAAATAGAGAATATGTTCTGGGATGAAATACCAGTACTTTGGAAATCTGCTTAGTTTACGCAGCCCCTGCCTGGCGGATTATAACTAGTTTAGGCTTAAATTTCATGTTTGGTAGTCATTTTTATTTTCATTCTAAACTTGCAGTAGAACTGTATATACATAGAGACCGGAGAAGTATATGCAGGCTATAGAAATGAATATTAAAACTAACCTCGCTGAGTGGAATACTAAGTAAAGCAATAAATACAAGAGACACTCGCTGAGCAAATTAATTGCAACACTATCTCGCCTGTTCGATGTCGCCTTGGGCACACTAAACAAACACATACCCCTTCGCTTCCAAACTAAATCTCTGCTTCTTCTATCTATTCCATTATAATCCTTTGCTTCATTTTGAATTTTTTTTTTGGGAATTGTTGGCAAATTCCCCCTTAAAAATTCAGATATTACTCAAAGGGGTATAACTAGCTAGGGGTATGATACCTAGCTCTCATTACGTTTTGTTCTAACCTGACACTGACATTATAGTTTCTATACATACTCGTGCTTCCCGCGTTCCGAAAATAATATTTTGACGTTAATCACTACTCCTGTGGTAATTAAACACTGATTGTTACGTCTGCTCAAATAATTTTCTGAATGCCTGCATCTTTAGACCTCTGGCTACCAGCCATTCATTTTTTGGCTCCCCAACCAGCACTTTTAAAAGCACAACATTTTATTTCGTCTACTAATGATGGGAAAGAGTTCAATCATTCTGAGATAGGAGTGAAGCTGCCTTGAAGATTAGAATTCTGAGAGCCCCCTTCCAATAAAAATTAATAAAATGTTATGTTTTATATATCCTTAATTTGAAGTGATATAAAGTTTACTTGAAGCCATTCGTTTGGAATTATTCTGTAGGTATCTCTCACTAATTGTTTGCAGCATTACACCCTTTTTTTTATTCCTTTTTCAAGACCTTAAATTAAAAAAATATCCAATAATAACAGTATGCGACTTAACAAATTTAATAAATTAAAATACTGTAAAATGTTTCAAAATTACTCTCACTAATCATGAAATTAAAAAGACTAATGTGTGATTTAAATAACAAATTATCAGCTAATGGTCATCGTAGACATTCCAGTTATAAAGTCAAAATACAAATAATTAAGTACTTAATTAATTAAGTAAAACAGCCTATAAAACCTAATACAAAATAATAAGTATTAAGTTCTTGGACTAATACAATTTGTTTGATTCAGACAAATATTATTCTGATTCATTAATAATTACAGTATTAGATATAGTGCATAGTTTTCAATAAAATTAATATGTTATGTTATATTCTGATATATTTCAGTAATTGTTTTTCTTTCCTGTGAGACATTGGCAGAACTGTTTTTTTTTTTTACATTTCAGATGCTTGCCGTCGGGAAAGGAAAGATTTCTTATTACCGCTTGTAGTTATTCACTTAATATTCACGATTGTGTTGTAATACCAGTATGTAGATTTATATATTTTTAAACTTCACGAGGAAAATCTGCTTAATTAACGCAGCCCTGCGAGACGGACTTTTCAATTTTAGTATTATTGTTTTACTAATCATTAAGATTATCCATTACAATTCACATTTCAATCTTCTGAGCTGGTTCTGAGGAATGTGTCTCGAGACAAGGGATCAATCAAGGGATTTAGGCGACTGAGGGGAGGTAATGGAATTCCTGGTAAACGGATTTGGCACGAGATTGAACAGAAGGGATGTTTAGGTTGCTGCGAAGGGATCAGTTGAATACATAAAAAGGTACATTGGTAATTTTCTGGAGAGTTTTGAATAGAATTTTCTAGATTTAACTGCAATTGGATTGCATTGTTGGACCCAACAGTTCATGTTTGTAAGTGTAAGTGCATATTGATCGAGGTATGGTATTGTGTTGTTGGTAGATGAGTCATTTGTAACTAAGTATATTGTATTACTCTCGCTCTGTGTCTTGCACACACACCTTTCTATAAGCTCTCTATAAAACTTTCGTATAAGTGTTAAATGCAACTAGGAATACAAAAAAATGGCGAAAACGTAAAATGAGAGTTATTTCTTAATAATATTGTATTTTTCTCGTTGAGATACAAAAAAATAAAATAATATGGACCTAAGGACCAATAAAAGGAGGATCTCCAGGCCTTTTAAAATTATGTTTATACTTTGCCCCCTCTGGGCATTGTCAAAATTTAATACTAAATTAATTTTTGCATGTCAATAAAAAAAATATACTTCAAGCCTGGAATGAATTAATATACTTAAGGTTCTTTTGAGTTTAGAAATTGACAAATTACCTTTTATGTTAAAGTTCTGCAGGTTATGTTTATATCTATGTATAATATTTACCAAGAAAAATTCATTTAGTTTAAAGCATTAAAAATTCTCTGTGAAGGCAAAACCCTTGAGGGGTCAGAAAATCTTTTAGTGATTTGTCCTCAATATTAGTATCAATAAACAGTTCAACTACAGTGTTGGAAGAAAGGGTTGTATTTTCTTACTAGTGCCTATTGGCCTTCATATTTAGTTATATGTGAATATGAATTATTAGTAAAAATCCCGTTTAGTATTAAATGATTTCTATTAGGGGAAATCTGCTAACAACTGATAATTTTATTTGAAACTGAATAATCTGTATTGTTTATTTATTTAAAATTCTACGTTTAAGTTAATCGAGAAGTTAAAAAAGTCAAATAAAAAATTATACTGATGAATTTCATTTTATATCCATAGTAAAAAGAATTCTTGGAAAGTGAACTTATTTACGTTGTTATTCATTTCGTATGACTTTGAGTAAACAAAGAGTTTTATTAATGCTTCTGCCAAAAAGAATGAAAAAAAGAGTATAAAATTATTTTCAATTTCTACGCTTCTAAAATTTCTATTCTTTTTCTAAAATTTCTTTTAATTCCAATAAAATAACGTAAATCAAACTGGCTTATTTTGATCCGATATGATTATATATGTATAAATATAAGTTGTTATTATTATTTATTAACGTCCACTTTCTCCTACTCTGAATAATTGGGACGGGATAATCTACGGGTTAACACCCTTTTCTAGCGAGGGTGGGACTAAGGATATAATTTAATGAGCTCATCACTAAATAAATTCCTATTGCCAAGGCGGGAAGGTAATTCTAGGTTTACCATGTGAGATAGGCCCACGCTTTAACTCTCAGACTACTTGAGCCCCTTATATATACTTTATATTTCAAAAATTAAAAGGCAAAAAAAAAATTCACCCCCACCAAAATCATGTTCGAAAATAAGAAACCAATGTCAGATTAATCAGTTGGTTATAAAACCCGAATGATTATTAGTCCTATAATAATTACTACTTAAGAATATTTAATCTGCACTAATCCCAGGAATAAAACATATTTAAAAGTCAATTGCTGGTTTAGAAATGCAAAAATTCCAGCTTTATTTTCACGAGAATGTGAAGAAGTATTGAAAATTATTAAGACGACTTGTTTGGGGAGTCTTTCATTCACGTCACCAGTGGACTACTGTTTGCGATTAATGTAACACGGAAGCCTCTGAAATGTGGTACTGGAGACCATTGAGAAATCTGGAGATGTTGCATAATAAACTTAATTAATATAAAGAATATGGTGGCATTATTGAATATAAAAAAGTTCAAAAAGGAGGTTATTGATGGCGACGAGACTGTATCCAAAATTATTAATCCCACTCGCTACAGAATAATAAGGTATAAGGATTGAATAGAGGAGACTGTTATTGAAGTAGATCAATATATTCTACAAAATTACTAATCCAACTCACCACAGAATAAGAAGATGAAGGATTGAATAGACGAGGCTGTTATTGCAGGTTATCAGACTGTATCCAACAAAATTATTAATCCAACTCACCACAGAATAATAAGGCCGATGGATTGAATAGAGGAGACTGTTATTGAAGTAGATCAGACTGTATCCTACAAAATTACTAATCCAACTCACCACAGAATAAGAAGATGGAAGGATTGAATAGACGAGGCTGTTATTGCAGGTTATCAGACTGTATCCAACAAAATTATTAATCCAACTCACCACAGAATAATAAGGCCGATGGGTTAAATAGAGGAGACTGTTATTGAAGTAGATCAGACTGTATCCTACAAAATTACTAATCCAACTCACCACAGAATAAGAAGATGTAAGGATTGAATAGAGGAGACTGGTATTGAGGAAGATCAGACTGTATCCAACAAAATTATTAATCCAACTCACCACAGAATAATAAGGCCGATGGATTGAATAGAGGAGACTGTTATTGAAGTAGATCAGACTGTATCCTACAAAATTACTAATCCAACTCACCACAGAATAAGAAGATGGAAGGATTGAATAGACGAGGCTGTTATTGCAGGTTATCAGACTGTATCCAACAAAATTATTAATCCAACTCACCACAGAATAATAAGGCCGATGGGTTGAATAGAGGAGACTGCTATTGAAGTAGATCAGACTGTATCCTACAAAATTACTAATCCAACTCACCACAGAATAAGAAGATGGAAGGATTGAATAGACGAGACTGTTGTTGGAGTAGATCAGACTATATCCTACAAAATTACTAATCCAACTCACCACAAATTAATAAGGTGGAAGGATTGAATAGACGAGGCTGTTATTGCAGGTTATCAGACTGTATCCAACAAAATTATTAATCAAACTCACCACAGAATAATAAGGTGGAAGGATTGAATAGAGGAGACTGGTATTGAGGAAGATCAGACTGTATCCTACAAAATTACTAATCCACCTCGCCACAGAATAATAAGGTGGTAGGATTGAATAGAGGAGGCTGTTGTTGGAGTAGATCAGACTATATCCTACAAAATTACTAATCCAACTCACCACAGAATAATAAGGCCGATGGATTGAATAAAGGAGACTGTTATTGAAGAAGATCAGACTGTATCCTACAAAATTACTAATCTAACTCACCACAGAATAATAAGGTAAAAGAATTGAATAGAGGAGACTGTTATTGCAGGTTATCAGACTGTATCCAACAAAATTATTAATCAAACTCACCACAGAATAATAAGGTGGAAGGATTGAATAGAGGAGACTGGTATTGAGGAAGATCAGACTGTATCCTACAAAATTACTAATCCACCTCGCCACAGAATAATAAGGTGGTAGGATTGAATAGAGGGGGCTGTTGTTGGAGTAGATCAGACTATATCCTACAAAATTACTAATCCAACTCACCACAGAATAATAAGGCCGATGGATTGAATAAAGGAGTCTGTTATTGAAGAAGATCAGACTGTATCCTACAAAATTACTAATCTAACTCACCACAGAATAATAAGGTAAAAGAATTGAATAGAGGAGACTGTTATTGAAGAAGATCAGACTGTATCCTACAAAATTACTAATCCAACTCACCACAGAATAATAAGGCCGATGGATTGAATAGAGGAGGCTGTTATTGAAATAGATCAGACTATATTCTACAAAATTACTAATCCAACTCACCACAGAATAATAAGGCCGATGGATTGAATAGAGGAGACTGTTATTGAAATAGATCAGACTATATCCTACAAAATTACCAATCCAACTCACCACAGAATAATAAGGTGGAAGGATTGAATAGAGGAGACTGTTATTGAAGAATATCAGACTGTATCCTACAAAATTACTAATCCAACTCACCACAGAATAATAAGGTGGAAGGATTGAATAGAGGAGACTGTTATTGAAGAAGATCAGACTGTATCCTACAAAATTACTAATCCAACTCACCACAGAATAATAAGGTGGAAGGATTGAATAGAGGAGACTGTTATTGAAGAAGATCAGACTGTATCCTACAAAATTACTAATCCAACTCACCACAGAATAATAAGGTGGTAGGATTGAATAGAGGGGGCTGTTGTTGGAGTAGATCAGACTATATCCTACAAAATTACTAATCCAACTCACCACAGAATAATAAGGCCGATGGATTGAATAAAGGAGTCTGTTATTGAAGAAGATCAGACTGTATCCTACAAAATTACTAATCTAACTCACCACAGAATAATAAGGTATAAGGATTGAATAGAGGAGACTGTTATTGAAGAAGATCAGACTGTATCCTACAAAATTACTAATCCAACTCACCACAGAATAATAAGGTGGAAGGATTGAATAGAAGAGACTGTTATTGAAGAAGAGAATAAGGGAGAGAAAGAGACACCTCTTATCTGAGACAGGAGCTATATGGAAAAGGCATTAGCTCCGTAAATGGGAAAAACGATAGGACTTCTCTAGTGCTTCTGATATCTCTCCCTCTACCTCTTTCTATTAGGCTATCCTTTTCACTTTTATTTATCTCCGATATATCATCCAGTGTTTATAAAAAAAAAAAAAAAAAAAAAACTGTTTCTTTTTATGGTTTTTTTTTTTGCACTCATTTTTATCAACAATAGACATGGATAATTATTACTTTGCTACTCTTTCTCCGTAACGGAACTGCATTCAGAATTATTGCTGCATATGGTATATTATTCAAGAACTCAGTTCAGCACTGATGTACATAGGTATGTAAGTGATTTATCTATTGAACAGTTTCTAGGAAATACTAGTGAATTCAACTCTTGATTGATAGATAGATAGTTAATTGGCTAATACATACATTGTTTAGACTGAACCTGAGCAATTTAGGGGTTTTAAGTGCAACTAGTAACATAATGTGTCTGTGTGTGTGTGTGTGTGTGCGCGTGTGTGTGTGCGTGTGTGTGTATGTATATATATATAAAATTTATGTATTATACTGGCATGATGTAAATAGAAATGTGTATTTTTTTATTGGCTTTACAGGCCTTGGAGTCCTTTGAACGCATCTCATTTTCGCTTTCCTTCGTACCGGGGAATCCACTGTCGTTGGATACATTGTCTTGTTTAGTGAACCCCTCCCCCGTGGGGCTGATAACATGGTGTGGCAGTTATCCGCACGATGTTGACTCACGATAGGGTACATCAACACAATGAATTCGGGTGGATTTGGACTGGGTTGGTGCAAGTCTCTTTCCCAAGTAGATCCCTCCCGGTGCACTGACGAGTTGGGTGTTGCTTCTGAATGATCCCCGCCTGAGGTATGGCGGTGCCGTACCCGACGGGGGGGCATGGGAGTGGTACATCCAGGACTATGCTACCAGTCTAATCTCGGAGGTTAGACCATACTGGTAGTTTGTGGAGGAAGACCTCGCCAACAATCAGTTAGACATGAAACTGATGGGTGGTGGCCGGATCTGCTTTTCGTGGTGTTCGTCGTTTACACCCTCAGTATTGGTGTCAGAAATTATTAAGGAAGGGGCTTCTTAACCCCTTCGGCCACAGATGACAATAACTCATTAAATGAGGGTCCGTTGGAATAGTAGAATACTTCCATTACCATTATAAAGCCTCGAGGTTACAAGAGGGGTGAAGGGGATTTGGCTTCACGGCTAGGTACCCTTACATTCCGTTACCGTCCTCCTCTGGCTTACACAATGTTTAGTGAGCCGATTAGGTTACTTATTGCCATCCCGTTGTAACCCCTTAGTATTCAAATCATATGAAATGTAGTGTATAGTTTCGGATATAATCTCTTCTTTAGTCTAACTAGCCCTAGGTCGCCATCCAACTTATTAATTATCGTGGAATTCGTTATCCCAGTAAGGGCCTGTTATAAGAACCTTGCTCTCAAATCTTTCCACCATTGTTCTCAGGGTAACCCTCGCCCCCACGTCTTGCACCCATACATTAATTTATAGACTCGTAGCTAAAATGCTCGTAGTGAGACAGAATATATTCTTCATTCTTGTTTTCAAGGACAGCCACATCACCTCCATATGCTAGGATTTTGTACATCTTGCCTATAGGTATTCCCCCATTCGCCTTGGGCGCTTCACGGATTACTTTCTCCGGCGTTGAACGTGTAACCTGTCCTAAACTAGGATTATTCAATCATCTCCCACGACAGTGAGAGTCATTGATAAAAACACTAGTCAGCCGATCAAGTTTTCCTGGATGTCCTTGCTTAAGATATTGACAAGTTACCTTTTATCTTAAAGCACAGTATGGTCTTGAACAAGAAAACGTTTTAAACTCTCAATTCAACAGACTGTTAATATATAAGAATTTCAGAATTGGTTACATATTGCTGTGAATATCTGTTTGGATTCCAATGGGAGTCGAAGAGCGCTGGACATTCTAAATCTATAGAAGGATTTCTATCATAATTGAAGCCTTCCTATCGCTAATATTTGATTTGCCCACGTACGGGAAACAGCACGGCAGTGATAAGCCTACAAATATTTACACTCCTGATAGATCAAGCCTCCTCTCCTTCTCTCTCAACAGGTTTCTTCGTATTCACCATGGTTGAAAGAGTTTCACTACAGCAACTGAAAAGTATAAAATAGTGTTATTTATTGTTGAAAAGATTATTGAATTTGTAGCTGATATAATGGAATAATCATCTCATTTATTTGGTGTCTTCTTCGACGGGAAAACTGATCTTCTGTTCCATATTTCTGGCTATATGCTCCGTTGGAAGTCTCTGAATACCCCTGACCAGCAGTGTGGCCAAGAATAAGCCTGAAGTTGATAATACAAGAGGTTCAGAATATTAGCATTTTTAAAGAATCGGAGATGCCTGGAGCAGATAACTGGTCGGAATAGATGAGATCAGAATTGTTATTTAAAAATATCACCTGTTCGCTTCTCGTTTGAGTTGGTTTAGTACATTTTAGGATATTGTGAATATTTTAATAAATTACTACTTTACATGTATGTATAATAATAAGGTTTTTATTCACTATATGTGAATATTGCAATTTCTATATTTTTGTTAATTTACAAATGCAGATGACAGTAAAAAAATAAAATTAAAATATATTCAATCCCCAGACATCACGAATTTGGAATTTATTTCGTAGAAGATAGTTGAGGCTACAAAAGGTTCGTATGAAATTGAAATAAATAAAACAACTTTGTATTATAATTTACATTAATAATCTTTCAATTTCCTGAAATGTAGCTTCTAGTTTTTTTTCTTTTGGATTTCAATGAATATAAAATTTAATAAGACTATGTATTTGATACATCAAAATGCAAGCCAAATTATCTTCTTTGTACTTCACTTTACAGGCATAATGATGCTTGATTTTATTCTTTTCTTCAGTACCTATTCAGTGAGCATACCTATTGCTGAAACTGCAGATGAATATATAATTACTCTATAGAAAATAGAGTGTGATGGAATTCTTAGTGTTACACTGCTTTTGCAACCCAACATTTTTCCACTTTCCAATATTATTTATCTACTGCTGATTATGACAAAGTTATTACGGAATCTCCGAATCATATTTTTTTAGGCGTCAGTTTTTTTTTTAGTGGACTCCTAAAGAAATCGTGGTGTATTACTTTATCATAATCTTTGTGTTAACACAGTTACTTCACATTTGTGAAGGTATAAGTTCAACTGGGAAAATCCTTTTTTTTTTCTTCTTTTTTTTAAATTTTCCTATATTTTAATATTATACCGCTGCCATCTGCGATTTTCTTTATGTTTAAATGTTAATAACCACTTTCTAGCGCAAAAACACAAGGAGTTATAGGTCGTGACATCACCTGGGCTTTCAAGAAGGGCAAAGACCAGTAGTTAGGGCAGCTGAGAGTAATAGAGCTGACAAGACTGCCCGTGTAAATGTTATATGGTCCTGGCAAGGGTAACACTACAATCTGAGGGAGGACTTGCGGAAGCTTCATTGGAATAACCTGGTATTATCTATGAGCAATACCGCCTAGAAACGAATAATCCAAAAAATATATATTATGTTAAGTTGTAAGTAGTCATGACATTAATTTATAAAACTAAATTTAAGCACTTATATGTAGGCATTTTCCGAAAATAACGACAGTTGATAATATTTTTAAATATGCCTATTGATTTCTCGAAAAATTTACATCCTACGAAAAGTGTTGCTTAAATGTTTTTTTTGGTAGTTTTTCGTTATCGTCAGTATAAAAGAAAGCAGCTTTTTCCGATGAGTTTCACAGATGCGAACTGTCAACAGTTATGTACTAGTCAGGAATGAAGGATGTGGAAGGAGGAATTCATTTGTGTTTCATCTTCCGGGGTTAAAAAATAAAGTACGGTGGTGGAAAAAAAAAAGTACAGAGTGCGTTGAAGAGCTGCGAAGGGTAAAATTCGAGGCGGGAGAGAAAGTGAGAGAGAGAGAGAGAGTGAGAGAGAGAGTGAGTGAGAGAGAGAGAGAACACTCGAAGTGATATCTTGTAGGAGTGAGGAGACCCCAGTGATTAGAGACTACAACACTCATCCCTAACAAAAGGGTCCTGCTACCCCACAACGACCGCCTCGTGACCCGCCACTCAACTAACCCACCCCCTGTGTTTTTGTTTACCCACTCCTGGCCTCTGAAGGGGCTGGAGCGAGTAAAACTTCACATAATGAGCTCTATTTCATGCTTTGTCGAGCGTCTTAATAGCCCAGGGGTTGCTGTTCGGGGCCGATTTGAATCGTGACCCGATTTTATTAACCCCCCGGGATTCCACTGCCCCCCCCCACTAACCCGTCGAACTTGTTCCTTTTCCTTAAGCCCTTCTAGACACCCTATTTTCTTAGTGCCGCTCTTCCTTGATTAGAGTCTCTTTCTACCAAACCAACTTACAACAAAAACAGTCCCTGTACTCACTGTCTGATCGGGTTTTCTTTTTCCCTTCGTGGTTAGACGGTGGAATTGCCTCGTAGTGGGTGGGAAGTTCTCTTTTAGGCGAATTAAAACTCAAACTAGTTTCAGAATCAAAGGAAACCAAATTTTCTAATTTCTAAAACAACAATTTTTCATTAGTATTGAATATTCTAAAATAATAAGATATACAGCAGTAATTGATATCAGTGATCCTAAATTAAAAAATGATGTGGATCCACATGATTTTCTCGTACAAATGATTTTTGCTGCACTTCATTTAAAAATATTTCATTAGTAAGCCACTATCTCCGTCCATTGTAAATAAATCAGGCACTATACAATAGTTTATTTTGTCTATAAGAAGTACCGTGTCATTTGCACTTATGTATTTAATAAAAAAACTAAAATTATAAATTGAGTTTTATTTATTCTACCTTTAATTGTATTTTAATTAGGTTTTATTTATATTTTAGGCTATGGTTTTTAATTTGTTTAATATTTTAAATAATGTTGACTGTATTTTTTTTATTTGGTTTTTGTGTATGTCAACAGCCACTGAAAATGGAGCTCTTGCTCTGAAAATGCACTTTGCCAAAATAAAACGTGTAGTAGAGGCAAACAGGCGTGTACATCCAGAAGTTATTTTCATTAGATTTTATTCAGACCAGCTGTCTATTGCCGGATCCATTATCAGGGTTATTTCAAAGACAAAAAAATGATATCCTTTATTTTCTCAGGGCATATTCGTATCTCAGGCCCCTTATGTGCCCTGGAATTGAACTTTTCACTTAAAACACTGCGTAATTAAAATAAATAATGATTAGAGGGGACGAACATTTGTTCGAATTAGCACTTCTATAATTTCTACTTTATTTAATTTTACAACACAACTTTTATTTTCCATTTTATTAATAAGCAGAACATATTACTTTTCTACTCTGATTACAATATGGTCTATGATTAAATGTTGTAAAAAATATTCACTAATTTTACAGCAGTATTTTTATGGAAAGTTTACTTAATAACTGTATTCAGGTGTTCTTAATCCCAATGATTTTATAATTATTGATTTGAAAATTTACTTGCTTGAGAATACAAAAAGAAATTTCGTTCGTGTACTGCAGTTGTTTTAAACTTATTTGAAAGACAAATTCTCCTCTGTAAGTATTTCATGACACACATGCCTCTAGTAACAACAAAAGATGGGCATTGGAGTAAAATAATATAGTTTAATTGGAGATGGAATTAATGAACAACCACTGTGTTACCACACAGAACGCTTAAAAATAATTTTAAAAACAAATTTGTGAGAAAAAAATGAATATCAAGAAAACGTGCTGCCATAGCTTTTCACTTTAATACCTCTATTGTATTTAGTGAAAACTATATGCTTCACAATTAATTATCAAGAATAACAAATTTACTCATGGTTTGAAAGAGGTTGTTAGCAGAATAAGTGGTAGGACAGTGATGATTAATGCGAGATAAAAAACAATTCATGTAATTGTTGTCTCTTTTTTTTGTTATTTTTTTAAAAAAATTAATGGAAGTCATTTATCTTCCTTTTTAAGTAGGTAGAGAGGAACAAAAAAGGATTCGTCTAGTGTATGTAAATATTAGTTATTTATTATAGTGTGCAGTTAACTCCAGAGTGGAATATTAAAATAGTAGTCTCTTAACAATAAATGAAAAAGGTAAACTTTTGAACGCATGAGGGATACAACTGCCTGATAATATATAAGTCAACACTAATTATTTAATTCTAACGAGAATTTCCATAAAAGAATTATCACTAAATAGGATATAGAATATTTACTTCCAGAAATTCGCTTCACCACGAAGAGGATTTCTGGTGTTGATTGTATCTGGAACAAGAATGCCGAGTGGGAGACGGAAGCATTTTGTCCCACGAGGAAAAATAGAAAAACTGAAAAACATTGTCCAAAATCCCAAAGACGAAGTCAGTTTTTCCCATGTTGCTCTAATTATTAATAAATGTTACAGATAGATAATACAAGATGAAAATCACCCATTATTTAAAGTGAAGTCAATTCAAATAGGTCCCGTGAGAGAAAATCGTGTTAGAGTACTGACGAACTTCTAGGGAGTTCTTGCGGGTTAAGCAATCACATATGACGTTTTCCATTTCTGGTATAAACTGAATTTAAATATGTCACTTACTGGCGGATATAGGATAACTGCATCAATGAAGTCCTCGTCTGGCATTTTGGCCTGCCAATAATAGTTTCACCCGCCAACTCAAACTATTAAGCGACTGCCAGAATGTTTTTTGGTACTTACCATGGATATAAGGAATCACCTTCTAAAACCAGACTTCTTCACTTAGAACGAACCACACGAGAATATATATTAAATTTTATATTTATAACACACACATTGGAAGCTCCCTTAGAATAAGGGTCGTATCATTGAGTGTTTGAGCTAAGGAAACTTATTTTCCTTCCCTTTGTGTAATGTGATCAGGCGCAATAACCCTGTTCCATTCGGTCCTTCCCTTTTCTTTTTCATCATCTTATTTATACGTTTTTATTCCCTCTTTCCGGAGGAAGCCTCCTTTTAAAACCGTTTTTAATTTAAACATCTGAATGGCAGCATCCAAACGATGACTCTCAAGTTCTTAAAAGACTTTTTTTAATCCCTAAACTTTTATGAACTTTTGGTAAAAAAAATAAATAAATTGCATAATTGAATTTCTAAAGAGATATTACTTTTGTCCACACGGTTTGAAAAAGCCATCGAGAAATCTGTTGATATAGTGGTTATTTAGTCTTTAAATATACATATATATATATATATATATATATATCAAATTGGAGTCAGGGAAGCTAATAACAGATAATCTGAAAACCGAAAGTAAGCATTTGAATAGAAATTTTGTTACAAAATTAAGTTTCTTGTAAAACTTGGGTCTTTTGTTTTGGCAAGGAAACTTCTGCTAAATGCAAAAGATGCAAATCATGTGGCCCATAGATCACATATCGGCATGCGTAGGTCAACGTAAGAATAAGATCATTATGAGAAAAGATCTTAAAAATCCATTTAACATGGATTTAAGAAAAATAAAAACATTAGTCGCGAGTTATTCCTTCTTCTGAAGGTAATTTATTATCTAATGAGTTTATAAGTATCTCTAAATGTCTTCAAATGCTCATCGATCCTACCCAAGTTATCCGTAGTTTCAGCATTCAGTAAACCCTGCTTTAAATCATCGAATTTTTCTTAGAAATAGAAAATACACAGTGAGATAAGGTGAGACACTAGTGTGTCATAAACATCAGGTGGAAAATCTGCTTTGTTTAAGAAGCCGCCAGGTGAAGGACTTTATTTGTATCCTTAAAAGTTTTAATATTATTCTAACAAAGGTAAACCCAAGACATGCCTGTTTCCCTTCGAGAAGGGATTCCAAGGCTATTGATAGCTTGACTGTTCGGGGATTTATTGTAGTTTTCTTGAAGTTGCTAGAGGTGTCATATTAACAACAACCTGTTTTATCATGAACCACATTTTTGTCATTGAACTTTAATTTGTGAGATACATTCAAATAAGTTATGATGTCGTCATCAATTAAGATTTTGCCACCTTTATCTGAAAATGTTAATTTGATCTATGACAGTTGCGAAACTAAATTGTTCATTCAACACTGAAGATCTTATTAGCTAATAAATGAAAACGGGCCAGGAATGCGATGGGGGGGGGCGTTTGAGAGTGGGAAATTCGAAAATTCAGTAATAATATCTCCGTTATTATGAGTCGGATTGAAAAATGTTATAGTGTCAATCATTTCAAACTATTTATGGTGTGTAATTGTTGTTCTATACTTTTTTTTCGTAACTCAAATATTAAGAGGGTTACTCGTACCTTCTTGTTTAAGGACTTCAGTAAACCCCCTTCTCCTACTCATTCCAGATTTATTTAGATAAAGAGAATATATGATGAGATGATATCATTCCCAGCACGTGGGAAATCTTGTTAGTTTACGCAAGCCCTGCGTGACAGTCCTTTTAATGAGATCGTCACTAAATAAATTTCTGTTGCCCAGGGGGTAACGTAACACGCCACTAAACTCTGAGTTTACCATGAGAGATAAGACCAATGCTAAGTCTATTCTGAGCACTCAGCACTTAGCAAGGAGAATGGTTAGGAGTAGTGATTAAATTTAAGCTAGTAGACTTTGCCACTCTTATCATTAAGGACGGATTAAGTATGTCACTGACATGAGTACTTTGGCATATAAGACGATAGACTATTTTATTTACAATTAAATTCAGTTTTATATTGTGATTTTAATATTTTCTTCCACAATTAATATTTATTTCTTGAATATTTTTAAATATATTATACACAGTAATTTACAATTAGTTATATGTTATTTTACTGATTTTATGGCTTATATTCTCGAATATTGTTTACATTTTGTTCGTAATGTGACTGATATCTGATTAATATGAAAAAATAAAAATATTGAAAAGGTTTATGTTAAGTGATTATCCGAATAGCCCTCTCAATCCGTACCCTAACTCACTATTCAAGATTTTGCTTTTAAGGAAGATAATGTTTTTCTTCCCTTTGTGCGTAGAACGCAGAATCCAACGCTGAGAAAATTGTAGGAAGTAAACGTGGCATTTAGAAATGAAGCAGAGAGTTTATTTCAGTAATGAAATAGCCAGAGACTGCGAGGTTCCTCGCCAGCCTAGAGTAGGCTGAAATAAAATACACTCTCCCAAATTGTCCATTTACAGCTAGCAGTGGAGAGATGCTTCTAACAGAGGACTTTATTTCTTATATTTCTTCCTCTTTCTTCCCCTAACACTATACATTTAAATATCTGTGTGTGCGTGCGTGGTGTGTGTGATGTGTGCGTGTATGATTGTGTGTGCGTTATTTGTCCGTGCGTGATTGTATGTGTGCCTTGTAGATATATATATATATATATATATATATATATATATATATATATATATATATATACATATTGTTACAAAAATCAAATACATGAAAAATTAAAACGAAATAGTCGTGTATTTGAGAAGTGCGAGGTGGATCAAAGAAGCCGACAGAGGATCGAGTTCGTTCCACTCCTGTTCTGGAAGGGTCTGGGCCGTCCCTTTGATGTTTTGCCGCCAATCTATATAAGAGGAAGAGGAGTGCGTCATTGATGTACGATTTAGCCATGTTGGCTCTGGAGGAGCCAGGTCGACGGCGCAGAAGGGTGACAGTATTCTGGCTGGACAATAGAAGGCCGACGCGTTATGAAGTATTGGGCCGCATTAAAATGACGAGTAACCAGATGAATGCCGTGTATGATCGAACATCAAATACGGAGGAATTTACGGAAGGACAACTGGTTCTACTATTCAACCCACAAGGCAAGAAAGGACTATCCCCTAAATTGCAGGGGGGGACCTTATAAGGTGATCATGAGATTGAACGACGTTGTCTACAGGATACAGAGATACCACAATCCGAGGTCCAAAATGAAAGTGGTACACCTAGAGCGACTAGCCAAGTATGGCAACGGTGATATTGAGCCTATTCAGGACGAAAAGGCGTAAGTGGGCGGCAGTGTTACGAAAATTAAATACATGAAAAATTAAAACGAGATAGTCACGTATTTGGGAAGTGCGAGGTTGATCAAAGAAGCCGACAGATGATCGAGTTCGTTTGAGTCCTGTTCTGAAAGGGTCTGGGCCGTCCCTTTGAGGTTTTGCCGCCAATCTATATAAGACACCCTGGCCAACCGTAGTCAGTTTTAGTTTTACTCTCAAGTGCCCATATGTGCGTTCAGTGCTACAGTGCGCTTTAATGCAGTGCGTTAAAGTGTTTTTATGTGAAGAACAGTGTCGTGCCGTGACTGTAAGTAACCGTTTAGTGCCGTGTTAAGGGACAGTGCAGTGCCGTCTTTTTGTGTACTTCAGTGACCTTGATTGAATTATTGGACTGTGTAATATCAAGAGCAGTGACGCTATCAGCGCATTATGTGAGTAGTAATTAAGAATAATTAACCAAGTGTATTGTAAATAAATTGTGCAGTGATAAAAACTGTGAAGCTTGTGTTTTAATTTTGCAATCCAAAAGAACTCTTATAAACAACGTTTATTACTTGTTTTGTAATAAAAACGTCACAATATATTCTTCAAATTTTATGGCAATGGTCAAGAATTTTGAAATTCTAATTATGAATCTCGACGAAGAAGGCTTGAAGATACTTCTCAACTTGAAAAAAAAGGACGTTTGCCATAAAATGTGAAGAATATATAATAATGACCTCCATGGCAAAAGATCGGAGGGACGAAGAGTTTTATTTTGAAATTCTAATTACGAATCCTGACAAAGAAGACTTGAAGAAACTTCTCAACTTGAAAAAAAACCCTGCCATTATATATATATATTTATATGGCTTCAGGATTTCTTTGGCAGATCCATAGGCAAAATGTGTGGCTTTCGAAAATTGCATCACTCACTAATTGAAACGTCATAAGGAAAAAGTCCGTCACGCAGGGGCTGCGTAAACTAAGCAGATTTCCCACGTGAAGTTTTACACTCATCCGTTATCCGCCCCGATTTCATAAAAATGCAAATATCTCGGTTAATATTCAATATAGATAATAAAATATTTATAGTAAATTTAATTTGCAATAAGATTTATTCTATACAATTTTTCGATCCGACGTATAGTAACGGAAATATTTCGAATTTTAGAAAATCCTCCCCTCTAAACTCCCCCTCCCACGAGTCCGATTTCAGCCATTAACGAACTTGATCTTTCTTTTTACATAAAACTACTAAATATCGAGTTTGGTAACGATTGAACAAATATTGCGACCGCTAGAGCGGTAACAGACAAATATATATATACATATATATATATATTTGTATATATAGATATATATACAGTTCTGAATGGACCTTATTTTCGTCATCTACTAGGTAGGGTCGATGGATATTTGAAGAAAAATTTCGAAAATTCCGTCATGAGTACAACCTCAATAGCTGATTTCCCTTAAGGGAAATCTGCTAAAATCTGCTAATACGCAATGAATTGAGGGGTGTAATGAACGATTTCATTTTCACCATCACAATCATAAGTAATCTCACGTGCAAAGTCTTATCTTATGAAAGAAAAGTATTTATGCAAATCATTCTTATCCACCATTGTTTGTCTTTCTGATCTTTACGAACCCAAACTTAATTATTTCTTGTTCGTCCCCACGCGAACATGTCATTACGATCTCATGAGAGGATACTGATAAAAAATTTACTCACCAACACCGAAGAAACAGAAACTTCAACAGTGACTTACGCGCTTTTTATTGCCACAATAAGTTATGAGAAGCCTTGTGTTCACTTAAAATGCAATGCCTTTCACAATTTTTGAAACCTCGTAGTAGATGCTGTATGGAATTGCCACTGACTATTCCAAGTTATTCTACTTTCCTTGACATTTTACTTCATTAAACACTTATTCGTCAAAGTAATAGACGACTATTTAATAATTATTCACGCGTAATATAAATTTACTGAACTACTAAGACTCATAAAAATGCAAAAGCATAGAAACTAATTCAAAATACATAAGTAACTCATCTACGAACTAACTTAAGTTTTAGTCAGAACTTCTAACACCTTCGCCTAGAATACTGATTTGTACTTACCACGACTTGGTCATTGCACAGAATATTTACTTCGCTGCCCAGAAGAGTTCCATTTCGTCATAATGAACCAAAAACTACAGTTAGAGTTTCTCAGTGGCCTAAATGATCCCAGGTTCTCAGAAAATCTTTTTGAACCCACATTTGGCATTCATTTTTATGATATTGGATGTAGCAACTTATCAAGGTGTTATGTCCAATTTTGGCGGTTGTACAAATTTTTCCTATACTTTAAAAATCTTAATTGTGAATCTTTTCTGTGTCAATCTAACTATGTATATCATTGATAAATGCACATTTAAGTATACATCTGGCATAAAGGTAATGATTCAAACATGTTATAGACTATACGATTAATGGAATAGATGAAGAAGACTTTTCAAGAAAGAACCTTAAGAAAAGTTAAGCAAAGCCAATTGTCAAATCTGTGAATTCGTGTCTGATTTTTCTTTTATATTCGTTGGATTTCACATTAATGTGTTATAAACTTTACTCCCGGTTCCTATTCCTATGACATAAATGTTTTACAATTCCTCGAGTATTGTTTGTTCCTAGTTGCTGGTGTTAAATAGGTTTTTAGGTTCACGCTGTTTTTTACAATAGTAAATTACTAAATACAATTATTACAAATTTTTTTTCGAAGACAGCTGCTGTGACTAAATCGGTTTGGTCCTTGCACTTCAAAAGACCCTTTACTATCCCTGTTTTTCTTCTAATCACTAGAAGTGTTTCTATCTAGATGTAAAGACGTGTCGTTCTATCTAGATCTGTGTTTCTAATGACTTGGAATATTTCTATCTGCCACGCCTAAAAGGTATTTCATTCGTTACGCAACTCTATATAAACATCTTAAGCAAAACTAAAGATCAATGTCCCCAAAAACTGAAATTATTCCAGAAAGAGGGGTCAAACAGTGGGAAAATTTGATTAGATTATTATTATTATTATAACAGATGTATTTCGAATCTGTTATCAGATATTTTGAGTCGGACCAAAAAATATTTTTAAATTAATCTTATTGAAAATTGAATTTTTTACGGCTATTGTTTTATACCTACCCTCTTTTTCATGATTAGTAACCATGTTTTTCGATTTATTTTTGAGACCTTTAGTAAACCTCCACTTCTACACATCCGATTTTTACACTAAAGAACTTAGTCACTAAATATCTCCTGTCTACCTTACATTTTAATTTCTGTTTTACATAGGCTTCAAGTTACAGATGAAATAGAAAATAATTGGTCAAATGAGATCATCAGCATGTCCTATTCCGACAAGTGGGAGGTCTGTATAGTTTACGCAGCCACTGTAATGGCGGGCTTATATGGTTTCTCCTTAAATTTAAATTGTTAAATAATTGGATTTTTAGGACCTTGATAACGGAAGTAAATAATCCAAAAGACCTATAGTGTTGTTTTAATTAACACTATTTTTCTGAAACAAGCATACTCAAAAAGTAAAAGCATCAATTTTGTAAACAAGCTTAAAATAATAATTAAGAAAAAAAAATTGGCAGTAGTCAGTTGGTAGAACTGACCTCGGAATGGGTAAGAGCGTCGTGTCTTAAGGGCGGGGAGGGAGCTACGGGATTATACGGGAACAATAAACGACTGCAATAAATAGGCAGAAAGGGAGATTTAGCACAAAAGGCAGTCCTAACATGAAAACGTGCCAACTGCTTTCTCACCCTCTCTCTCTGTCGCCTTTAAACCCCTTCTTCTTACATATAAAGTAAAGTAATAAAACATCTCTCGTCCAATATTAGGGACACATTTATTGCGACCGTTTCAATAACTTATAATGTCCTTTTCCTTTTTGGAAGGAACGCCGATGAATCCGAAGTTCAAAAAGGATCCCCAAATGGGGGCTGGGGGTTCGATAAAAAAGAGAGGAGAAGACACATTTAGTCTTTTCTTGAAAAATGTTCTTTGGGTTTTCTGTTAGAATTCTTGTTCTGTCCTAAGGAAAAATCCACAACTAAATATTTATTCCATTCATTAATTATATTATTTATTATTTATATACATCTTGAAATGTGTAACTCCCTATAAGTTGTGGAAATCGAATTCGGTACTTTAATACAATGCCTTTTAAATAGAAAATCAATTTCTAGAATATCTATTTCCTTTTAAATAGATATTCTTCGCCGAATTTAAATAGAAAATCAGGCAAACCTTTATTTATATAGACTAGGAAAAATGGAATCATTAGTTAACAGCTAAATTTGAGTAAGGGTAAATTTTTGTTTTTATAGATACATTCTTTACAAGCAATTAAAAGGATAAAAGAGGAAATTAAATTCACGTCAAGCTCTCAGATAGAAAGGCCCTTGAAGCATTGGGTAAGTTCTAGCCCGTCGCCTTTTACGCCAAGCTATTAAGAAATTCTTGTGCGAAGGAGCTTACCTTGATGAAAGTCAAAGTCATTAAATTACGTCGGAAAATACTGTGAGTAATTAAAGTTTAATATTCTTTGTGAGTGGGCCCCCTAAGAATGTGGGGACCCAAGGATGTATGGTAGCTGATGGAACAGAGCTCTCTCTCTCTCTCTCTCTCTCTCTCTCTCTCTCTCTCTCTCTCTCTCTCACACACACACACACACACACACACACACACACACACACACTCTATCTCTCATTCTCTCAACCTGCTTCACATATAACAACACTGCTACCCGGCACAGCCTTCCCATAACCCAGATTAAGGCTTAGCACCTCAGAGCAATTTTGCTCTTACCTTGTTCACAACCACGATGTAGAAATCCATTTTCTCAAATATCTGATAGTTTCGCTAGAATACACGGTCTCTCCCGCCTAGAACGATTTTATCTTAACAACTGTATATAAAGTACTTGTCGTGCCATATCCTAACTTATAGTTTCAATATTCCAGGGCTTTCGTAATGGCTTTATAGCCCTTATACTATGTAAAATATAAGGAATTTCCAACAACTAAAAAACCTTAACTTTCAATTACTACCATGTGCCTCTTATGACACTCAGAAAAAGTTTAAATTTTTTAAATGCATTATTTTAATAAAATTTTTAATGGAACACATAACAAACGTGATACATTGCAAAATACAAATACAATAAAAATAACTTGTCTTTAAAAATTCTAAAAATCATATTAGTATTGCAAAAAGAAAAAGAAGTGCTAAAAAAATCCAAATCTTCAAATAGTGTAAAAATGAATTTTAAGAAAGGGATTTTTCTTTTTATGATATTTATGCGTTTTCTGCTCTTTCTGGAACAGTATGTAATTCAATATCTTAAATAAAGATGAAACTGTGAGGGGCTCTCTGCTACGCTAACAAATAAATTAAAATTTTATCTTCACAGTTCCGGCAGAGACATTTAGATTTAGAGTGATTCTAGCAGCCTGTGTTATCACATTTATAGCATATTGTTGAATCTTCCAGGTCAGACTTTTTGCACAACTCATCCTCATGTAGCTCTATTTCTGAATCTGTATGATCAGAACGAATGGACTGATTGTCACTGTAATTACTCATTAGATCCTCATTATCATCAGACACAAGATTCTGATTTCCATCATGTTCTTTCATATATACCAATCCTTATAAATATCTGCCATCCACAATAAAACCCTCCTTAGCGATATCACTATGAATACTTTAAACAACGTTTTAATCACGTAATTACTACCACGGGTCAAAAAGGACCCCAAAACATTAATTAGACAGACAAAGGTAATCACACAAAAAAGACGAAGAGGATAACTGTAACAGCTGTTACTAAGGGGATAATGCATGGTACCTGGTGGCACTGCCTAGCAACAAACCAGAGAAACCTTAATTTTAGCAGATTCCCCTTAAGGGAAATCAGCTATTGAGGTCGTACTCATGACGCGATTTTCGAACAATTTCTTCAAATATCCATCGATCCTACTCAGGAGATGACGAAAATGGGGTCCGTTCAAAATTATATATATCTATATATATATATATATATATATATATATATATATATATATATATATATATATTTGTCTGTTAACACTCTAGCGGTCGCAATTTTAGTTTGATCGTTACCAAACTCGATATTTAAACGTTTTATGCAAAAATACAGATCAAGTTCGTTAATGGCTGAAATCGGACCAGTGGGAGGGGGGGGGGGTTCGAAAATTCGAAATATCTCCGTTACCATACGTCGGATCAAAAGATTGTATAGAACCAATCTTATTGCAAATTAAATTTACTATAAATATTGTTCTATATATTTATTCTCTATCTTGAATATTAACCGAGATATTTGCATGTTTATTGAATGTGTTCCGATAACGGACGAGTGAGTTTCCCGCCAAAAGCTAGTTCGGCCATAACTGTTCGGCTTTCGTATGTAGATTTCTCTATTGTATAACTTTACGTGGGAAATCTGCTTAGTTTACGTAGCCCCTGCGTGACGGACTTTTTATTTTATGCTCGGGTCGTTTTTGACCCATGGTTGTAGTTAAAGGTTAAATTGAAGAGTCTTGAATTACAATAGCCCCTAACAAGTAGGTGGCACATCTGTAGAAATGGCGCTAAGCCATGAGAAGTGACAGAGGGCATGATAATAGAAGGCTAGACTAGCCTTAAGTGGTGTAGCATGAGGTTGACACTGCAGTCAGTGTACAAGTTTTAATGAATTCCTCTTCCACCAGAAGAGAGAGCCTCATTGTCTCCAACTATCTCCAGCCCCCGGGGACCCCTCTAATCCTCATTAGAGGCTTAGAAAGTATCAAGGTACCAGCCTTCATATCAATGGGTTTTAGGCCGACCCCAACTTTCGGCCGGGATTTGCCCCTAACATGACTTGTACTCGGGGATTAAAGGCTTAATTAGGGAGCCAATAACGAGCCATTTCACCAAAGAGAGTCCTTAAAATTCTTAAAGGCGCTTTTGAACAATTAACCAATGGTCTTTTATCTAAAGAGGCTTTATGAAAATACTTTCATTCATCAAAATCATTAATCTTCAATGACTATAATTACTACAAGTCCTTGAGGTTTTCGGATTTATGGTACAAGTTGTCAAGCAAATATAAAACCATTGGGACCAGTTATTAGCAGATTTCCCTTAAGGGAAATCAGCCATTAGGTCGTACTCATGACACGATTTTTAAATTTTCTTTTCACATGTCCATCGATCCTACCAACCAGATGACGAAAATGAAGTCCGTTAAAAATTTTATATGTATACATATATACATATATATGTATATATGTGTGTGTGTGTGTGTGTGGGTGTGTGTGTGTCTGTTACCGGTCTAGCGGTCGCGATTTTTGTCTTATCATTACGAAATTCGATGTATAATAGTTTTATATAAATAGAAAGACCAAGTTCTTTGCTGGCTAAAATCCGACCAGGGAAGGGGGGTTAGAGGGGGAGAATTTTGAAAATTCTTAGTGTATCGGTTATTATGCGTCGGATTGAAAAATTGTATAGAACCAATCTTATTTCAAATATAATGCTCTATAAATGTTGTTATATACATTTATTCAGTAACATCAATATTGGTGGCTCAAGTTAGCCAAGTGAGTTAAAGCGTTGCCTTTAATCTCACATAATAATCCTAGCGTGGCGAGTTCTATTCCCGCCTGGGCAAAGGAATTTATTTAGTGACGAAATTCATTAAATAAAATCCTCAGTCCCTCCCTGCCTAGAAAAGGGCGGTAGTCTGTATATAATCCGTCCCAATTAGCCTTAGTTGCATAAAGTGGGCGTTCATAAATAATTAATTAACATCAATATTAACTGAGAGATTTGCATTTTAGTTTTCTGATTTCAGTAGACCCCCACTCCTACTCATGTCTTAGAAACTATAATCTTTTATATTATGAAGCACTTTCTTTGAAGCCTAAATATCAAAGATGGCTCTAATTGAACTATTACATTTTGAGATAAATTGACGCACGTGGTAAATCTGGTTAGTTTACGCAGCCCCTGCGTAACGGACTTTTTTTATATTTATAAACAGGATAGCATCTCCTAAATTTAGCTAACACCTCCAGAATGCATTTCTGTCAAATTGAGTTTTCGGTTTACATGAATTGATTTCAATTTAGTGTAATAAAAGCGCGTGAAACCTCTTTTTTGAAATGATGGACACTTCATGTTGCGGCCTAGTCATTAGCACAGAAAGTTGCTCAATTCACTTAAAAGAAATGTGCTAAGAGATGTTCATCTTATAAATCAAGGGAGTCTCTCCCTAAAAGCGTTTTTATTCGTCCATTTCGACCAATACATAAAATATCTGTTGTTGTTGTATAGGGTTTAATGGCGAAAAACTACCAGGTTATCATCGCCCTGTAATATTTATAATTCACATTACATAAAATATCTGAGTGATTAGTATGAGAATTATTATTGTGTTAAAGAGCTGTAGTGCTGAAATAACTACACTACATATGTAGAACATGTCTGCGGAAAACCATTTTCTTCTGTTGGTCTGATTATCACTCCAGTGACAGGATTGATTTTATGTGCTCCGCAGGAAACTACATATATTTGGATCATATTATTTTCTTAATCGTATCATTTTGTTAAAGAATAATGTTATAGCGTTGGTCATTATTGATTAGGTCAACAAGGAATTTATGAGTTGACGGGCTCATGATATAAAATTTAGAGCCTCATCGTGTTTAAAAAGGTACGCTTATCTGTATTTATTCTGTTTAACCTTAGCAGCATAAAGTATTCATTAATTTTTTTTTCTTTTTACAATATACAAAGTATAGGAATTTGTCAAGATAGACAGAATCTATTTTATATACTTTTAATAGACTTGGAGGTCGTTTGGCCCGAAGGCATCCATTAACCTTATTGATTCAATTTTAATATCCTCAGATATAAACAACTTGTAAACTTTAATAACTTTATAATTTTTAACTATTAAATTTTGAATCCCACAGTGACTTTGTAGACTCTCAGTATCAAAAAAAAAAAAAAAGAAGAAAAAAAAAACATGAAAAAACGTTTAAGACGTGAATCAGGTCGTAATTATGATCAAATGTTGATGCAAATGTTCAAACTTCGACCAATCATTTAATCTGCTAAAAGGAATTTATTTACTGAAACTCATTAAATAAAATCCTTAGTCCCACCCTGGCTAGAAAAGGGTGAAACCTGTATATAACCCATCCCAATTAGCCTCAGTTGCATAAAGTGGACTTTAATAAATAATTAAAATTAATCTGCTAAAGAGATAGATGAAAAAACAATATTTTAATTCTCTTTTTATATTATTTTTGTGAAAAATTTGTGTATTTCTTTTTTTAAGAGCATTCATGTTCAACACAATTTATAAACAAACAATTTGCTCAAACAAAAGGTAATATAAGTACAATATGCTATTAAGTAAATAAACATAGCGATATAAGAATTAAGCATAAAAAACAACAATACTGCAGATAATGTAATATATAAACAAAAAACCAAACATATTGAAAAAAGAACTTAAAAAATCAATATATTCATGAATGTATTAAAATAAAATAATACAAAATAAATCTTAATTTTATTTAAAATATGGTCAAAATACGTTAATAACAATTTTGTTCAAATACCAAAAAATCAAGAGTCAGCAGTGGAAATAGAGTTACTTAAAATATCAAACGTGGATATTCATAGGTGAAAAAGATTTTGAAAAATTTGTATTTTTTTATGGAGTAAGAATATTCTTTTCAGCTATGAACTGAAATCAGTAAGTCGTGCAAGTCATGTGGTATTATTTATTAACGTCCGCTTTTTGCTACTGTTGCTAATTGGGACGGGATGTCTACAGGTTACCACCCATATGTAAATAGTAAATTACTAAAGCCAAGACGATAATCGAGTCGACACTCTATGTTTACCATATGAGACTAAAGGCAATGTTTTAACTCTCATGGCTAATCTGAGCCCCAAAGAGAGTTATTAATTGACTGAAAGCTCCTGTTTATCCATTTTATTTGATAACTCCCGTTGCTTGACACAATTGAACCCTCAGAGTAAAGTCAAACAAGACTAGCATATTGGCACACACGATTAACCAAAGCCACCAAAAAGTTCATTATTCCAGCGTAGAGGCTGGGTATTTTTTGGGTGATTAAGTGTTATTGACTTTCTAATTTAGGGTTACTTGAATAAGGAGTAAATTGCCGGCGTTGCGGAATAAATAAATAAATTCTTGTTATTCTGGACCCAATATTATTTATATATTCTTACAATTTTTATGGCAAGGTCTCCAATAAAAAACATTTTTCCGGTGCAAACTTTATTGAAACTGCCCTACATGTTTCGAGGCTTATTTGCCACCTCTTCAAGGGCTATCCTTTTTAAAAGCAAAATATATAAAAAATTATTATTATTAATAACAATAATTGAACACATCCCTTAATAATTCTTTTGCTATACATTGTATTAGTAGGTGCCTATATCTGTGATACATTAAATATAATTATAAATTGCTACTTACATTTCTGAAGCACTCGTTTAAGTTTTACATTACGTTGCGACAGTCCTCACAGAGTAGGTAGATGATTCTGAGAGGTTCCTGGGGTAGGTTAAGTCAGCTGCCTGAAAATCGATTATTTCGCGTCATAATTTAAAGTCGATTAACTTAGAGTAAAATGATTGAGGTATTTGAATACTGTTTTTATGTTTACTGTCTTTTTTCTATTTTTTATCATGTGAATGCTCTCTTTTATTTTCCGTTTAATATTATTTATTTCTTAAGTGGGATAGCTCTTGATGAGGTGGCAAATTAGCCACGAAACATGTAGGGCAGTTTCAATAAGGTTTGCACCGGAAAAAATGTTTTTTATTGGACACCTTGCCATAAAAATTGTAAGAATATATAAATAAATAAAAAAAAAATTGTAGAGTTAATTTCCGTTTAATGCTTATGTACTTAATATAATGGTTAATAACTCATGCACAAAAAAATATATATATTTAAGTTAGAATCGTATCTTATAAAGTCATATAAATATATAGTATAAAGTAGAATGAAGCTCGTTTAATGGAAGTAGTAGAATCAGGCATCGACCCTACCGATACAATCGGGGTGATAAAACGTTCCTTTCCCCAGCGAGCGGGCCGTGATGGAAAAGTGATCGGCCCCACCCTTCCACTTGCCCCCGGCAGAGTGAGGGCTGATCGCTAAGATTGAGGAATCCTAATTTCCGGGCGGTGATTAGTTCTGTAGAGTGGCCGGGAGTTGGGGCCTCGGCGGAAGGTCATTAATTATGGGGCTCCCTCGAGGTATGGTGGAGCTCCAGGTGGCGAGGGGCAATCAGTCCTCATCCCGCCAGCTGATAGGCTCTCCTTCAAGAATTCAATCCATCTGCAGCGAGATTTTTCCCCGGTTCGCCTACAATGTCTTAATATGATCCAGTATTATACTGACTTCCTCAGCAGCAGATTGACAGAGACCATTGCTTGTAGAAGTGTGTAGCGACAGTATCCGTTGCCATGGTAATGAATGATGCAGCGGCAGTATCCGTTGCCATGGTAATGAATGATGCAGCGGCAGTATCCGTTGCCATGGTAATGAATGATGCAGCGGCAGTATCCGTTGCCATGGTAATGAATGATGCAGCGGCAGTATCTGTTGCCATGGTAATGAATGATTTAGCGGCAGTATCCGTTGCCATGGTAATGAATGATGCAGCGGCAGTATCCGTTCCCATGCTAATGAATGATGCAGCGGCAGTATCCGTTGCCATGGTAATGAATGATTTAGCGGCAGTATCCGTTGCCATGGTAATGAATGATGCAGCGGCAGTATCCGTTCCCATGGTAATGAATGATGCAGCGGCAGTATCCGTTCCCATGCTAATGAATGATGCAGCGGCAGTATCTGTTGCCATGGTAATGAATGATGCAGCGGCAGTATCCGTTGCCATGGTAATGAATGATGCAGCGGCAGTATCTGTTGCCATGGTAATGAATGATTTAGCGGCAGTATCCGTTGCCATGGTAATGAATGATGCAGCGGCAGTATCCGTTGCCATGGTAATGAATGATGCAGCGGCAGTATCCGTTGCCATGGTAATGAATGATGCAGCGGCAGTATCCGTTGCCATGGTAATGAATGATGCAGCGGCAGTATCTGTTGCCATGGTAATGAATGATTTAGCGGCAGTATCCGTTGCCATGGTAATGAATGATGCAGCGGCAGTATCCGTTCCCATGCTAATGAATGATGCAGCGGCAGTATCCGTTGCCATGGTAATGAATGATGCAGCGGCAGTATCCATTGCCATGGTCATGAATGATGTAGTGGCAGTATCCGTTGCCATGGTAATGAATGATGTAGCGGCAGCATTCGTTGCTGTGGTAACGTAATGAACCTTGTCATGGCAACGGAGCCAACCGCACTAAGTGTGATGCGCCCTTGATTTTGAGGTTGTACTCAAGATAGGATTTTCGAAAAAATGTCTTCAAATGTCCGTCGATCCTACCCAGGAGATGACGAAAATGAGGTCCGTTTAAAATAATATATATGTATATATATATATATGTGTGTGTGTGTGTGTGTGTGTGTGCGTGTGCGTGTGTGAGTGTGTGTGTGTGTGTGTGTGTGTGCTTGTGTGTGTGTGTGTGTGTGTGTGTGTGTGTGTGTGTGTGTGTGTGTGTGTGTGTGTATGCTTGTTTGTTAACGCTCTAACGATCGCAATTTTTGTCTGATTACTTACAAACTTGATATTTAAACGTTTTATGCAAAAGGAAAGATCACGATTATTAATGGCTGAAATCGGGAGGGGGAAGGGGGGTTAGAGGGGGGGGGGGATTTTTGAAAATTCATAATATCTCCGTTATTATGCATGGAACCGAACAATGGTATAGAAACAATCTTATTGCTAATGTAATTTTCTAAAAAAGTTGTTATTTTCACATTTTCTCTATATTGATGTTAACCGAGATATCTCTGTATTTTGGTTTTCGGCCATTAGTAAACCCCCGCTACTACTCATGTCATATTAACTATAGGCTGTTTTATGACGAACAACTTCATTCCAAAGTTAAAAACAAAATATGGTACCAATAGGTCATGTGATGAATTCATCAATTAAGATATTT
Organism: Riptortus pedestris; assembly: GCA_019009955.1. NCBI lineage: Eukaryota > Metazoa > Arthropoda > Insecta > Hemiptera > Alydidae > Riptortus > Riptortus pedestris. Next base: position 74,852,841 of record CM032230.1, on the reverse strand, counting down.
CTTAAAAATATTTATTTCATACCGTATTCGATATTTAGCCATTTCAATCAACACCATCCATAATAGTTATTGGCTGAGCCTGGAATAGTGGTGGTCAAGAGGTGGGGGAGGGAATTAAAAAACACAAAATATCTTCGTCATTAGGAGTGGGATCCTAAAATGTTATAGAACCAATCTTGTTAAACCATTGATGCTCAACAATTCTTCCGTGCATTATTTCTTAACTCAAGTATTAAGCGAATTATTCGTACTTTCTTATCTTCAACCCCCCCCCCCCACCCCTTCTACTCACTGATTATTTACATATAAATAGAGAATATGTAGTGAACAGAAAGTTGTGAAAGCGAATGTTTTTTCAGTCTCATCTTTCAGTCATGTGCTGCTAACATGTGTTTCTTGTTTTTAATAGACTTTATAACATTATTTTAACAAAATTTTAATATGTATATTTTCCAGCTAAATAAAAATCAGTGGGGGTTTTTTTTTTTGGAAATTTTTAGTTTTTTGAATGTTAAATTGGTTACCCCGACGTAATTTTAATAATCTCGATTACGCAAGTAAAACAATTAATTGTGGCGTTCACATGACGAAACTTGCCCCCCCCCCCCCAAGAAAAAGTGTATATATTTGTGCAGAGGATTACTTTATATATGATTTTTTTTTCATTTATTTCGGATCATTCACTACGAGGCGCTATTGCTCAGAAAGAAGAAAAAAAAACAAGAACTTTAAAAAAATACAATAACGCCAAAAATGAAAAAAATCAACTATAGTAAAAAAAGAACATTGACAATAATAGAAAAAAACAAAATTCATTAGCAAAAATAACAAATATATAATACATGAATTAAAATAACATAACACCACAACAACAGTAACAAATAACCAAAATAAAAAATAACTTCACGGAAAAGATTAGAACAAGGAATTACTAATGAGTAATTAAATACGAAACAAAAAAGTGGAAACCACTAGATTGAAATGAACAACAAATGGAAAATATTAAGTTAACCTTAGAGTGACAAGTTCGACTCTCGACTGGGCAAAGGAAATTATTTAGTGACGGAATTCATTAAATAACATCCTAAGTCCCACCCTGGCTAGAAAAGGGTGGTAACCTGTAGATAACCCGTCCCAATTAGCCTGAGTTGCAAAAAGTGGACGTTAATAAATAATAATAACAATAATAAAGACCTTAAATGTTTAAAAAGTTGATTATTTTAAAAAAAGTACGAAATAAATTTGATTAAAAGGGAAAATCAATAATATAAAATGCTTTGTGCATACTGATTAAGGTAATGAATTATTCAAGAATTCCATCTAAAAGCGCTGAGATAAATAAATAAAAATAAAAAACCAGAATTTTTAAGCAAACATAAAATATAATGTAGCACAGGAATGAATAAAAAAAGGAAATAAAATACTATGTTTTGAGCAAAAGTGAATAATTATCACTTTAAATGATAATTACTTGGTATTTACCATTCATCTTCAACTTGATTGTGATAACTTTTGTAACAGAAGGACTGTTGTAGAGGAAGAAGTGAATAGTCACTTGAACCGGAAAGATGTTTTTGACGCAATTTTATTTAATTTAAAATTTGATCTGTTTGGCTTAAAGCTTCCTAGAGTATAAAGTTGCTGTTTACAAGGCTATTTGTTAACTCAGGGCTATGCAAGCGACCCCCTGTTGTGAAGGACCACATATTAAAATCCTAAATCCCTCACTGGCTGAAATAAGGTTGTCAAGTCAACTTAACTAAATGTAATTAGTTTGTAAGCTGAGGTCAGAAAACTAAGAATAATAATTTTTCTTTATTTTTTTTGTAAAACTGTGAGATGACATATACGTCTTATGTGTTTAGCAATTCAAGAAACCGGGGTTCGGCTTAGACATTTATTTAGAGATGAAAGACTGTATCTCTGTATAATACATTTTTAAACATGTGTCTTAGACTTCCATCACCCTAATGCCAGGATTTATCTCAAAATTTATAGTTTCACATAGCTTAATTTTAACACTTACTTAATATTATTTCGTTATATTTTATGCTATGTTTTAATCATTTTGAAACCATTATTTCTTTATTTTAAAATTTTAATTTAGGGGATTCAAATAAATGATACTCAGCGACATTGCCTAGTTGCGGAGCTCTTCAAATAAATAAATAAAAAATAAAGATGAAAGACCAAAATTTGGTCACACCTTCAATGAAGGAGAACAATTTTTTGCTTGTTTATTTGAAGCAAACAGACAAATTTTAAGCAATACTATAATTTTATTAAAGTATAATATAAGAAAACGTGGTAATTATAGCCTGATGAAAACTTATGTATTGGTTACATTGGTTATCTTCGATATTGACAATACACACGTAGGTGAGTATAAAAATTTTTATTTTTTTAACACCATACAATTAAAGAATATTTTCAGTATTGTTCTTCAATTTATTATTTCAAATATAAAATACCAAAAAAATGTAACCCTCCATCATTTTTATAATTGATTAAAAGTTGGTGATATGAATATGTGCATCAAGGGCAATGGATTCAGTTTCTTCTTTCATCGCTTTATTTTAAAAATACATTTCCTATGTAGATTTGATTTTAATTCCTGAAACGCACCTACTATTCTCTCCCACAATTACTTCATAAATATTGTATTTCTCTATTCTGATACCACTGAGAATACTTCGTGACGCAACCCCCCCCCTCTCTCTCGAACACTATTTTGTTACAAAATAAGCGGAGGAGAGTAGAAATGGGCTTGGGTAGAAGATTTAATGAGTGCCAAAATGTATCTCATTACCGAGTGCATTTGAATTTGCGGATCACAATTTACATACAAATTAAAATGGGCTGTCTCTAATGCTGAGACTACTTTTCCTAAAGTCGTTTGCTTTATCAGCTGCTACAGCGTCATGTCCAGGTTCTAACTTGTAATCAGCTGGCATAAATAGCACTGGCAAACGAAGGCAAGTGGTGTGATGGAGACGGGCTGAAACTATTCAGCTTACACGCTAGCCTTGATGATGTCAACCTCTAGTTGTCTAGCTAAATATATTTCGGAAAGGGCCGGATATTTAATCATTTTATTACAACGAGCTACTCCTTCCTCACTTCTGTGAGTGAACTAAACCTCTAGCTAATACGGAATTCAACAATTAATAATAATTTATTACTGTTTACGTTAAACAAGCTTTGTAATAATATAGTCTATATACGCTATCAGTTTACAATTCAAACAAAGTAGCGACTTTGTTAGTAAAGCTTCCCTTATGTTTTTGGTATAATGAAGCCCTAAGGTCTGCAGCTGGGAACTAGAGTGGAGGTCCATGCATATTCATCCCGTGATAGGTCTGCTTCAAGTGGAGAGGTTCAATTCCCTGCCGAAATTTGCAAGAGTGAAACCTGAGATCCACCTGCCGTCCGACATCTACATAGGATCCCGGGACTCCTGTCTACAGTAGCTCTTACAGTTTTTGTATAAGAAATAGGTTCTGTCATTTGCCTACTGTAACTCTTGTAGCTCTTTTATAAGTATTAGGTTCTCTGCTTCTTCGATCAGCACTCATATTATGCATTTTCCATACTATCCAGAAAATATAAACGAAGATACTATTGATACAAAAATTTATTTATTCGAGAGGCGTTACTCAGGGGCTTACATCGCCATAATATATCTATAAAAAGTCCGTCACGCAGGGGCTGCGTAAACTAAGCAGATTTCCCACTTGAAGTTTTACAATAGAGAAACTTCACGAGAGCCGAGCAGTCAAGAAAACGGCCGAACTAGCTTTTTGCAGTAAAATCACTCTCGTCCGTTAGCCGCCCAGATTTAACGCTCCGTCAGGCGCAGCTGGCCTGAGAGGGCCAGGAAAACATACTTTTTGATACCCCGCCTCATCCTGTTTCCCCTGTGAGGCACCATTCCCATGAGTTTCCTGATTCGAAGTAGTTCATGCTTAGAATCCCTTACTTTAGTCTATTGCCATCCTTCATCCAGCCCGTCTGGTCCCTAAGTGGCTTGTGAGGCCGACTGCGCCCCTTTGCTCCTTAATTCCGAAGATGTGTTTTTTTCAAGATATATCTATCGCAATCGTTCCTTTTACTAAGATTAATGCTATTCTGTATGGAATTTCGAAGATATCTTGAGAAATAAGTGCTAGTCTAACTCTGACCTCTCTGGCCGAGTGCGCCTGATCAATATTACTTGTTTTAGTTTAAGCTTCATTCTATTCTAATAAAGTCATTATTTTACGTTCTAATTGGTACATTTGGTTTCCTTAGGTCCTAGCGAAGTCTGTCCTAGTGGTTTATTAAATTAAAATTGATTAGGTGGGGAGTGGGGGGGTTAAAATATGTGGGCGGCTTCTCAGGCCGGGTGCGCCCGATTTTGTTTCGTCCAGAGGTGCGCCCGACGGAGGGTTAATAAAAATGCCAATATCTCGGTTAATATTCACGATAGAGAATAAATGTATATTACAATATTTATAGTAAATTTAATTTGCAATAAGATTGATTCTGTGTAATTTTTCGATCCGACGTATAGTAACGGAGAAAATTTCAAATTTTCGTAAACTCTCCCCTCTAACCCCCCCCCCCCCACACCTCCTACGAGTCCGATTTCCGCCGTTAACGAACTTGATCTTTCCTTTTACATAAAACGACTAAATATCGAGTTTGGTAACGATCAAACAAAAATTGCGACCGACAAAATATATAATATATATATATATATATATATATATATATATATACGAGTGTGAATCAAATGAAAACCTTAAAAGTGTTATAAATTATTTATTTTGACAACTAAGTAAAACTTACATTTATCATTTTTCGACATACTCTCCTTGACGTGTTATGCAAGTGTTCCACCGCTTTGGAAGCGCATGAATACCACGTTTGAAGAATTATTTTGGTTGTGCCTGTAGCCACTCGTGCACCGCGGCCATAGCTCATCGCCAAAACCAAAAAAATTCCGAACTCAGCGATCAGCAGGAAATCTCATGCTGACTCTCTTCTTGGATGTAAACGGAGTAATTTTAGAGCATTACATGGACAGGGGAATGACAGTAAACAGTACTTCTTATTCAAATCTCTTGAAAAATCAACTTCGGCCGGCAATCAGGAGTAAACGGCGAGGACTTCTCACTTCAGCTGTGTTGTTACAACAGGCACAACCAAAATAATTCTTCAAACGTGGTATTCATGCGCTTCCAAAAGCGGTGGAACACTTGCATAATACGTCAAAGAGACTATGTCGAAAAATGATAAATGTAAGTTTTACTTAGTTGTCAAAATAAATAATTTATAACACTTTTAAGGTTTTCATTTGATTCACCTTCGTATATATACAGTTTTGAACGGACCTCATTTTCGTCATCTACTAGGTAGGATCGATGGACATTGAAGAGAAATTACGAAAATTCTGTGATGAGTACAACCTCAATAGCTGATTTCCCTTAAGGGAAATCTGCTAAAATGTCCAAAGTTATATCATTATCTTATAGAATTTACTTACAAATGGTGAGTACTGCACCAACAAAAATACCCCTAGTAGAGTTTTAGGAAAGTCCGCCATGCAGTATCTGCGTAAACTAAGCAGATTTCCCTCGTGATGTTTTGTAATAGATAAATATACGAACTGGTTACACTACCGTAAAAGTTAAGAGAATAAATACAAACGGTAAGAAGAAATCATTCAGTCAATTTTCAAGTTAATAATATCTACAACGGAAAGCGCCTGAATTCTAAACAAACAAGGCAGCCAACTTCGCCGCGCTGAATAGATAGAATTATTCCAGACCGGAAAGATACATCGTTAAATGATACACACCGTGAATATTAAATGAGTAAATACAAACGATAATGAGAAATCATTCAGTTAATTGTACTAACCCCAACGGAACGCATCTAAATTGTAAACAAACTGGTCTGCCAACTTCTCAGAGCTTAACAGAGAGATAGAAATATTCTTCTGATAGGTAAGAAAAATATTTACTGAAATATAACTTATTAATTTTATTGAAAACTATTTCCTCTATGTAGGACAGTAATTTATAATGAATCAGAATTATTTTTATCTTTTATTTATTTTGAATCACTCAATTTTTAGTAGCCAAAGAACTTAAGAAGAGGGGGGGGGGTGTGGGAATCAACAGAACATATTTGCTTGAAATGAAGTGTTTTATAATATAACAGTGTATTGTTTGTATAACACGAGTAGAAGTGGAGATTGCGGATGACTTAAAACTTAAAAAATGGAAATAGGTCGGTAAATATTTAAGATAGGGAATAAATGTATATAACAGTATTTATAGTGTATTTAATTAGCAATAAGATAGGTGTTATACAATTTTTCTATCCGACATATATTTACATGAACTATTTCGATTTTTCAAAACTCCCCTTCACCCGATTTTAGTAGTTAACAAATTTTATGTTTAATTATGCATGAAACTCTTATACACTGAGTTTGGTAACGATAAAACAACAATTGCGACCACTTTAGTGGTAACAGATATATATATATATATATATATATATATATATATATATATATATATATAATATATATATAATTTTGAATGGACCTCATTTTCGTCATCTCCTAGTTAGGATCGACGGACATTTGAGAAATGTTTCGAAAATCGGATCCTTAGTAAGACCTCAATAGCAGATTTACCTTAAGGGAAATCTGCTAAATGAGAGGGAAGTAATCGAATTGTAGTTTTTATTTTGAAAAACGACTATCGGGTACATGAGGTAAAATAATAAAAGAAGTTAGAGAATTAACCTATTAAGAGAAGCAAAAAATAAAATTTAATGGCTACAAGGAATTAACAAGAGATGAAAGAGTACAATGTCTAGAAATCATGATTTTAATTGTATTAAAAACGCTTTGTAACTGTTTTATTATTTTGTAAAAACGCTTGTTAAATGCATTGTTACTTTCAGAGCTATTAAATATAACAGCAAAGAAAATCGATAAATTAAAAACTGGAAACATTTTTCATTTGGAAATTTTAAAGAACAAGCTTAAAACACTCAAATAACTAGTAACATAGAAGCAACATTTCCCAACTGAACAACAGCTGTTACTGTTCCTGTTTTCCTTTAGATACCTGGGGAAAACTCACGTGTGCTTCCAGCCTTTTTACGGTGATCTCAATGCATTAAATATATAACTCACTTCGTCAGAGCTTGGCAAATTTGATTTACAATGCCTATTTAATTACCGTCCATGTCCACCTATCCATGATGCAAATTCTCAAGAATATTCACCCGGAAGATAATTAAATATCCTCAAGTAGCTCTATTGGTACACTGAATCTCCTAGCCAATTTCGTCCCAGACTTTCTTATTTGTATCTTCAGATAAAACTTCAAATCCATTTAAACTTCATGATTTACCAGTATTATTATACAAAAATTATGGAAAGCTGCATTATTAATTTTCTTCTCACGTCTGTTTTTTTTGTGTTCAATCTTTGAGATAATTATAAACGACGCCTTTGTCTTTCGCAATGAGGAAAATGTTTTAATAATATTTTGAGAAATTTTCCTGGAACATGTGTATATGCAAAAAACGATTTTTAATTTCTGTTACTCTGAAATAAAAAAGTCTATCACGCAGGGGCTGCGTAAACTAAGCAGATTTCCCACGTCAAGTTTCACAAATCTAGTTATCACAATAGAGAAATCTCCATACGAGAGCCGAACAGTTACGGCAAAGGTCCGAACTAGCTTTTGGCGGGAAACTAGTCATCCGTTATCGGCCCATAATTAATAAAAATGCAAAAATCTTTGTTAATATTCAAGATAGAGAATAAATGCATAAAACAATATTTATAGTAAATTTAATTTACAATAATATTGGTTCTATACACTTTTTTGATCCGACGTACGGTAACGGAGGTATTTTGAATTTTCAAAAATCCCCTCTCTAAATCCACCCTCCCACATGTCCGATTTCAGCCATTAACGAACTTGATCTTTCTTTTTACATAAAACGACTAAATATGGAGTTTGGTAACGATCAAACAAAAATTGTGACCGCTTGAGCGGTAACAGACAAATATATATATATATATATATATATATATATATATATATATATATATATATATATATATATAATTTTCAACGGGCCTAATTTTCGTCATCTGGGTAGGATCGATGGACATTCGAAGAAATTTTTCGAAAATCGTGTCATGAGTACGACCTCAATAGCTGATTTCCCTTAAAGGAAATCTGCTAAAAGTGTCTACAGATATACTGTTTGAGAACAATGGTACTGCGTTGTATTCTGTGTAGACTATTCAAAAATTAAGGATGAATAGAGTCTTTATCTGATTATAGGCAATAGTCAGTTTGACCTTAACTATAATTTGATTTATGCATCTTTTAATCTGTTGTGTTGCCTAATTAACTCTTAAATAATCAGTTATATTCAAGACGTCAGAATAACTTGTTCTTTATTATAGCTTAAAGAAGCTCTAACTCTATAATAAAACATAAGTTTTGGGCGGGTCAACAAACTGGTAAATTTCACTTAATTTCGTTAATTACTCTACCGGTTTCACGTAGCACCCCAGATTACTCATTAGGAGCAGTTTAACATATATCACGCTACTGTTTTAAAATATAAAACATATTCGTTCTGAATTCTCCTGTGTGAAAGTAGTGAAATATTTAAGTGATGTATGTAAAAATGATTGTGATGAGGTATTTGAGACTGTGAAACCTGTAGAGCCATTAAATAAGTGGAAATTTATCTGTTTTTTGATTTGTCAAAAAGGGTGCCACAAGATTCACTCTATATTCTTCTATCAATTAATTGTCTTTAGACTAGCTGACTTGGATTAGCTGTTTATTGAAAGATATTAAAATCAATTTCTAAAGGAAGTAATAGCATTTCTTTATATATTTACACATATAATCAAATTCTTACATAAGACAATATAATGAAAGAGAGGCACAGACCGCTAAGCTTTGCTCTGTTGGCAGACAACTGGGCAAGTTACTCAGAAAGGTGAGGAGAATTTTTCCCCAGTGTAAAATATTATTAGGTACATATTGTATTGGGATAGCTGAATTCTAAGAACAGGAGAAAATGGCTTTCGTGGAAAGGAAAACTTCAAAATTATTTTCATTTCATAAGATATTTCCAAGTTATTGAAACCAGCCGAAGTAGAATAATGGGGTTATTTGTCTAAGAGAACGTAAGAATCCACCACTTGTGGGGAACAATGGCCATTTAAGCCCGAGCAGAGCAGTTTTATTCAGCGAAATTATAGGGGCTCTCTCTGCCCCTCACTCATTCTCAATTATAGCGTTTGCTTCTTCTTTTTCTCTCTGCTCAGCCCTTTCTGAAACTCAAGTCCACTTTTCCTTCCTCGGCCTCTCAGCCACCGTGAATAGACTTCCACGGGCGAGAATAAAAGAAGGAGCATTCATTTTTGACGAAATTAGTCGTGGCTCATTGAGCGCTCTTAAGAGTACCCGCTGTGAGCTATGTGCATTGAATAAAACTTGTTGAGAAGTGAATAAAAACTTTGCAAGAAATTAAGAAGTTAGTAATTTAAGTCCTTCTTTTCTTCCATTGATTCAATTTATATAACCCTCCCCACTCCAGGATCATCCGCCAACTTCAATAAGAATAAGAAATAGAGCAATGAATAGAAAATAGAACAATGGAAAGCAAAGATCAAGGTGATTCAGAATTTTCGAGTTGTTAAATCCACATTTATTTTATTATAATACAAAGAGAATCAAATACGAATTTATATCAAGAATTTTCTAAAGTTAAACATAATCCTCTCGGGTTTGAGCTGGCTGGTTGAAGTCCGTCATCTACGGAAGGATAACAAGACTCTTAAAACTTCTTTTATTAAAAGCATAATACTTTCGGGCTGAGCCGCCCCATCTTCAGTGCTCTGTGACGCGACAAATACATTTATGTAAAACATGTAATATAAATAAATAATTTAAGTCAATTGAAAGGTAAAGTGAACTTATTTACAAGTTAAAAAGAAATATGTAATCATCCAAAGTAAAACTTATAAACTAAAACATGTTCTAAATAAACAACTATTAAATCAAACAAAAACCATAATAAACAGGAGATGGAGAGGAAATACTGACCTGGAGTTGGTCCCTATTGAGCCGACATCTCCGGCGAGACTGAGACCCTACTCGGGCCAGGGCAGCTACTGCAGAGGACGGAACATGCCTGAGCACGCCACCCTCTCCACTGATATTAATATTCGTATCCTCCAGCATGTCCATTCTGATCCATATCTGTTCCACCAAATCCATTTTCCTCCCTTTGCCAAGGTGGTCGAGCACCTGAAACCCAACAGAGTTAGGTCTTCGTGGTTTCTTTCAACGTGCCTTCGTACATCCCAAGACTTGGTGGAAAGGTGTTCTTTTACTATGAAACTTAACTTCCTTCCACTTTGACCCACATATGAGCTTCCGCAAGTCAAAAGAGTAATTTGATACACACCAAATATATTTAGTGGATCGATCGCATCCCTAATTCTAGGAAGGATTTCTTTGTAATCCTAGGAAATAATCTTGTAAAAGTAACTCAGCTATTAAAGTTGTACTCATGGCGTAATGTTCGACGAGTTCAGTTTTCCAAAACGTTCACAGTTCCTACCTATGACATGTTTTGGAGATGACGAAAATGATATATGTATATACAATAACAACAAAAGAAGCTGCCCACTTTCTGGATGGTTCCCATCAGGGACAGCCTCCTTGTCTGCGTAATTGGTAATATTAAAAAATTACAATTTTTTTTAAGCGTGTTATTTCAATTAAAGTAACGTGGAAGGGAGAAAGTTTAATGTGAGGCTTTTATTAGAATAAATTATATTCATAATTCTGGCAGAGTGCTTGATTACCACTGTAGATAAAGTCTGTAGTTCCATTGTGGATAATCCCAGTTCTTTTAAAACTTCGGCAGTTCTCTTAGATATTGGACACCCATAACACTCCATTTTTCAATGCGTATACTTCCCTGAAGTACCCACAGCAAGGTTTATGAATCACCTTCCTTTCCTCGTCTACTTCTGTTGACTGGTTGATATTTGTTTCGAACCTCACTGTGGCATCTGGGATGAGTCCTTTGTTTGATTCTCTTTTAATTATTACAATATCTGCTTGTTTTGGTTATCCATCAGATTTCTTCATAGAATTCCTTCTTTCTGATATATTTTATTAATTGGGCTATGTCTGTTCTATCTTTATGGTGGCGGCTGTTGCGTATCACCTCTCCACATTTGCATGAACTTAGGATACGTGGTAAGATTTCAATCTCACTGTTCTGAGGTGATCCTTGGTTCCTACCAGGGATTTAATGCACAGAAAGCAGGTTGAAATACATTTTGACACCTGTCGAATACTCTGACGGGAAAGTCCCTTATTCTAAGACTCCTTTTCCTTTAGATGGGAGGAAATTCGATTCGACAAACGAGTTTCCCTGAGTATTGGTCTAATTTCATATAGCCTTAATACATACGCACACTCATATACATATGTATGTATGTGTGTGTGTGTGTGTGTGTGTGTGTATGTGTGTGTGAGAGAGAGAGAGAGAGAGAGAGAGAGAGAGAGAGAGAGAGAGAGAGAAAGAGAGAGAGGAATTATTAGTTAGAACAAAAAAAAGTTATATAACTTAGTTTTCAGCATTTAGTAAACCCACTACTAATGCAATTTTCAATTAAAACAACTTTATAAAAAAAAAACAAAACTCATTTTCAGCTTAAATTTTATGTCCAACAATGTAGGACGTGGAACGACGTTATCGGAAAGTGGGAAATCTGCTAAGTTTAAGTTACATCTCCGTGGGGGAATTTTTATTACTACGCAATGCCTTAAAGAACTGCAAAAGGAAAAACGAAGAAACCAATTTAAACTCTAAGCATAAAAAGACGTACTTAGTTTTTTTTTTTTTTTTTTTTTTTTTGGTTTTTTATGCTGGCTTTTATATCTGGTACTTATCATCTAGGTAAATGAAATGAAAGTTTTAAGTAAATATATGATCAATTATAGTCATAAAATGCTCTATAGTCTTATAATGGTCCATGAGAATATTCTATACTGACTAAACTTCTTTTAGATAATACCCATTTAATTAATAAGATATATAATTTCTTCGATACTAGAAACTATTAATAGAACGATGAGAATTCATGATTCATATCATTAATGGTTTTATACCTAAGAATTTTAATTAATATGATGGCTTACCTTTGGTACGCCATTGTAATTTCATTTGTATTAACCAAAGACAAATATGAGTAGGTGGAATGAAACTAACCCGTTGAGACCATACCCATATCAGCTCTAAAGAAAACAAGATCTAAGAAAAACTTTGCCACTAAACTAGAAGTAGGACAAACCATGAAATTTTCCACATGAGTTCCTTGGTCAGGATATAACCTTCGAACTGTTACCAGGACACTTGAGATGTATCTAGCCGGGGCAACCCCTAGAGTCTTTATCTCTTCCACAAGCTTATTGTCTTTATAAAGAGAAGAAAAAGTTTTCTAAAAACTTTCTTATCCACACAAGCCTAGTAAATAAGTGACACATATTCTGAGATTTTATTGTAATTCTAGCCGATTGCAGAATTATATTTATTCATTGTCAAAACTATGAAAATAGTTCAATACGGTTTTAGCAGATTTCCCTTAAGGGAAATCAGCTATTGAGGTCGTACTCATGACGCGAGTTTCGAAAAATTTCTTCAAATGTCCATCGATCCTACCCAGGAGATGACGAAAATGAGGTCCGTTCAAAATTATATATATATATCTATATATATATATATATATATATATATATATATATTTGTCTGTTAACGCTCTAGCGGTCGCAATTTTTGTTTGATCGTTACCAAACTCGGAATTTAATCGTTTTATGTAAAAAGGAAGATCAAGTTTGTTAATGGCTGAAATCGGACCAGTGGGAGGGGGGGTTTAGAGGGGGGATTTTCGAAAATTCGAAATATCTCCGTTACTATACGTCGGATCAAAAAATTGTATAGATCCAATCTTATTGCAAATTAAATTTACTATAAATATTGTTCTATACATTTATTCGGTATCTTTAATATTAACCGAGATATTTGGATTTGTATTGTGAGTGTGGTCAGCTATGTTCGGGAGTTTCCGCCGAGCGCACTAGCGCTAGTGTGGCCGTTTCACTAACTATTCGTCCTCGTAAGAATAGGTTATTACTAGGCAGATTTCTCTATTGTAAAACTTCACGTGGGAAATCTGCTTAGTTTACGCAGCCCCTGCGTGACGGACTTTTTACTAGAACATTTGTTTTAAATGCACTTCGGTGGTATAGAATACTTAATCATTCTTTGTTAAGCCATGCAATTTTTACTACTTGTTTTCTCCCAAAATTTTTTAATAGTCTGTAGATATATATATTTCTTTGTGAGTTTTTAAACTAACGATTATTTCCCTTTGGAAAGCTCATCGAGCTTGGGACAACAATTTTCTAGGTGAATTCATCAGAAAATGAGTCTAAAGTCATTGCGGTTCCCTCTATTCATGGTTAACCATCATTATCAAAGCATCAACAGACTTTCTACCTAATAAGATATCATGAGTATGGTATTAATTCATTTGTAGTATTCGGATAAAAAGGGCTCAAACTGAATTATGAAGTTAATTATGCGTGAAATGAATCGAATTAAGTTAAAATGGATGATGCAGTTATATTCTGTTGCCATAGATTTAATTAACATTCACTTTATACTATTTGATAGGTTGATTATAACATTATAAAGATGTATAAAAACTTCGTTTACTCGTCTACCACCAATTATATTCATTAGTTTAAACCAATTTACGGCTCCGGGTAGATATTAACCAAGCCTCTGAGTCAAATAAATAAATAAGTAAAATAGCTTATAAGCATTTTTTGGTACTAGCTGGTGTCACAGGCACCGAAAATGTACAGTTTAGATACAATATGAAAAAAACAATGTTCAATTATTTTAAAAAATCAGGTTCAGCGTTTGATTTTTAATTACTCAGAGTGCTTCCCTATTAATTATAATAGGGTGCCCAGTGCCCCCCTAATTATTTTCTTATTTATCGGTGAAAATATTAGAAATGAAATATCGACAGTTCATGGGTATTATTAAAAAAATAACAGTTTTCAATTTGTGTTAATTTATAATTAAGTACAGATTTCTTGCAGGTTGTAGTTTTTAGTTATAAAACCTGGTTTATTGGGCTTTTCTCTTTGATCGATAATTATGAACTTTTAAATTGCGCACGTGGAAAAAGTTCCACTTTTAATTACAGCCATTTGAATTTCTAATAGAAATAATAATTCGTAAGTATTATAAAAATTAAGACAGTTTACAAATATATTTAAAAATTGTGATTATACTTAATTTGATTTCTAGAATACTCCTAACAACTTGTATTCTGAGAGGTTTATCAAGTTGAATACTTAGGTATCGGATGTCGCACAAGATCAATTAAAGTCGGGTTATGAACCTCATGTTCTCCATAATTTATGCGTTTCAAGGTAGAACTACTATATCACAGAAGTAAGTTCATTACCCTACACTCAGGTTGCTGGCAAAGGCTGGGGAATTATTATGCAATAACCAACGTAGAGAAATTAATTCATTTCACGTTTCAGTTGGGTATTAACTTCTTCAGAAGCGTCAAAATGCTCAAAAGTAATTTTCATACGACTTAAATATCTGTAGTTGATATCCTTCATTAATGCCTACCATTTTTTTTCCTTCTTTTAGTAACCCTATGAGAAGCAATTTATTTGAGTACACGTTTCACTACCACATTGTGCATTGCATGTATGATTAGGTTTAAATACATTTTTACAATATATATATATATATATATATATATATATATATATACATATATAAACAAACAACATAAATAATGAGACTTATACGCCACCGAATCCTAAACAAATGGCAATCTGAATGGTTGGAAGTAAAGAACCACCTCCGCAGTATCAAAAGTACTATTAAGGAGTGGCCATCGAGCCATGGGAGTACTAGACGAGAGGAAGTTGTTCTTGCCAGACTTAGGATCGGTCATACATACCTGACACATAGACACTTAATGACAAGGACTGATAACCCTATATGCAAACACTGCAACAAACACCTTACGATAAATCACATACTGACAGTCTGCATCCAACGAAAAAACCTTCTCATACCCTACGATATGACAGAACTATTAACTGACATCAGCCAATAAATTCCTCAGATGCTAACATATCTAAAACACATATACATTTACAAAAACATATTGCATAAAATAGAATAGGTCTACAGCATACTTAAAAAGAATTAAAAGGGTTAACTTTTATTATATTCATTTAGACAAAGCATCGATGTTTAGAAACAATCAGATATTTAAGAAATATTTTCTATAATATAAAAATAAAGTACAACAAAGGTAAGTACATGAAGGAGTAAATATATTATTCTAATTACCCCTTAACAATTTGAGATCATGCCAATCACCATCGCTGTTGGGCACAAACCAAATAAATAAAATAAAACAATATATACTTTTAATGAGTTATTACCATATAATCAAATGTAATCAAAAAAGTAAAATTTAAATAAAAATTTAGTGTCTACCCTTGGAGTCTCACAAAATGAAAGCTCGCTCAGTTTGAGGTCTGTTTAAGATCACTTCCTAAAAACTAATTTAACATATTAAATTTATTAGTATCTAATTACACAATACACTATTATTTTATAAGGAGAATCAATGATTATGGAATCATTTTCCAGCTTATATATAGTTATCATTTCCATGATAATATATCCTCAGTCTGTCCGAAAAAAGGGGGGGGGGAAAACTAATAAATACATGTGTTATTGGGTGTTATCCATATTACAAGGTATATGGAAACGAATTATTCGTTTTCAAAAAAACCATAACTATTCTGCGATAAGCAGGTAAGTGCGTGAACAACTTACTCTTGTAAAGAGGAAACTCTTTCTCTTCAACGTTTTACATGGCTCCCGCTAGGTAGTAGCAGAGAGATTGAGTGAACGCCTACTTTAGTTCTAGTAATAACTGAACGACAGAAAGTTTTGTTGTGTCCTACGTTTTGGGCAGTTCGAGTCAGTAACAACTGTTCGGGATGACATTCGTACTACGTTTCATGTTGATCACCGTATAGCGCACAGCATGGATTGAACAATTCCGAGAAACAGGTTGTTGGCGAAAATGCGAATCGCCGGCCCGTCCCCGAGTGTGAATACTACATTGGAGAATGCCGTGCATATGAAAGAAGGCATATTGAAAACCTATGTAGAAATAATAAAAAAAAATATAATAAAAAACTTTATGATTTCTCTTTCATCGAATAACAGGTTAATTGAATATGTTTATTGGTTTCAAAAAATAGACGTGCCAAATGGGATGATTCTTTTTGTTACAACCTGTATTCTAAAAACATACTCAACACATTACTATTATGACTGAATGAATTTTAACCTTTGAACGACAAGGCTGTGACCCAGGACGACACCTACCTGCCATATGCATATTTTCCATTTTATTCTGCTCAGAATCACTCTTGTCTCAAAATAACATTTAGAAAAGTTAAGAAGAATAGTGTGTTAGTGTCCGCGTGTATTTGATAGTACACCCCCCCCCCCCTCGTCACCCATGAGAGCTTAAAATGAAATATTTAATAAAAATATGCAAAAAAATATATTTATAGTATAAAAATATATTTTGTAATATTTATTATATAATAACATACTATGAAATACTTTTTCTTAAGAAATAAATAAGTAAAGAATCACATATTAGTAGCATATTATTATTATACAAAAATATACCTAAGTTTAAAAAATTATATACAAAAATTAACCTACACAGTACAAAAAAGAAATCAAAGGACACTCATTTATAAGTAAAATAATGCAAAAAAACAAACCAAAAAAAATCATGAAACTATTCACTTGAGGATTCGTTATTGGCAAAACATTCAGGGAAACCATAGTATACTATGTGTTCACCGCAAATACTTCTTTGGAATTTACAACAAAGACGGGTGTACCTCTTCTATTTCTTCTTTTAATATTTATAAATAACTATCACTTTCTTCCATTTGTCTTAAAAGTACATTTCTAATCTCATCTTCAGTGATAAATAACGAATTCATTGTCATAGAAAATTTACAAAAGGGAAGTTAACCGACAAGGCTATGTCAAATACAACACCTATTGGCACAAAAACTCCCAAAAAGTACGAAAAATGGTGGAGGACAGAGCTTGCAACGCCTTAATATGTGTAGTTGACTATTGAATAGGAGAGTATTAAGCACACCAGCATTGTCCTGTTTGTTACGAGCTCATGAGTGGACAACTTATGGCGTAGGTGTCACGTATGACACAGGCTTGTCGTTTAAAGGTTAAAAAAGCTGACGTTCACAACCTGCATATAATTTAAATACATTATAATTAAAATATTAAATCATTTTATGAAAAAATTCCAATAAATTTTATTGGAATTCATTCATGAAATGATTCCGAGCGAAATTATAAACACACACACAGATATATATATCCCTTACAAAAGATGAGCCACTTCTTATATTGTTTGATTGTGTACATTCACTACTCAACTCTTCTTAACTATTGTCCTGTTATTACACAAGCACAATTGATTTGAGTTTAGTGTAATAGAATTTTAGCAGATTTCCCGTAAGGGAAAACAGCTATTGAGGTCGTACTCATGACTCGATTTTCGAAAATGTTCTTCAAATTTCCATCGATCCTACCCAGGAGATGACGAAAATGAGGTCCGTTCAAAATTATATATATATATATATATATATATACATTTGTCTGTAAACGCTCTAGCGGTCGCAAATTTGGTTTCGTCGTTGCTAAACTCGATATTTAATCGTTTGGTGTAAAAAAAAAAAAAAAAAGATCATGTTCGTTAATGGCTAAAATCGGACAAGTGGGAGGGGGGTTTAGAGGGGAATTTTAGAAAATTCAAAATATCTCCCTTACTATGCATCGAATCGAAAAATCGTATAAAACCAATCTTATTGCAAATTAAATTTACTATAAATATTGTTATATACATTTATTCTCTATCTTGAATATTAACCGCGATATTTGCATTTTTATGAAGTCTGTGGTCGGGTATAGTTCGGATTACGTCGGCCATCTTCGTCCTTTCTCGGCTTAGGCGGAAGCTTCTTCTAACCTTGCGTTTCTAACCTTACCTAACCTTCGTTACTTTGTGAGATTTACGTTCTGTTCATCCGCCCCCCTCCCCCTTCTTTCGTTCTTGGACTACTAAAATTTGAGTTATTAAAATATAAATTATTCTTACAATTCAGAAGCCGTTTCAGTTGGGTATTTATTTTAATTAACTGAAAGATTTCTCATTATCTAATCACGGTGGTATTGTGTTACCAGTATGCAGATTTCTCTATTGTAAAACTTCACAGGGGAAATCTGCTTAGTTTACGCAGCCCCTGCGTGACGGACTATTTTTTATAGATGCTAGTGTAATTAAAAAAATTGGCAATGCTAATTAAACCAATAAATATGTATCATAAGAATTAGAGAAAACTGAAACCCCTGATAGGGATCCACAATGCCTGAAACCCGTTGGGGATGAAAATAAATAAGACGTAAAGAAGAAAACTAGTTTATGTGTTGACCCAATATGGCTACACATTCCAGCTATATATATAGTTTGAATATGTATATATATATATATATATATATATATATATATATATTTATATATATATATTTGTGTGTGTGTGTGTGTGTGTGTGTGTGTGTGTGTGTGTGTGTGTGTGTGTATGAGCGCGAGTTCATGTGCAAGTGCATATAGTCCATAAGATAGACCTCTAATGAACCTATTGCTTTACAACTGGTAATATATATGTATATATATATATATATATATATATATATATATATATATACATAATTTATTTTTAAATATTTAATGTAATACTATTCTAAGCACAGATTCGCAGAGCTCATTCTACACAATGAATACCATTTGCAGCACCCTCTATCTCACGCAAGATCGAATCATATTAAACAATTCATGACCCCACACAGCGACATAACTATGTATTGGCTTCCAGGTTACATTTGATATGGCACAATGGAATGGCGTCCACCTACTAGTTAGTTAGCCATGAGATAAAGGATTTACAATATCACCCAGTCTGCTTGTATAGAGTGGCAAAAACTCAACAGAAACTTTATTCAATCGTGTTAAGTTGTTGCACTAAACCAACGTAGAGGAATCAGTACTAGGACGCTCTTTCAAAAGCTCAGAGATAAGGTAGACAGCACTTGATCGTGTTAGTTTGTATAAAAATTGGCAAAAAATATTTTTCACTATCTCGTCTACTGATAGGACAAGTCAATACTATATTGACTGTAAAATTAATTACTAAAAAAATATCGACAAAAAATCTACGTTCAACTATCGGAAAGTGACACGAAATTTTATATACGTGAAAAAAGTGTTTTTGATGTTTCTCACATTCAGAAATTTTATACTTAAAATATAAACTTGATAACAACGGTATGGGTATTTGTAAGTATTGATCTCTCTTAGGTCGAACAAGTAGAAGAAGGGCCTTAAAAAAACATGGTAGCAACATTTTCCCCAAGCATTTTCCTTTTTATAATAAATCCTTATAAAGGAATAAATTGATTGATTGATAGCCGGAAAAGCTATGTGACTCGAGTTTAACGGATCGTTTCAATCTGGGATGTCGTAAAAGAAAAATGTCTTTCCGCCGAACAGCGAGTCGGATGTAATTGTGTTTTCGACTCAGAAGAAACTCCTGAGAAATACCTGATGGAGAGATGTATTCCTGAGTTGCGAACTCGCGCTAAAGTTGAAATGGGGGACGTTGAATCGATCAGTCGGAGCTGTGACAAATCTCCTACTAAATGTACTTTTGTAGCTCTGAGTGGGAAACTTTTCAAGACGAACAAAGCAGCTTCGATGGATTCTATTTTCAAATACCTCAATGGCTGCGGGGGTTTTCATTATTTCATGGTCGCGCCTCGTGTATGCATGAATAATGTATATGCCTGGCTGCAAGTCTCGTCAAATCAAATATACACGACATGTGCTTCATGTATCCTCAGACTAGGAAAGTATAATTCTACATCATTATTCCAAACGTTGCTAGCTAAAAAATTCTATTTGCCCAGGAATAGAATTTTAAATTTAAAACAGCATAAAACATTTTATATTTTTATCAGATTTTTCCGAACGATACTTATTATACAGCGTGTTTTATGGGCTTCATATACAAATTGAGCTCGATTTGAGTGATTTATGCATCAAGCTCATGTCTAATTCTACGGTCTGCAGTTTTGAATTTCGGACGTCTAAATAACGAGTGTGATGGCACTCGTTATCCTATAAAATCAAATAACACAAAATGCCACTTGTCTGGGAAAACATGCGTTCTGTCTTTATAGGCCTCTGGAAAGTATGTCGACCTTAGCCCAATGCTTTTGTACAGTCTCTAAAAATATATAAATATTTATAAAAGTTTAAATAAACTTGAGCCAACTTAATATTATTTAATGAAGAAGTTGATTATTATTAAATATTACATAGTAACAGTAATTTCAACCTCACTCTGAGGCATAGGTATTTCCAGTGCATCAATTTATACCGAAGGCTTCGTCATAACCTTTACCAAATGACCACCCTTCTCTATGATTCCATAGTATTTAGAGTAGTTATTAATTATGTAAATATCGTAGTTAAACATAGTCTTAATTACAAACACTCTAAATAACGATATATATATATATATATACACACACACACACATATTCTTTAAGTGAGTGTTTGCAAAAAAACATATAGAAATCGGAATATTATGATTTTTACACCTATATACCTGACACGTTGGCAGCTAGCCGCCACATTATTGCATAGAATGTATGATGTTAGTTCTTGTAGCAAGTCTTATTCAATTTCGTCTTGTTGTTTACTCCAACATTTTATTGTTTTATGGACATAATTATTTATAGTTATACAAAATGTATATATATATATATTGATATTGATATTTATTATACACTTGTTTGATTGAATGCTTACTCTAATATACATGAAATATGTTTGTTACAGTTCCACCAAAGATAGTGGAAGTGACAGGAGGTGGTCTGGTAGAGGCAAGAAATGGAACCATTGTCAACCTAGAGTGCAGAGCTACAGGCAACCCACATCCATTTTATCAATGGACGAGAAAAGTAAGAATAATTTTTTTTTAAAAAATCTTTAAATTTGACGTCGAAGGGAGTATTTCATCGATATTTTGGACATTTAAGGTGTTTGTATTTTCTTCGCATGAGATGCCTCCCCGTACATTTATGAATAACTTTTTGACCACCCATTAAATAGTTCATAAAAGCCATTTTTTTATATAACATTGTTCTTTGATTCGTAGCTCTCTGTTCGCATCTGTAATTTATTTTTTGTATTATATTTTACCTTAATTGTTTACTTGTTGCGTTGGTATTACTGTTTCAATATCTAAAAAAAAATCATTCTTTCAGAGTCTGCACAGACTGTTTGAATAATATTTGTTTGGTTGATTTCTCTTTATATCATCACTAGAAAACATTCTTTATTTACACTGTTTTACTCTTCATTCTCCTTGAGTTCATCGTTAGATTCCAACTCAAAAGTTTCAATGGATTCATTAGATTGATGATGAGTCGAGTTAGGTTTATTTTTCTGAACATAAGTGCCATCAGCTTGCTATTTCTCCCTTTTTCATGTTTGTTTTATATATATTAAATTGATTTTATTGTTTTCAACAACCTGTAAATTTGCCTCACTTTTTCCATTGAGTACATAGACATCTAAGATTATATTTTTATGCAGTTGAAGGAAAAATGGCCATACTCCACAAACTCCGGAGTCAGGCCTTAATGCTCGTCAGGTCAACATCTAGGACGTTCAGTCACTGATGATGATACGCTTCATCGAAAGCGCTCTATCGCGTTAATAAGTTGTTACTGTAGAAGCGTGGCCATTTTTTACCTTCCTGCAATAGAATTGACTTCCGCCTGCCAGATTACCAACTGGGATTATATTTTCTTTTTCGTTTAATATTTGTTTAGTTTGTTTCTCTTTTGGTTAATGGATGACCGGATTGAGGTGACCTACTTAAAAGGACAAAATGTTATTCTTATGTCGGCTTACTTGTATGTGTTCGCGGAAGAATCAACTCCGCGAAGAGTGAAGAGGCGCAAGACCTTATGACGTCATCCACCGCCACTCATCCTTGCCCTGGACTGGGGACCTCGCTGCCAGCGCATCCAGCCACGAGGGGGACCGGCAGGAAAGGGCAAGAAGGACACGAGTGAAGATGGCAGCCTAGTGCGGCGAGTAACCGAGTCATTATCATCGCACTGAAGAACCACCTCAAAATAAAATGCTGGAGTAGGCCTAAAAGGGCCCGTCGGGCGATGAAGCCCGGAAACAAGGAGGGGGAGAAATCCAGACAATAAAAAATAGTGAGTACTCACCTTTATTTAAATTGCCTTACACTTCGAAGCCAGTCCCCAGTCCAGGGCAAGGATGAGTGGCGGTGGATGACGTCATAAGGTCTTGCGCCTCTTCACTCTTCGCGGAGTTGATTCTTCCGCGAACAGTATGAACAGATTTAATTCAACAGGCCCCTACCTTTTAAGAATAATAAATAAAGTCTTCGAATCCTCTTGCGCAAAGTTAGGTATTGCTTAGTTATATAAATTTCATTGTATTCTTCTTAAATAATGTACCCACGTCTAAGAAGAATTTTTTAAAGTAAATTTTCAAATCAGTATGGAAGCAATGATTTTAAAATGCTTTATGGCCTGTATATTGAGTACTTGGTAAATTACCCTTTAAAAGAAACGGTGTAGGAAGTGTCATTTAATGAGAATATATTGAAGTGGAATTAAAACTGTCACCGTTTATGTGGTTTTCTGATACAGAGTGTAATAAGAAAGAACCCTGATTAAAAGAGGTTGCTTACTTGTAATTACTTCTGTACCCTAACGACTTACCAACTTGATATATTGTTGAATATACTTCAACAGTGTATATCTTCATTTATTTAAGTTATTTTCTTTTTCTTTTATGGTTTTGAACTTTCGCAAGAACTTTAATCATTGACTTCCTGTTTGCAATTCCTTATAACAACTGATTAACATGCAGATGATTGAACTATGCCCTTTGCTATGCGTGGTAAAGTTATGTAACAAATAAAAAAAATAGTTTCATCTATGAGTAATGAAGTAGAGTGCAGAATTTTTTACAAGAATATACTAGTGTAACATGAATAAATAAATTTGTATTTTTCAAATTTAAGCAAAATTTTAGATAATGTAAATCAAATTATAATAAATTTAAAAACGCTCTTATAATTTCGTTCATAATTTATTATAATAGTAAAAATAACAATAGTATATCAGATAGTCCGAGTATTTTCAGTAAATTAAACTTCTTAGTTATTCAGTTACCTTCGTCTGCATGAGTTTCTTTTACTTTTTTGTCAGTAGATCTAACGTATAGTTCCTGGTTTAAATCTTTATACAGTGAATATTGAATGAGCAATGTATTGATGATAATAAAAACAGCTTCAAACCTAAGAGACCTAAGTATCCCTAACAAATATTTACTTTTATAAATGATCCTAATAATTAACAAATCATAAGCTTATTAAAATTAAGACAACCAGTATAATGTGCTCATATATTCGACTTTCACTTCTACATGTGTGTGTGTGTGTGTGTGTGTGTGTGTGTGTGTGTGTGTGTGTGTGTGTGTGTGTGTGTGTGTGTGTGTGTGTGTGTGTGTGTGTGTGTGTTTGTGGGTTTTTATCGTTAGGAAGCTCGATATTTATCAAAATTATGAAAATCTGAAGATCAAGTAGTTTATGATGAGAGTAGTTTTAGAGAGGAGGTGAAATAAATCATCGAAATAAAATATACTTATCGCGGGATAGTATTATTCCAAGCTAAAATTCGGCGTATTGTTTTTATAGGACATTTTGGAACATTTGAGTTACTGAACTAAATTCATTTTGTGAAATCAGTAATGAATAGACGTCAATATTTTTTTAATAAATAAATACCATTCCCAAACGTTATAAAAATTGAGAAAGGCCAACAAATGGAAAAGATTATTAAAAAAAAAAATAACAGTAATATTCACAGACGAAGACTCAAT
This sequence comes from Riptortus pedestris, assembly GCA_019009955.1. Taxonomy (NCBI): domain Eukaryota; kingdom Metazoa; phylum Arthropoda; class Insecta; order Hemiptera; family Alydidae; genus Riptortus; species Riptortus pedestris. The sequence goes on along the minus strand of CM032230.1, from coordinate 74,828,546 downwards.
TTCATCTGTCATTTTTACCATATGTCTCCGTTCTATATGTTCAAAAGAATTCGTTCACGAGGGAATTACTTTGCGAAAGTATTTATTTCAAAGTAAACTGAAATTTATATCTGAGGAAAACACGTAGCTCTGAACTGGGAGTGATTGGCAGAATAAAGAGAACAGCCGGCTGGAAGTGGCAGGATGGAGAATTGAATACGAAAACAGAATACTTTGGCATATGAATTTTACAGGGTGACCTCCCGTTCGTTGTGTACAGACCATATTACATCCTCTACAGAACGACCTTATAAAAGTGTATCCAATACTTGAATACCTCACAAAGTACTCAAACTTATTCTCTCGGATTATTCAATTTCTTAATTGTTTAGTAATACCAATAGGCAAAGTATTTATTTTATTTCTCATATCCACCTAATTCCTAAAGAACAAGGATTTAGACGAAGCTCATACAATCGTGCTCTTCAATCCAATTCGGGGTCTACAATACTTCCTTAACCAGATACTGAAATTAAACGAATGTTAAAATATCAAACAATGTTTATCTTAAATAACTTAATTTCATAGACATGCGTCAAGTCTCATACTCATACAAAACTCTGTTTCAGCTGCTTAAGAATGCTATAATAAACTAGTTATCACTCTTTTTCTTGGTTTAATAAGATATGGTGTAAAAACAAAAATATATTATATATATATATATATATATATATATATATATATATATATATATATATATATATATACTAGCTCAGATACCCGGCTTCGCCCGGGAATTGATTTGAGGCTGAACGGTGATGGTATTTTTTTGGCAAGGCTTTACTTTGCACAATATTTTAACAATTACCCGTCCCAGTGTTTAGGGTTAATACCCGTATTCCGTCCACAGAAACGTGGATTTGTTAATAATAAAATTATTTTTTTATGTAAGTCTTCATTGTCCTCCAAATTGTCATATTTCCCGTCTCCTGTGCATTATGCATAGATTTCAGTTATTAAGGACAACATATTAACATTGATTTGAATTAATTTTTCCAGGTGAGGTACCTGATAGTTCATATTGGAATGAATTGTTGAGCATATCAATATTTCTACGCAAATTACTTGCTCCACACATTGTTCCTGGAGAAATGTATAAAACAAAAGTTAATCTATAAATCAAAGTAAACAACTTTTGTTATGTGCATGTTTGTCAAAAAACAAATAGACAATGAAATATCGCGAATTTTTATTTCAAGCCTCCCTTATAACCCCCACTCCCGTTCTAACCTAAAAATTTTAATATAGCTTATAATTATGGAAGAATTAATGTTAATTGTCATACCGAGTTTTTTTAAGTTCGCTTTAATCGTTAGCGTCCAATGAAATAGTTGACTCCCGTTTTAGTTTATATCTCGTTTATACTTTGCTAAAGGACAAAAATGAATATCACAAAAGTTACTCTAAATAAGAAAGTAAACAACTTTTGATATGTTCACATTTGCCGAGAAACCAATAGGAAACGAAATATCGCTATATTTAAATTCAAGCCTCCCTTACAACCCCCAATCTTGCCCGTCCCTCGAAACGTTGGTATGGCTTATTACAATGAAGGCGTTAGTGCTAATACACATACCGAGTTTTATTTATTTCGGTTGGGTCTTTTGTCCCAAATAAAATTGCTTACTTCCGCTATAGGTTTTAGCGCATATCTCGTTTATAATTCGGTATACGAAAAAAGTGTATATAACAAAATTTACTCTAAATAACAAAATAAACATATTTTGTTATGTTCATATTTCCCGAAAAACCAATAGGAAACGAAATATCGCTATTTTTAATTTCTGGCTTCCCTTATAACCCCCACTCCTGTCCGTCTCAAAGGATATTAATAAAGTCTAAGTTGGGTTAGTAGTAATATACATACCAAGTTTCATAAAATTCGGTTCAGCCGTTTATGCGTGAAAAGGTAACAAACAAACAAACAGACACCAAAGAAACAAAATGCAGTTATGGTGTCTATGACATATGAAACGAAAAGTTATGGTGAAATTTCGCGAAAAAAATCAATGTGCATACAGAGGTTACAATTTTATATATATATATATATATATATTCGTTTATTTGTAACAATATATAGATATTACAAGCACATGATATGAATGAGAATAACAATTATCTTGACTTGAGTTCTCCTTGACTATATCCACATTGGAGTTAACATTGGATTGTACTATATGGAGTTAAACTTTGCAATTCACAAGATCTCTTGACCACTTACTCATCAGACATTGTCTTGGGTTTTCTGGAATATGGGTAAATGAAATTGATTTGACTAAAGGATTAGGATGTGTAATTTTGTGATATCGGGATTTTGCGAGGGTATCGACCAAAGTAATTTTGAGGTCATTATGGAGAGTTAAATTGGATACGTAACATGGGGAATCTGTAATATCGCTGAGTATTCTGTATTGGAGGGTTAACAAAAATATAAGATACATAATCATTATTTGTTATGTGGTGCCGAAAATCCAATTCAATATTTCTTGACACGATGATACTTAGAAAATGCTTCATTTAATTTTTTCTTGCTCACATTTTCCAGTTTGGCTGCATGAATATTTTCTTTTTTCACGCTTAAACGGGATAATCCGTTTAGATATCATCCCTGAATCCATTGGGGTAGATTTGGCGTGACGTCTGCACATATGTATATACGTCTCATATATATCATATAACTCGAAAACGATCAGCCATAGAATATTGAAATTTAATATGTGGGATTGCTACAACATCTAGTTTGCAATTTGTACATTAGTACGTCGAGGAGGTGGTTTAGATAAGTGAAAAAATTATGAAAATTGCAAATTTCTTTGAAAGGGAAATGCAACAAAACTTTTTTTTCTTTTTAAATTTAATTTTATAGTAATAAATGAAGTCATATTGTGTTCTCATCAGCTATTTATAGTTCGTATATTCCAAAAAAATGTTACACTAAATTTTAATTTGGAATAACAACGAAATGTTCTCGTTAACAATACTTCAGCCTTTCTTAAGAGCTTTATGAATTATAATTTTGTGTAAAACATGAACAAATATGGTATATGCGAAAATATATTCCTAAGAGAGTCAAAATACATTTAATTTACTTTAAATCTTTTTTGAGTACTATGAACAAGATTAATTGAATATTAACTCTTCTATCCCATCAAATTTATAATCAACATTCAGTAAGCCAAAAGGCATTCAACTGAACCCCTATTCAAAATGAATAAAATTATGTTTTTTTGAGTGTTTTATTCTCAATGGTGAATATTTACACTATACTTCCTGACATTTTATAAATTTTTGAACTAAAATCGACAATGAACCAGAGTAGTTTTGTTGCACTCCAGAGTTTAAAAGTTGAGTAGACAGCCTTCTTGCAGCATATCACTATTCGCTGAATTTTGAAAAAGAGTGATAGACGTAGGTACTGAGCAAGGGCCATATGAAGTGAAATAGAACAAACTCACAACATTTATTGTCTCTTAATTATTCAAGTGGAAAAGTAGTGTCAGCTAGACGCGCGTATCTGCGAAGGGAGGCCTGTCTTGTAAGAAGATTTCCTTTAAGGGAAATCAGCTATTGAGGTCGTACTCATGACGTGATTTTTGAAATATTTCTTCAAATGTCCATCGATCCTTCCCAGGAGATGATGAAAATGAGGCCCGTTCAAAATTATATATATATCCATCAATATATATATTTGTCTGTTAACGCTCTAGCGGTCGCAATTTTTACTTTTGATCGTTACCAAACTCGATATTTAAACGTTTTATGCAAAAAGACAGATCAAGTTCGTTGATGGCTGATATCGGACCAGTGGTTGGGGGGGGGGGTTTATAGGGAGGATTTTCGGAAATTCGAAATATCTCCGTTACTATACGTCGGATCGAAAACTTGTACAGAATCAATCTTATTGAAAATTAAATTTACTATAAATATTTTTGTATACATTTATTCTCTATCTTGAATATTAACCGAGATATTTCCATTTTTATTAAATTTGGGCCGATAACGGATGACGAACGGGTTTCCCGCCGAAAGCTAGTTCGGCCTTTGCCGCAACTGTTCCGTTCTCGTATGGAGATTTCTCTATTGTATAACTTCACGTGGCAAATCTGCTTAGTTTACGCAGCCCCTGGGTGACGGACTTTTCTTGTTTTTGAATATAGTACTGTAATTTAAATTCGTTTTTATTCACATTAAATATTCAGAAAACTAATTTCCTTTAGGATGATAAAACACTGTTTGAAAACCAACCGCATGAAGCTTAGATTTATTTGTTGTAGCCAAAAAAAATATATTCTATTGTAAAAGAAGTTCATTTATATTATATATTTGGGTTTATATAAGTTCTCTATTATGCAACCTAGAACTAAATTCGGAATGAATCTTTCCATAGAAATGGACAATTTATACTAGTAGTAGCTCTCCCTTAATTTTGTAAAGAAACTAGGTCAACAGAAGGTCAACAGCTAGAAGTTGTCGTAAACTACAGTTGTGATCCTTAGTAAAACTTAGTAGGAATTCTAGCTAGGAGAGTAATTCCGCCCTCACGGCTTCATCTAGCACAAGGCGGCCATAAAAAGTTCTTATAAGCTTCCCATGCCATGTGATATTCTTTATTTTACTTGATTATTCAATAAGTTGTAATGAATCTTCGTTATATAACTTTTTTTACGGGTCCATTCCGAGGAAATTTTCAAGGAAATTATTTGATTTATTTTCTGCAAATAAGAGCTTCGTAAAATAAAAATCCAGTGATAAAATCAGTGAATTAAGAAAAAAATAATCCGAGAGTAAAGTTTATACATATAGTTGCTGTAGCACCAGTCATTAAACTTCTCTGAGACAAAAATTAAATGAACACAGCATTGATTTATTATGTGAAAGATCTATGTCACGCATCTGCTGCGTAATTTTAGCATATTATCCAAGATAGAATTTTACAACAAACATTCTTGTTACATTTGGAAAGACCAAATATTCAGTTCTATCGCACATGAGTAGTTCTAAGATAATAAGGATCAATAAGAAGGCCAAGTCCTCTACTGTTTTATAATATTATGCAGAGTGCATTTTCGGAGTCAACGCTCCATCCTCAGTGCCTGCTGACAAACACAAACCTCGAGTTAATTTAACATTCATAGATAGCATGGCCAAAATCAAAATAAACAACAGTCATAAAAACAAACGCAAAATAAAGAGTAAAAACAATAGAAAATCTTAAAACTAGTCAACTAATAAAAATAGAAAATCTAATAACTAGTTAACTACTAAAAATGAAAGCCAAAACAATAGAAAATCTAATAACTAGTCAACTACTAAAAATGAAAGCCAAAACAATAGAAAATCTAATAACTAGTCAACTACTAAAAATGAAAGCCAAAACAATAGAAAATCTAATAACAAGTCAACTAATAAAAATAGAAAATCTAATAACAAGTCAACTAATAAAAATAGAAAATCTAATAACTAGTCAACTACTAAAAATGAAAGCCACAACAATAGAAAACCTAATAACAAGTCAACTAATAAAAATAGAAAATCTAATAACTAGTCAACTACTAAAAATGAAAGCCAAAACAATAGAAAACCTAATAACTAGTCAACTAATAAAAGTTAAAAAACCTAAACAAATTACAAATGTATATGGAAAACATATCACTGTGAGTGGGAACCTCTGAAAAACCACCCAGAGGAACTGTAAGAGACATCTAAAAAATAAACAAAAACCTGTAAATACATCTGTAATATGTGTAGGTTTTTTTAGTTTTTTAATTTTATTTATAGTTTTTAGTTTTGACTTGTTATTAGATTTTCTATTGTTTTGGCTTTCATTTTTAGTAGTTGACTAGTTATTAGATTTTCTATTTTTATTAGTTGACTAGTTTTAAGATTTTCTATTGTTTTTACTCTTTATTTTGTGTTTGTTTTTATGACTGTTGTTTATTTTGCTTTTGGCCCTGCTATGAATGTTAAATCTTACTCGAGGTTGTGTTTGTCAGCAGGCACTGAGGATGGAGCGTTGACTCCGAAAGTGCACTCTGCATTATATTAAAAAACAGTAGAGGACTTGGCCTTCTTATTGATCCTTATCAATTGGTTCCTCTACCATCCAGCATATTCCAGAGATAGTTCTAAGATAATCTTCAATAATTAACTAGATATAGATAGTCATTAAAAATGTCCCTTTAATATCAACTATAAAAAACGTAACCGTGCTTTTTCCTACTACTGTAGATATTTTAACACATTTTTTTTATATAATAACATGATTATACCAAATTTTATTTTTATCATATTAGTCAGTGTGAATCGCTAAAATTACGAAACACCTAAATAAATAACAATGACTATTACTGACAACTTCACTATTAAAGCTAACTGATAAAATTTAAAAAGATTTTAAGAGTTGCAGAATGTATTTGTTACTATAAGCCACATTTTAGCGTAGTTTATATGAAAGTTACAGATGGATATGGATTTTAATTTTGTTGAGTTTTATGTTGTATTATTCTAGAGTTAATGCTTTTATGAAATTAGTTTTCTATTTGTTTAATGTTTGAGAATATGATAAAAGAAATAAATTTCATCAGAAAAGCCAAAATGTTTGCAATTTGATAGTACCACTTATAGAACTTAACTGATTTTTATATAATAACTTCGGGAAAATTAAAGATTTCCTACATCCTTGAATGACTCACTATTAAATTCAGTTCACCGTATATTGTCTGTTTTCAAATAAAAATCATGGGCGTTTTCTTCTATCTCTTCAAGTAAAAATATGTTGAAGGCAATATTTTGTATGTAAGCTTGAAAGAAAACGTTTCATGATATATTGACTTCTTGTTAATACGACATGAGTAGGAGTGGGGGTGTACAGAACACAGATATTTATAGAACCATATTTCTGGGATATTAAATTTGCATTTAGATTGACTCTATACAATTTTTGGATTTTAATAACGGAGATATTTCGAATATTCAAAATTTTCCCTTCTAAACACCACCCCCTTCCACTGGTCCGATTTCTTGCATTAACGAATTTGAGCTTTATTTTTTTACATAGAACGCTTAAATATCCAGTTTAATAAAAATCAATAAGAAATTGAGGCAACAAACAAGTTTCTTGCTCTCTATCACTCTCATATCTATATTTAATTTTGTACGGATTTCATTTTTGTCATAGATGGACATTTAAGGAAATTTATTTTTTGAAAATTGCGTCGTAAGCACAACCTCAATAGCTGATTTTCCTTAATGGAGATAAGGGGCTCAGGTTAGCTATGCGAGTTAAAGCATTGACGTTTATCTCATATGGTAAACCTAGAGTTGCGAGTTCGATTCTCGCCTGGGCAAAGGAAATTATTTAGTGACGAAATTCATTAAATAACATCCTAAAATCCCACCCTGGCTAGAAAAGGGTGGTAACCTGTAGATAACCCGCCCCAATTAGCCTGAGTTGCAAAAAGTGGACGTTAATAAATAATAATAATAATAATAATAATGTAGATATGCTAAAAATGGTAGACTCGAAAGGGGTGTTCTACTAAGTCTCTCTGAGGCAACAAAAGTATGATTTATGCCTAATTTATCAGATAATGAAATTAGTACCTGTTAATTCAGAAGCAATTACCAAGGCCCGGGCCGATCCCAATCAATCCATAATATACCAAACATCAGAGTCAGCTTGGAAAATATCTTTCATCTTTAATTAATTTAATACTATCGAATTTCATTCGAATATGAGAATTCAAGAGCTTTGATGAATCCAATTTTACCTAACACTCCCAGTAATTAAGTCACCCGACACTTTTACAGCTCAAAGGTGGTAATGAACATTAATTTGAGATAGCCTGACCAATTAAAGGTACTTCACGATAACACTCAAACTGAAATAATATTGGATTATTGTTGTTTAAAATTAGTTTATTTACGTTTTTCTAAATAGCATTTAAAAATGCTGCAGTCCCGTTAAATTTAATAAAACCTACCGTTACTAGACCCCCTGTATTTATTTCACCTTTATTCCTGCCTTGCCAAATAAAGTGTGTGGAATATAGTAAGGTAATAGACTTTAATAGGAAATGTGCACTCATCAAAGGTTTAGTATTTCTTAAATCCGAAATTTTATAATGAAGAGAATCTCAGGGAGATTTCTGCTAAAGATGAAAAGATTAATTTTAACAATAATAGCTCATAGTACGTTTACTGATACTTTTATATATTAACAATGGGGATAGAGTTTTTCAAATTCCTTGTTTATTGATAATTTTTTTAATTACAAATACATGAACGTTTGAGTTTGACGTTTTGATGCTTTCCCTCCTAAAATTGGTTAAAAGTTATTTAATATTACTATATAATATAATGTAATAATATTATTATTATACTTATTTTAATAATAAGATTTTGATAGCCTTAATTAATGAGGCATTTCAAAAAAAACTGTTTGGATTTTGACAACGAATTTAAAGTATTCTAAGTTTTTATGAATAGTTTCTGCTTCAAAGTCACCAAGTTTTCTTTTCATTTATTTATTTAGCTCTTTTATTTTATTTTTGTTCTATGTTGTGTTCGTGTTTCTTGCTTGTTTTGTGTTCCGTTGCTTTAGTTTTGTTCGTTATATTATTTCGTGTTCCATTTTTTTTATTTTTTTCACCACATGTTTAAGAAGAGCCAAGTCGCCATAGTTGCGGAGCTCTATATAATAAATAAATAAATAAAGTATCTAAAAAAAAAAAAAGAAACTATGGTGCATATGTACGTTTAGTCCAAAGGCCGCTCAAAAGGTATACGTGAGATGGTGAAGGGATCAGCTTGACAAGTTCCCTTTCGTATGACAATGATATGCTACAGCTTTATAGCGGTCAAAATGGAAAATATCCATATCTTTAATTAGATGTGCCCCAATTTTAGCGATTCACACTGACTCATATTATAAAAATAAATTTTCGAAAATTTTCTTCAAATGTCCATCGATCCTACCCAGGAGATGACGAAAATGAGGTCCGTTCAAAACTATATATATATATATATATATATATATATATATATATATATATATATATATATATATATGTATATTTATATTTGTCTGTTACCGCTCTAGGGGTCGCAATTTTTGTGTTATCGTTACCAAACTTGATATTTAACCGTTTTATGTAAAAAGACAGATCAAGTTCGTTAATGGCTGAAATCGGACCAGAGGGAGGGGTGGTTTAAAGGGGGGGATTTTCGAAAATTCAAAATATCTCAGTTATTATGCATCGGATCGAAAAATTGTACAGAACCAATCTTATTGCAAATTAAATTTACTATAAATATTGTTATATACATTTATTCTCTATCTTGAATATTAACTGAGATATTTGCATTTTTATGAAGTCTGTGGTGGGATATAGTTCGGATTATTTCGGCCATCTTCATTTCTCCGCTCAGGCGGAAGCTTCTTCTAACCTGGCGTTTTTAACCTTACCTTACCTTCCTTACTTTGTGAGATTTATGCAAATACGTTTTGTTCATCCGCCCCCCCCCTTCTTTAGTTCTTGGACTACTAAAATTTGAGTTATTAAAATATAAATTATTCTTACAATTCAGAAGCCGTTTCAGTTGGGTATTTATTTTAATTAACTGAAAGATTTCTCATTATCTAATCACGGTGGTATTGTGTTACCAGTATGCAGGTTTCTCTATTGTAAAACTTCACAGGGGAAATCTGCTTAGTTTACGCAGCCCCTGCGTGACGGACTTTTTTTTTAAATCTACGGTTCAATCAAGTGTTAAAGTTTGTTGAAAAGATGTTTCTCTTGGAAATGTTTCATGATTTTCTCGATATATGGAATGTTGTCATGTAGTATTTCTGAAAGGTTGCTGTAAGTTTTTGTCCGTTATTAGTCTGCAGTCTGTAAGTAAGTGTTTGATTATGTGTAAAGCTTATCAAATAAGTTAAATTAGATAATATAACAAAAATATTTTGTTACTCAATGAATTTTATCACTAAACACTATTTTAGGTAGCATAAACAGAATTTTAATGTAATAAATTAAGTTTAAATGTATTTTAGGAAGTCAATGATTAAAATGTTTACTGAGAAACCTAATAATGCCAACAGACAATTGACACTTTAATGGAATGCCGATGCGTAGGTAATTGATTTAAATAAACTGATTAATAGAGGAACTGCTAATGTATCCTGCTAATGTATTCTGTTTTTGTGTTCGATTTCTTTTTCTTTTGTTTTTTTTTTGTTTGTTTCCCATTTTGGTTTTATATTCTATTTCTGTATTTTGTTTTTGTGTTCCATTTCTATTTGTTTTTGCGTTCCATTTCTGGTTTTTGTTTTCCATTTTCTTTTTGATTTCCATTTCTGTGTTTTGTTTTTCCATTTGGTATTGTGATCCATTCGAGTCCTGTTTTTATTTTCAGTTCTGTTTGTCTGTTTCTGTTTTAAACGAACATAAAACAACATAACAGAAATGTAACATGAAAAATAGAAAAGTAACACGAAACAGAAATGGAACACAAAAACATTTCTGTTTCGTGTTACTTTTCTATTTTTCATGTTACATTTCTGTTATGTTGTTTTATGTTCGTTTAAATTAATTTTGTTTCGTTTCGTTTTTTTTTTATTATTTTTTTTTATACAGTTTTTTTTCCCGAGCAACATCGCCACAGCTGCGAAGCTCCAAATAAATAAATAATGTATCCTTATCAAAATCAATATGCTTGGTCTACATTATATTTGGAATGAATGTGGTTGTATTAAACTAATTATTAAGTTAAGGTCACAAAAAATAATACTAATAGATAGGATACTTTTGCTTTCAAGTTTGGACAGTTTTGATGTAATAAAAACGTAAGCGTTTTAAGAAAAGCTTTTTTTTCTAAAGCCTTAGCTAATAACATTGTTTTTCGCCATGTATTTGGAAAAACAATGTTATTAGCTAAGGCTTATTTAATTGTCAAAATGGAAATTATTAGAAACAATTGAGGGTGGGGAGGGTGCCGTGATTCTGGGGTGTTGCTGTATGGTTAAAAGTAAAATAAAATAAATATCATTAGGATAATATCATCTCAAAATAAGCTATATTAAATAGACTTTCATATTATATTACAAGTTGGCTTTCGTTTATACATAGAACCTCAAGTCCTATTAAAAGTAGCATAACTAATCCTGTTTTTAGAAAATATATAAATCCAAAATTTGACTACAAAGGACCACTTAAATTGAAGGGAAATTATCACCGATCTGTAAGATACAAGAAAATATCTGGATGTTTGAGACAATTATTTTCTCCAGTGTTTTTCTCCAGAACACGACACAGAATAAAGACTAGCTGTAAGAAACTGAAGTGGGTTTACAGATATGAGCACGTGTCTTTTCGTCACATAACAGGTAAAGGATTTTGCCAAATTAGCATTAAAGAAACAAATTAGACGCTCTCGGTAAAAAGTAAAGGGAAATGTTGTTCTGGGCTGCCGATTCCCCTTTGTGTCTTGAGCTGGCTTTCCCTCTCAGGCTATATATGTACAATTATTTGGAGTAATTCAAAGGAAAATCAGCTGGTTCGCTCAAGCCTAGCTCGCTGGAAGAAGACTTCGTTTGATTTGGAGTCAACGGAAACTAGGAATAGAATCATTAGTCCTAATAATTCCTATTTTAGTTTTCAGCAGATTACTCTTAAGGACAAATTTCTCAAATATTCATCGATACACCTAGGATATGACGAAAACGAAGTCCGTTCGAAATTATACATATAGATTTATATTATTCCAACAGAATAATTTTTCATAGCTGCTAATAATTACTTCTTTAACTCTGGTAGATTATCCCGATTTCTATTCTCGATTTTCGAAATATTTCTTCACATTTCCATCGATCCTACCCAGGAGATGACCGTTCAGAATTATATATATATAATTCTACTGTGCGTGTGTATGTCACTGAACCCCTCCTAAACGGCTGGACCGATTTGAACGAATTTCTTTGTATGCGTTTGGGTGGCCCCTAGATGGTTTAGATTCACAAATCAGCCCGGCAGATGGGGCAGGAGCGGGGGGTATAAGGGAGGCCTAAACTTAACAATAGCGATATTTCGTTTCCTATTGATTTTTTGGCAAATATGCACAAGATAAAAGTTATTTATTGTGTTATTAAAAGTAAATTTTGTTATATTCACTTTTTTCGGATAAGAAAGTATAAACGAGATATACACTAAGACATTAAAGTGGGAGCCAACAATTTTATTCGACACAAACGATTGAACCGAACTTTACAAAACTCTATATGTAAATTAGCATTATTTTTTCCATGATTATAAGCTATATTCATTTTTTTAGGTTCGAACGGGAGTTTGGGTTATAAGTGAGACCTAAAAAAAAATTCGCGATATTTCTTTTTCTATTTGTTTTTAGGTTAACGTGGAAATAACAAAAGTTGATTTTTGTGTTATTAAAAGTAGCTTTTATTTTAAACATAATATTATTAAATTTAATATCCTATTCGCTTGAAATATCATGCAGGACAACGTCTGTTGGGTCCGCTAGTAGATTTATATAATTGCAACAGAATTATTTTCCATAGCTTCCAGTAATTACTTCTTTAACTCTGGTAGACACTTGGAGTTTTAGATTATTATTGAAGTCAATATAACTATTCATATACGATCAATATTCTTTTAGAGGTCGATTGAGGTGTTTGTAAGGTTCTGGCAACCGCCAAGTCTACCTAACTTCACAATGGGGTTGAGGTTCTCGGCTCTTCGTTGGGATCTTCAACAATGTGAGTCCTGGCCTCCTCTAGGTATTCATGAATAATGTTGAGAGAGACGTCGTATTTTATAAACGTTTTATATAAAGCACGAATAATGGAACCTTTCCTAGAATGACTACATCATTTAAATTTCTTCTAGGGAAACTGGGAGGCTCATCATTTAAAGTTCAAATGGACGGATAGCAAACAAAAATTGACTCTGGAGTATGCTGAATGGTAGAGGAACCAATTGATAAGGATCAATAAAAAGGCCTTGTCTTCTACTGTTTTAGTCAAAGGCTACACAGCTATAATCAGCAGGCTCTGACGATGTAGCGCTGACTTCGAAAGTGCACTCTGCATAATATTGAAAAACAGTAGAGGACAAGGCCTTTTTATTGATCCTTAAAAATTGACTATTCTTGATTCTGGTAATAATTCCTTTTCAGTGATGTTATCGAGTCACGAATAAAAACAGGTATGCATAAAAATACAAAGAAACATTTCAGGCTTGGTAGATTTATTAAAAACTGGTAGATTTTTGGGGGCTCAGGTTAGTCGTAGCAGCATTGATGTCCATCACACTTGACAAACCTAGAGTCCTGTGTTCGTTTTTCACCTGGGCAATTGGAATTGATTTAGAGGCGAACTCATTAAATAAAATCTTTAGCCCTCCCACAGGTCAGAAAAGGGTAGTGACCCGTCTCGTTAGAGTGTATAAGTTGGTAACACTTCAGAAAATTTCAAAGACACATAACTTACATTAAGCCGGAAATAGCAATGATTCTGAAACGTAAATTTACATTCAAACTCTTCCATTAATTTCCGACAAGAACTTACCTACCAAACTATCAAAACTACTACAAGACAACAGCCCATACATTGCGTCAATCATGAAACACATGTGTGGGTTGGAGCAACAGACACATCTTTTCAACTACATTTAAAACGTTTATGAACCTTAACTTGAAGAATTAGGATCTGCTATTATTAATATACACTGGAGAAAATGTAACGGTGCCTTGTGGCCTACGACTGTAGATATTTTTCTTTTGTTATAAGGTAGCTATACCAACTTTCAGCTTTATAATATAAGTAGTGTGAATCGCTAAAATTGCGACACACCTAAATAAATAATTTCCGATTCGGTAATACAAAGTGCTGCTTTTTTTGGAGTTATTTTATTTGTAACAATATACATTATATTTCAAGCAAACTGCATGTATAAATGCATAATTTGATATGTTCTATGAAGAGGTTGGACTGAGTTCAGTGACTATAACCTTGACTATAACATTGACATGACATTAGTATTTCTTTGATCATTTGTGGAAATACATGTATGCACTACTTCAATTCACAAGAAGATCTCTTACACTTTTATCGTCATCTTGAATTTTGAGAAATGTCGAGTAAGGAAAGTGATTGAACTAGAATATTGTCATGTCTGCGGAGGATAGACTGGAATTTCTCGAGGGAATGGGTTATTAAACAACCAATCTTGTAAAATAAACAATCTACTACAACTCACATCTTATTCATCTTTCTGGATTTGGGCTGGCTGGTGGAGGTCCATCATCCACGGAAGAATCAAAACACCTCCACTCTTAATACTTCTTTTATTACTGACAAAGTACTTTCGGGGCGAACCGTCCCATCATCAGTGCTCTGTGACAGAACATTTATACTTTCAAAAACATGTAATATATATATAAATAAATGTAAAAGTCAACAAACGAAGTCAAATATTATTTTTATTTATTTATTTTTTAATATTTGACTACCTTTGTTGACTTTTACATTTATTTATATATTACATTTTTTTGAAAGTATAAATGTTGTAACACAGAGCACTGAAGATAGGACGTTTGGCCCCGAAAGTACTTTGTCTGTAATAAAAGAAGTATTAAGAGTGGAGGTGTTTGACCTATTTGATCCTTCTCTTTGGAATGGGTTATGTTGAAATGTTAAGTTAGTTTGTAGATAGCACCAGTTTGCAATACGAGTAGATTGTACTGAAATCTCGAATTTTTATTTTCGCTAGGTTCATAGCTAACTTATTTCCATTAACCAATTATATAATGCAATAGTTATCATGCCCAATTCTCTGGCCCTCAAAACCCTCTTTAATTTTGGCTAACTCCAACGTCTGCAAGTTAGCTATACTTGCTTATGGTAATAATTTCCATCATGAATAGAAAATTATTGATGTGTAGGAATAGCTAAAAGGTTATTTATATTACAGAATATATGTTATGTCTAATTTGTTTAAGACATAACATATATTCTGAAACAATATTATATCCATTAATAGAGTTAGCTTCTGCTTTTTATTTACTTTACGTAAAGAAGGAGCGTAAAATTTCCTGAATAATTCCCCTTATCCCATAGTGTTCTATATTACCTAAAGCATTTCGGTGTCTACAATTTCAAAACCATTGTCACGTTCAACTAACATATATTCCTGTAACACTCAAATTTCTGAAAAGAGAAAAAGTACGTAACGCAGGGGCATCGTTAACTAAGCAGATTGATTTCCCACGTGCGCTACGTATTTGGATTTATCTCAAAATTTAAAAGTTCAATGAGGACAATACTTGATATTTAAGTTTCAAATAAAACGCTTCATAACATAATAGAATATTGCTAATATGAGATGAGTAGGAGTGTGGCTTTACTGAAGACCAAAAACTAAAAAATGCAAATATCTCAGTTAATAATCAAGATAGTGAAATATTTTACATAACATTTATAGAACATTACACTTGTAATAAGATTGGTTCTATACAATGTTTCGATCCGACGCATAATAAGGGAGATATTAGGAATTTTCGAAATTCGCCCCCTCTAAACCCCCCTCCCCTGGTCCGATTTCAGCCCTTAACTTAACTTAAAGAAAAATGTCGAAAATCGCGTCATGAGTACGACCTCAATAGTCGATTTTCCCTAAGCGAAAATACGTCAGGTAAGACTTCGGTAATTTTGATTTTCATAATAGTTTAACCTCTTAAATTCTATTTATTTGATAAATAAAAATATCGTGAATATTTTGTTATTTTTCTTGCCTTAACTTTATTGTCCCCACCCCTCCTCTCCAAATATGAAATATAATAAAACTAGTAAATTAATGTGATCTATTCTGATTACCAATTTACAATCAATATTTATTAGTAAATTTATAGATATAAACAATTCACTAGTTTCACCACAAGATACTAATTGAGATTTGAAATATTAAAGGCAGTAGCCAGTGAGATATTCCTGTGAGGCGCCCTCTGTGGTTAGTAGACAAACCAAGCCGGACCACCTGAATGGCCGCTACATTTCACTGTGTATTGCAGTACTATAAATCCCTAACTGCAGCCCACAACTACTCACTATGGTAATCACAGCCAGTTCATTGACTCCCATTTAAAGGGACCAACACATCAAATAGGCCCTGATCAATTTTATGAACTTGCTGCAGTTAGTATAAAATGCTGGTGAGTATAGGTTCATATATGCTTTATAAACTGTCATTGATTATAATAATCATGATAATTGGGGCTCAGGTTAGCCATGTGAGTTACAGCTGACCTTAATCTCACATGGTAAAACTTGAGTGGAAATGAATTCATTTCACGTTTCAATTGGTATTAACTTCTTCAGAAGCGTAAAAATACTCAAAATGAATTTCCATATAGCCTAAATATCTGTAACTGATAACTTTCATTAGTGTCTACCATTTTGTTCCCCTTCTTATATGAACCCTATGAGAAGTTATTTATTAGAGTACAAGTTTCAATTCCACATTGCACACACATGTAAGATTATCATTTTTACAATATATACATTCAATGGGATATTAACATATACCTAATCATGTATAATAAAAGAAGTAAATTTAAAATAAAATAAAGTTTTAGTGCCTACCATTGGAGTCTCACAAAATAAAAGCTCCTCAGTTTGAGGTCTGCTGGTTTAAAATTACTTCTTAAAACTAATTTAACATATTAAATTTATTAGTATATAATTACACAATTAGATACTAGAAGGACGAGTTCGACTCCCGCCTGGACAAAGGAATTTATTTAGTGACGGAATTCATTAAATAAAATCCTTAGTCCCACCCTGGCTAGAAAATAGTAGTAACCTGTATATAACCAGTCCCAATTAGCCTTAGTTTTCAAAATTGGACGTTAATAAATAATTTTTAAAAAAGTACAAATTACTTACTAAAAGTAAATAATTACTAAAACTTACTGGAACTATAAAAGACAACAAATTTTAAGGGTAATGTTTAATTGATTGTAGGGCCAAGAAATGTTTATTTTCATAAATACTGTGTTCGACCTGTAAGAAGAAACCCTTGACAAGAAAATAAAATAGAGGGCATTAACCGTGGAAGAATCTTCAACCTAATTCCCAATTCCGAAGAGTATTCCATTTGGAGTTACAAAAAATGAATAAAATATATTCTAGAGAACTACTCTAGGAAGTTTCATAATTTGTAATTACATTTATACATAAATGGTTTTTAATATATTTTTGTTATATTTTGGACGAAAATTTATAATTGGAATAATGTTAAGTTGATATTTATATCCTTTTTATTTGATTGTTTTTATACCTGAAAATCTTTGTAAATGATAAATCCGTATATAAATAGCTCAAGTACCGCTTTAACATTGCATTCGTAATTGGTTGATTTGGAATCCGGCTCAAAGCTAAAATGTCTAAGATATACTACAATTGCTTTTAATCGTATTCGTGTGTTTATCTGGCGGAGAATAATATGAAAAATTAATTAATGTAATGCAGTGAAGCTGTAGGAAGTTCGGAGTTAGAAAAATATAACAAATAGAAGCGGGGATGCTGTCCGAGCCATTTGTAATCCATGTGATTTTGTTATCCATTAACAGTTTTGTTAGAAATAAATTATGTATTGAAATTAACCTTGAACTAATAAATTTTAATATCCAGGATTCTTTATTAGTCTCTTCAAAAGGGCGTAGAATCGATGAAATGTATGTACATGGTAACTTGTACTTAAGGCTCTTGGTTTTCCAGGTGAAATTATGGCCAACGTCTTAACCCAGAAAACAATATGTTAAACGTTAATTTCAAGTAAAATAAATAAAAGTTATCTCAGAAATAATACTGACAAATATTTTGACATTGATAGTCAATTTTCATTTTGGGAAGTGAGTATTACGATTCTTCCAGTATTTCCAAGGGATTATAAAATATTAAATACATATGATTCTGTTAGGAACAAGTTTTGATTCTAGAGGTTGGTAAACGATTTTGGCCTAAAGGACCTGCTAGAAGTAGGAGCGGTCCTTTTGAAAGGGCAGGACTCTCACAGAATAGCCTGTGATTGGCTGTATACGGGGAGTGGATAAACTTTTGTGATGCTGTCATCAGTGTGCTGGTGGCGACGAGGGTGGTTTGTTGGTTTCCTCCCGACAGAGGGCGCCTCGGCCCAAGGCATAACTTAGCACACCCCTTCTGCCAAATGTTACTTGGCTCTGGCATTTTCCAGGTGGCGGCTGTCAGAAAAATAATTTAAAACTTCCGTATCTGCTTCTTGTTTGCCTCATAGTGGAACTTATAAAGAGTCTTAGCATTCTGAAAAATATTTCTCATATAATAGTTACTACCAATGTCAGTTGTCAGTATTAATCACGCTAATTTTTTAACTTCTCTCAAAATATTCATTGATTGAATGGAGGTAATGAAAATGAGCCTTAGGTACTTACTTATATGCTATATTTGCAAATGCTCTTACACAGGTTGTATATAACTTTTGATGTAGTGTATCATAACGGAGATATTGTGGCTAAATTTATAAAACTAAAGCACAATATCATTGATGTCTCAAATTGAATGGAAAGGAATGAGAGTTTATGAGGAGTTAGGAATATGAGGTAAATATTCTGGTTATGCGTTCCATTAAAAGTGTTTTCTCTCTGTTTGGTGTTCTATGTTCCTTTTCTGGTTTGTGTTCCTTTTACGTTTTGTGTTCCTCATCTGTTTTGTTTTATTTTGTTAATTTTTTTGTATCGTTTTGTTTTCTATGTTACGAAGCTTTTGTTTAGAGCAACATCGCCAAAGCTGCGAAGCTCCAATAAATAAATTATAAAAAAAACATTAAAAAAATATATACAATTGTTGTATGACTCTCAGGCATAGGGGATCTATTTGAAGAAGTCGTGCCTCTTATGGATTTTGGTGAGTACAGTAATATGAAAAGAGCTGCTTCCGATAGAACACAATGGTTGGAACTACAAGGCATAGCCTTTGGATCATGATGATTGTTGCATGGGCTTTGTGAAAACAAGAATAGGCGTTGAGACCTGAGGGTCGCTTTGAGATTACAAAGGTCGTTACGCTCATTGCCCTGATCATTTTAACCTTCCGCGTGTGTAGGTAATTCGAATGATAAAACTACTACTTCTTTACTACAGACTTTAGAAAGATTTAAGGCCATCCTGATGGTGCAACAATCCCTTATATAACTATCATCTTAGCTTTATATTAGCTTTTAAGACCCTTTCCAGGGCAACATTAACAAAAATCCGTCACGCAGGGGCTGCGTAAACTAAGCAGATTTCCCACGTGAAGTTTTATACAATAGAAAAATCTACATACCGTTAACACAACACCATCTTGAATATGGGAGGGGCATCAACAGAACGTATTTGCATATTTTTCACAAAGTAAAAGGTTAGAAGGCAAGAACGGAGAAAGGTTTGGTTACACGAGTGCCGAACAGTTACGGAAACGGCCAAACTAATCCGGAAACTTCCGACAATACCCGCACACACACTTAATAAAAATGCGAATATCTCGGTTAATATTCAAGATGGAGAATAAATGTATATAGCATTATTTATAGTAAATTTAATTTGCAATGAGATGAGGTCTATACACTTTTTCGACACGACGTACAGTAACGGAGATATTTCGAATTTTCACAAATCCCTCTCTCTAAACCCCCCCCTCCCACTTGTCCGATTTCAGCCGTTAACGAACTTGATCTTTCTTTTTACATAAAACGAGTAAATATCGAGTTTGGTAACTATTAAACAAAAATTGCGACCGCTAGAGTGTATATGTATATATATATATATAAACGTACCTCATTTTCGTCATCTCCTGGGTAGGACCGATGGACATATGAAGAAAAGTTTCGAAAATCGCGTCATGAGTATGACCTCAAAGCTGGTTTCCCTTAAGGGAAATCTGCTAAAATGAAACTAATTACATGAAGTAGTCAAGACATTAAACACATGATTGTGTCATTTGTGGTAAATTTACGTTTCCACATTCATCATTTTTGGAGCATCTGCGTGGAGTTGTATCAACCCTCAGAAACGTAGGAAACACTATTTGGAAATTTTAATTCCAACTCTACAAAAAATAGGCATTTAACCCAATATTTAGGGAATAAAACAAAATAGAACTCAGAAACTTATTAATTATTTCAGAGTCTTTATTCTATTTTCATTCTGATCTAGCTCACTATTTTTTATTAATTCTCTGAAAATTGTTACATTAAATGAAACTTGTATCCGTTTGGTTTTTATATAATGAGACAATGACATTGTTTGTTGGTCTTGTGTAAATTCAGAGAAACGCCTTGTAGTTTTAAATATAGAAATACTTAAGATTTACTCTTACAAACGGAAACTTAGTTTTTGTTCTTCTTCACAACTGTATTTTTTTTTACCCTTGCTAAAAAGCCAATAAAGAGTCACAGGTAACATTCTGAAAATTTTGTAATTCGTCTTACAATAACAGTGTTGTCCCGAATCCTATTTTTTTGCCTGGGTTTACTGTATTCCTAAAACATGAAAGATTTATAATTTATTCGTTATATTTAAAAATTTACCATATTACCATTATACGTAGGTTTCACACTTATCTTGTAAATTAAATATTTATTAAAGATTTACAATTGAAGATAAAATTACCAGCTAACTTAATGACAATAAAATTAACAAACAATGTACAAATAAAACAGTTTCAATATGTAATAGTAGTTATACCAGTTGCTAAACTAATATATGTGTTAACGTAGTACAAAACATTTATGAGACCATAGGAATAAAAATGTAAATTATCTTCGTAAGAATCAAGTGTTTTGAGAGAGTGATCTCCACTCACTGTAGATTAGACTTCCGTCCTCAGTTCGATTTTCAAAAAAAAACTCTGTAGTGGCTTGTTTCGAAAATAGTTTAATTAAATTTATTACATAAAAAAATAGATATCCATCGTAGTTCAAAAAGGATCATGTTCAAAGCGATCGAGGTCTGACGATGAAAATTGTGGGAGTGTCAGGTTTGTATTTAGAGAAAAATACTGTAATTAGGTTCTGTCGGATTGTGAAGTATTTATTTATTATTATTATTTATTAATAAAATTAAAGCTCATGAATTTTATGATTCATATCAATAGGGTATTACGCATATACTCATTCATAAATACACTTTTAAGAGTATCCAATTAATTATTAGTTATCAATCCATTAAAATCCATAAAATTTATTTAGTATTTGTTTTCAGTATAAAATAACGGATGTGGGATATTTTCGGGGGGAAAATTTTTTGCTGATAGAGAAAGTACTACAATATAAAGACATAATAGTGAACGCGCATACTCGTTGCCAATAATTCATTTTCAATTAATGGTCATTCATTTAGGCATGTATTGATCTGAGTAATAAATAGATCCACATTTCGTCGCGTCGCATTCATGTGATCAGAAGGAGATAATGGCTGGATCGGAAAGGTGATGGAGAAAGTGAGGATATTCCGGGAATAATATGAAATTCTCTTCTACTAGATTTGATAAGAAAAAGGGGAGTGGGGTTCAATAATTAAATTGAGCCAACGCCGAGAGAGTGTTTTGCGAGGCGGAACAGCTGTCGCCGAGAGAGCTGATTCCAGGGAGGTCTGTGAACCACAATAAGGGAGCACATTTGAAATGCATGAGTGGGTTCGGGGACTACAATGCTCTGCCCTATAGTGGGGCCTAACTTGGTCTTGTCGCCTATTGGCTCGCATCCCCTCCAAATCTCTACCCTTGTCCTCCCCTTTCCCTCTGCACCATTTTTCATTTCAATAAAGTATGTTCGTCTTAGTGCCGGCAATGGTAAACTGTCCCGTCAGGTGCGTCCCACCGAATTTTGCGGCAGGCTTCCAGCGGTCAGGCTTAACATTTTCTCCTTTCGGCATAACTGAGAATCTCTCATGAGTGCTTTACTACTTCCTTGTTCGAAGTAAAAAAGTTATTGTAATCTCGATCATTTTCGATTTTCAGATTATCCGCTTGTCCTTCGTCAGGGAAAGTCGTAACGTTTAATCCCGTTTTGGCTCCACAAAATGTTCTTAGAGCCATTAGAATGTTGAAGGTTCGAGAATAGATGGTCCCATTTTGGCATTATTTTCCGAACCTAGCACCCGATGACGGCACGTTAGAGGAAAAAGCCCCCGAGCTTCAATAAACAATATGGGGATGCTCCAGCAACATCTTGGTCATGTTTATCATAGTTATCTGATGAGGCAATCTGTCATCGTCACGCCTCATAATTATTAAAAACAAGGAGGTGGTTTTGCAAATCAGATTTTTTTTGTTTCCTTTCAACAACTGTTTTGTATAACTGAGCCATCTATCAAAATAACATTCTTAAATTAGTCGTATAGTTTCTATTGGGGATATTTTTAAACACATTTCTGTAGAAAGCAAATGATATTCAGTGTTTCGGTTAGTTATTAAGAACAAATAAGACAAGTAACTTTAAAATAGTGACTTTAGAGCAACGCAAAGGAGGAAAAATAATGACCTTGGAGCCTTGGGCAATACATGGCTGCAGAATGCTATCATAGGATAAGGGTGTTGAAGTGTACGCTAATATGATATTCATATAAGCCTCTGCTGTATTTCCTTAAGGTGCTGAGTCGGTACGTGAATGTTACTCACTTATTTGCTAAAACATTTGAAAACATTGTACGTATTTTAGACTAAACTTTAATTCAAGTAATTTATTTAATTACGGAATTCATTAAATAAAATCCTGAGTCCCACCCCCTAAAATGGTGGTAACCTGTAGATAACCCGTCCCAATTAGCCTTAGTTGTAAAAAGTGGACGTTAATAAATATGTAATTCAAATTCATACTTTTTTTTAAAAAAAAAGAAATAATAATAATATCAAATATAAATACTTACTTGGTAAACCTAGAGTGGCGAGTTCAACTCCCTCCTGTGCAAAGGAATTTATCTAGTGACAGAATTCATTAAATAAAATTCTTAGTCTCACTCTGGCTGGGAAAGTAGATACACGTCCAAATTAGCCTTAGCTGCAAAAAATGGACGTTAATAAATAAATTAAATTTTTTAAATCAAAATATAAAGCTTCGACCGCTAGATGGATCGTAGAGGCGAACACTGAGGACTGAATATAAGTGCATCCTCAAATCTCTGTGAGTGCTCAGGAAAATAATGTTTAGTTAAAGATCCTAGGATTTGGGCATAATTGTCCAGTTGAACCACCGCTACCCTCTGTTAAACAATTTGTGCTGTTAAATTAAGCTTAAAAAAATAAAATATTATTATAGTGTATATGCTGCAGAAGTATGTGCTACATGCATGAAAATAAAGCTCAAAGTATTAGTTATTCTGCTTCTCATAGTTCTACGCAAGTTCTAAATAACATTTAACTACTCAAAACAGCCCGAAGTTATAGAACTACTAAAGGTAGTACGAAATTAAAAACTAAAGTGCCTGATTACTACCTGAGTACGAGAGTGCCAATCATGTGGGCGTAATAGAAAAATCATATATTCTACATAAAAGCTAAAGCTTGCAGAAGAGCAAATGTCTGAACATAACTAAACGACTGCGCCCGACTAAGCTAATTACTTAATAATTAAAATTAAATTAAATCAACCATACTTCCAATCCAGTAATAGAGAAAAAAAAAACGAGAAGAAATTATATAAGAAGACTTAGAATGAAACATTCTTTAGTTAGTTTGGTCTGGACTACAAAATACAAAAAAATACATTGATCGTTAAACATATAATTAACGATTTTAAGCAAATAGTACACGTAACCCAAAATTTTGATAGAAATATTAGGCAACATGGCGACTACATGCAAGCCTTTTATAAAAACATTAGCTAAAATATTATTCATTTGTTTTTAAATTAATTGAGACTATTAACAGTGTCTGGACACGTATGTTGTAATTGTGTTTTCCAACGAATTTAATTTACATAACGTCGTTGGTAAGTCATGTTACTGGCATATAATATTGTATATTTTAGCGTCGTTCACACTGTTAATTTTAACGTAGATGAGCAATGTACAAAGATGTAAAGATTGTATAACATTTGAGCAATTAAGCTATTTTTGTTTTTGTTGTTATATAATTGATTGAAAAATTATTCAAAAATGTTCTATTTTTTATAAAGTTTTTCGACAAATATGACAGCAAAAATTAAAATGAAAAGATTCAAATAGTGAAAGGAAAAATCAGCTGTTCGCATCCAATGACATATATGACAACTATCCTGTCGATAATTTGGCTTTATTGAATGATTTCGAAAGGCCCTTGGTGAAAACGAGTGGCTATAAACAAAGGGTATATTATGATTTCTTGGAAAGGGGGAAGGATATGGGCAACAAAGAAAAATGGCTCCTACTTGAGAGAGTATTGAAGAGGATGCAATATTTCTGAACGACACCCTCTGCTCACCTCAAGTACCAGATTCCCTATTTTGCCCTACAATAGAGTCCTTTAAGTACCCCATATCATCCCTTATGTGTCTGTCTACATTACCCCCACAGCTCGCCATATGTTGAAACATATGTTCTCTTTATAAGGGATGTTAATTAAAACGTAAAAATAACAGTAGCAGTAAAATTGTAGTAGGAAATCATAGGGAAGAGGGATTCAAATCGGTTGGGAGGGCCCACATCTTCTTGGGTGTAGTGCCTTGTTCTTGGGTGTGAGTATGCGATTTGTGGTAATGTAAATATACGAAATCCGTAAGGTACAGAGTAAACCAAAAAGAAAATTTCTAAAGTTTCTGAACATTCATTAGAAACTGTGCTAAAAATACAAAATATTTACTATACAAATAATACATTACTAAGTTATATCTTAAGATTCTTTCAATATTGTGCTAAAATGCTTTAAATTTTGAAAGTTTTAATTTCCCCCTGTCATTAGCTAAGTTTTCAGGGAACATCAACATAGTATTAGGAAAAGGTCATGCATGTTTTGCGTCCACTAAGCAGATTTCCTATGTCCTGGAAGAATACGCTAATAATGTCACCTCCATCTGTTTCTCTGTTGCCTCTTTATAAGAAGTCTATCAAATTTAAGCTCATTTTTAGTTGTTTAGTGATAAAGTACCTTTATGTATAAATGGAACTAGTAGGAGTGAGGATTACCTAGTGGCCAAACAATTCGGTTAATATTTGAATGTGAGAGAAATATGTAGTACGCCCACTGTAAAATATACCAATGATAATCATTTTAGATTTGTAAATTTTTCGATCCGACGCATAATAAAGGGGATATACATTGTTATGTGCTTTATTCCTTCTTTAAACCACAAGAATACGAGTAACATGTTCTTGTCACATATTATTTTATTTACACCCTCACACACGTATAAATATAAATTTCGGCAGATATTCATACTGTTCGACCATGAGCTGTTTAACAATTACAACACGTAGTCTTCAAACAATTACTTCCACTTATTATTACACTTCTCCTCAGATTGTGCGTTAGGTACTTTATTAATCATGGATAGAGAGACCCTTATATTCCTAGAAATCCTATTTATTTAAACTTCATGTATGGATTTACCTTCGAACTCGAAATGAACCGTAGCTCTTCCACATCTACAGTAGATGCATACATTGGATGTTAATTAAAAAAAGAGAGAAACTTTGAAGCAGACAGGAATCATTGACAGAAGTTAAATATCTCTTGTTAAAAATAAACCAGGGTGCTCCATCTGAATTTAATAAATATAAATAAGTACGAATAAAATACCAAGCATCATATAGTATATTTCCAAAAAGTAAAATGATATCTGAATTCTCCTGGTAAGGATATTCTAGTTAATAAATCACATTGAGTAAAGCTTGTTATTTATCGAGAAAAATTGCAGGCATTATGTCTCTGTCAACAGCTGGCACATTTGTATTTTTACCTTCAAAATCCTCACATTTTATATTCTGGAAACAGAGTTATATATAACAACCAGTTTAGCGTCCTCCGACACTCTATTAAATATTTTAACCTCTCGTCCCTTTGTTGACCATATTGTCTTATTCTTCCTTTGTCAGTGACGGGATTCACTTGAAAAAATCATTATCAGGGATGAAAATTTGTTTTTTTTTGAGCCAACAATTATAATAACTCATTTATCAGCTCAAAGTTGACATATACTACAAGAAACTGGAATAAATATAAATGAAAAGGTAATTGACAACCTAATATTTTTGGTATATTTTCCGTGGAAATCGCAAGGAAATAAAAGTACATCTTGTAAAAATAGTGTTGGTTGGTTCACAGAAGTGTTTAACGTTAATCTTTTATTCGATTTAATATTAGCTGTAGGAATATCAGAGCCACACAAGCAACTTGAGCGTGTTACTAAACGGAGTTAACATTTATTTTCATTTACTGATATAAATATGATCTATAAATTCGCTTCGGATATATAAATAAGTATTTCTAATAACGGGTGAGAATGAAGAAAAGTTGTTATTCTTGGGAGGCCAATTGGCGGGAAAGAAATTTTATTTGTTGAAAGGCACTTGATAATGATAAACACTATCTGCCCAAGATTGTGTATGTTCATTGGCTCAAAATTGATAATACCTCGATTTATGTTTATTCATTGAAACTATTCTATTCGTAATTCCCAGAGAGCTATCAAATCAAGTCATATATATATATATATATATATATATATATATATATATATATATATATATATATATATATATATATATATATATATATATATATATATATATATATATATATATATATAGAGAGAGAGAGAGAGAGAGAGAGAGAGAGAGAGAGAGAGAAGGGAGTGAGGGGAAGGGGGAGATACAGTAATTGTTTGAAAACTGTGTATAGTTAACCCTTCCTATAAATAACATATACACCTCAACATTTAGTCTAAATATTTCCTTAAGTATAAAACACACCAAGAAGTATTATCAGAGACAAAATTTTTGTTTTGAATTCGTTTCACGGCTTGTTTTCAAGCGTGACATTTGTCGGCCCTGAAAAGCTAAAAATGTGTTTGGTTTTTTTTTAATAATTAATTCCTTCGTCGTCTCTCGCCTATTTTTGTAGTAATGTTGTTATTTATTATTTATTTGAGAAGCCGCTACAATGGCGATTCATCTTTTAACATGTTAGAATATAAGTTTACAAAAATAAATAATTATTAAAATTTATTATATAATTAAATATTAAAATAAATGAATAAATATTAAAATAAATAAATGCATATTAAAATAAATAAATATTAATATAAATAAATAAATATTAAAATTTAATTTAGCAATGTTGTTAGCTTGCTATTAATGTGATGAAATATTTTGTAAATAGTACTCAGGTGGTGATAGAAACTTGATTTTGAGACCGTGACAGGAACAGGGTTAGTTAGAAAAATGACCACAACGATTAATACGTGAAAACCATTTTCTAAGTTTATTAGTATCTGTGAATACTTTTTTTTTTTAATATAATAGTCAATTTAATTTTGGTAATTTGAAAGAAAACATTATTTTTATTTGCATTTATTCAAAATTGTGAGTTAATGTGTTCTTTCTAGAAGGACGAAGGAGTTTCTAAATAAAGCAAATAAAAGAGATTAAGTTAACGGTCAGCCTCCACAAAATAATTTATTTTTAATTATTTAATGCTGAGCTAATCTTTTCCCTTTTCATTTTTAAAATTAATTACTCTTTATTCTAAAGTAATTAACAGACCCAAAATTTCATTTTCCTTCTAATAAAAGCCTAAAAAATAAATTAAGCCCAAGTTATAACTTTTCGAGGAAAATTCAGTATTTATTTATTTTTTAAATTCAAGTGCCTCCTTGATGGCTGTAATCATTGATCTGACATAAAATTGGTATTGTAGGACAACGCATTGATGAATAACTTTGTAATTCCACGAGAAATGGGAATATTGTTCTTATAGTTTTAATCATATTCAAAAGTAGAGGATTTTCACTAATATTCACAATAACTCACACTAATACGAATAGAGGGGAAAGGGGGGCGTGTTGATTGAAAATATGAAAACACAGAATTTGTTTATTTCTCTTCTGGGAATCTAATCTCATATTGAGACCACATGAATTCCTTGCACTCCTATTACTTGAAATGAAAAATATATTTTTAAAGTTATTTCATTGTAAAGTCATACTCAGTCCATCGGATTGAAAAATATTCAAAACTCATAACATAAAATATTTTCGCCATAAACAAGGAATGTCTTTGAATATCTAACAGGAGCTGAAACAACCACCCATTCCTACACAAACCAATTTAGATCAAAAGGACATAACTAGTCGTTATAATAATGCAAAATAAAAAAGTCCAACATTCTAAAATTAGCCGAATTTGAGTTATGGGGCATTGTACATACGTACAGACGCCACGCTAGTCAAAGTAGTCATAATGGATTATGGGAGGATCAAAACAGATAACTCCTTAGCAGTGGCGCGCCATAGGCGTATAGGAGCTGTGGAACTGCAGCACCCCCCAATTTCCACTTGATATTATCTATAACATTTAATATAATGAGCCTTTTTTTCTTTAATTCTTTCTTTATACTTGTATAATATATAATCCTTATGCTTAATGAAGTAACCATCACCCAGTTTAGGAAAACGTCCTAACGTGATGTTTTACAATACAGAAATTTCACGAGAGCCGAGTAGTTAAGGAAATGGCCGAACTAGCTTTTGGCGGGAAAGTCACTCGTCCATTAGCCGCCCAGATTTAGTAAAAATGCAAGTATCTCGGTTAATATTCATGATAGAGAATAAATGTATATAACAACATTTATAGTACATTCAATTGTCAATAAGATTTATTCTATACACACTTTTTCGATACGACTTATAGCAATGGAGATATTTCGATTTTTCAAAATTCTCCCCCTCTAAACCCCCCCTCCCCCTGGTCCGGTTGCAGCTGTTAACAAACTTGATCTTTCTTTTTACATAAAACAACTAAATATCGAGTTTGGTAACGATTAAACCAAAATTGCAACCACTAGAGCGGTAACAGACAAATATATAGATAGATAGATTGATATATATATATATATATATATATATATATATATATATATATATATAGTTTTGAACGGACCTCATTTTTGTCATCTCTTAGGTAGGATAGACATTTGAAGAAAAAAATTCGAAAATCCCGTCATGAGCACAACCTCAATAGCTGATTTCCCTTAAGGGAAATCTGCTAAAAAGATACAAACATCTTTGTATTGAACTGTACACTTCACAGTTCCAGCGGCGAGGTGTTTGGCTGTTGTGCGCATGCGCACATAGGAAGCTCTACGCGAGGCTGCAGGGGAGAGAGAGCACTGCCTTTCCCGCAGTGCCGACCGAATAGATTAAGCTTGAACTGTAGCAATTTAGGTTAAAGTAAGTAAAAAGTGTTTGATTTTGTTTTTTTAGGATTTTATCGAGTTTCTGAATAAATTTTCTTTTTATAAACGTTTGTTTCCTTTTACACAATTTTAAAAGAAAGGCTAAAAATTTTCTTGAGCAGCACCCCCGCTAATTTTGTCTACGAGCCCCCACTGCTCCTTAGATACATTGAAAGTGAAAATTTTCCTTTTTCCATTTACTTGATTAAAGATGTATCGCATAGAATGTAGACTTGTATCTTGAAAATGTGTGTGCTTCTAAGAGGTTCGTTCCTTGTCTCTCAATAATTTGATAAAATAACAAATAATACTAGAGGAACATAACTCGGCATTAGAAAGTAAGTCGCATAATGATTTCCACTAACAATGGAACTATGGATGGTGCTGTCTGAGTTAGGGCAGAGTAAGCGATACTGAACATAAAGCCAATCAAGCTTAACGATCCTCTGCAGGAGTCTCTATCGAAAATAACAAGGACCTGGGCCTTTACCACCTCTCTCTCTCTCTCTCTCTCTCTCTCTCTCTCTCTCTCTCTCTCTCTCTCTCTCTCTCTCTCTCTCTCTCTCTCTCTCTCTCTCTCTCTCTCTCTCTCCTCTCTCTCCCCCCTCTCTCTCTTTTCAACATAAAACAATGGCGTCGTTTATTTCCTGCTTACTTTCGTCCTGGAACCTATCCAATAGGTACATGTTTGGGTCTCTCGTTTTCCCCAATCACAATGCAGTCAGGATGTGCTTAATACCGTGGAATTCAAACCGTTGAACCATTCAAAGGCAGACAGGCGATCCCCAAAGAGGAATTATAAAAGCCATAAGTAGGATATATAAATGAGAAAACACAATTTTTCTGTCCTCAAAGGGACGTAAGTTTCAAATGCCTTTACCAGCACCGTGTACAAGAGGTCCGACAGATTTACTACAATTGCTTTCCTGAATCTTAACTTACTTGAAATATAAGACCCTTGGTGAATACAAAATTGTTGTAAAGGAAGATCACATTTCTTATATAGAAAAGACAATTTTAATAGAGGCACTGAAAGTCTCATAGAACCTTCCACTTCAAGCCTTAACTTCTAAGAGAGTTTTATCCGAAGTTTCTATGTCAATAAATATTATTCTTAAATATACAGGCTAACAGCAGATGTTCTGTTTTAGGCAAATAAAAGAACCAAACAAGAAGACGTGCTGTAGTTGCCTTCTGCTGCAGACAATCAAAGTCCGTCATGCGGGGGCTGCGTTTGCTAAGCATATTTCCCAAGTGTGTCATGTTTTAACATTTATCTCAGTAGGTAAAATTTCAATGAGAACAAAGTTTGGTATTTAGACCTCAAATATTGTGCTTCATAATATAATTTTAATTAGTTTTCTTAAGGCCAAAAACTAAAAAAAATTCAAATATCTAGATTAATAATGAATACAGTGAAAAAATGTACGTAACAACATTTACAGAACATTAAATTTTCAACAAGTTTGGCTCTAAATAATTTTTTGATCCAACGCATAATAACGAAGATATTAAGAATTTTCGAAATCCCCCCACTCCCAAGTTTTTAGCCATTTACCAAGTTGATCTTTAGTTTTACATATAACGTTTAAACTTCAAGTTTGGTAAAAATGAAACAAAAATAGATACAGCTAAAGCATTAACAGGCATATATATATAAATATAGTTTGTAAAGGACCTCATTTTCGTCATATCCTAGGTAGGATCGATGGGCATTTGAAGAAACTTTTTTAAAAATCCCATCATGAGTACAACTTCAATAGCTGATTTCCCCTAAGGACATCAGGAAAAATAAAGAGAACTCTAAAGAGAGAAATTAAAGTAGCAGATTAATGGAGCAAACTGCCCAATCTTCGTCTAACATGAAACTTCGCCCCGAATGCAAGGATGGCTGATACTGCATAGTGGAAGGTACTTGGAACTGCTTATTCAGTTCAGATAACTGCCGTTATAATTGATTTATTCCATACTATCTGACCACGTAGACTTTATTTCAATACACACACACACACGTGTATATATAATACACATATATATTAATATTAGAACAGGAGCTATTTTCTACTGATATTTATCCTTCCGGATGACGCTTCGAGTTAGAAGCCAAACGACGTATTAAGGCCCATTTAGACCGGTTATTTTTTAGACATAATATATTAAATTAAATTAGAAATGGCGTCATCATTAGTGTAAAAGAACCCCGAGATAAAGTTCCACGAAACAGGATTAAGACAAGCCGGCCTGATGATGCTAGTAAAGGATAACCAGGAGATATAGTGGGATTAAAGCGGGATTCGGAGAAGGAGTGGAATAACTCCTCCTAATCTGAGCTTCAGCAAGAGTAATTCCTCCAACTTTAGAAGGGTCACCGGCCGCCTTGCAATCAACATCAAAGGAATTTACTTTTTGACTTATGTCTCATATTAACATGGTTCTCAGCTTGCACGTTCATATATAGATAATATTTCATATCATATATTTCCTCGAGCTACTTTTAATGTTATATTTTGAACTTAAAATATGCTTATAAAGTTATAATAAATTTAGTAATTGCTCAACGGAAGGATAAGAATGTCATCCAGCTACACTCTTAACAATTCTTTATTATGGTTTGGTACTGTTTACAGACATCCTTGTAAAGTTGAGATAAAGCGAAAATTTAAAAAAAAAATATAAAACTCATAAACTTAATATATTAAATTTTCAATTAGATACAGGTATAAATGACACGAGCATTTTTTGTTTTAAGTATCATCATTGTATATGTCGGTTAAAAATATTGAAAACAATCCTTCCTATTGAAAACGTCCGTCATGGAAGGGCTGCGTAAAATTAAGCTTATTTCCCAGGGGAAGGTTTACAAAAGAATAATCTACATATTGGAAATACCATCGTGAATGTTAAGAGAATAAATACAAACGGTAATAAGAAATCATTCAGTCAATTTACAAGTAAATAATATCTACAACGGAAATCGTCTGAATTGTAAACATACAGGGTAGCCAACTTCGCAGCGCTGAATAGATAGAATTATTCTAGACTGGAAATATAAACAATTAATGAAATATATATGAAACTAGGATATTACTTTAATTTAGAACTATTTACTACAGCTAGTGGAGCAAGGTTTAGAAATGTAAATATTAAGAAGCATCATCTAATTATACTATATCTTTAGTAATTAAATAAAAAGTTGTGTTACACCTTATTACAGTTGTCGAGTGCGGCGTATGTTCAGGGGTGTCAATTCTGTAGTAGTCCACAATATTTCACCGATTTTCCTATCGGTTCCTTCCGGTGGTCACGACTCGGCAGCCCGGCGTTAGAAGCTTCAATCGGCGAAATATTGTGGACTACCACAGAAATGACACCGCTGGAGATACGCCGCACCTGAGGACTAGTTAAAATATAAAACTTTAATCTTGTAAACTCATAGAATAGCATATTTGGTATTTTCTATTTATTAGGGAGAATTTCTTTGTGGTTTACCAACGTAAGTTCTGCTAAAATTAAACAATTCAATCAATACTGTTAAATTTACATCCAACGTTACATAATTTCACCAGTCAGGAGTAAAAGAGGTATCTATATTAATTAGTATGAAAGCTCAGTTATGGATCAGACGTTATATTTAGTTAATTTTCAAGCTTTGGTATTTCAACATACTCTCTGCATAAAGCTTAACTTGTCAGTGTATTATTTGAATATGTGTAGAGAAAGGGGTGGTTAGGTTCATATAAGAACGTATATATATATATATACATATACAAGTCTTTAGTCCATTCACTGCCTAGATTTTTTTTTTTGACCACTTACTCCAAAACGCAGTCGATGGTAGATATTGAACGCCATATTGAGGAATGCCAGGAGACTAGCAGAATAACCCGTAAATTATATAGTTAGTCAGAGCACTGCTGGAGCGAAAATACAGCTTCAGAATAATGGATATACGGACTTGCGATGGCTAGGGAACATAAACTGATTGATCCTAGCTTCTGTCGGCTTTCGTCGGGCAATCATGGAGGTCGAGAGCTAGGTTTTGCCTGATTTGAGTCACACCGGCTTGAGGGAGAGGGTGGTTAATTTCGCGAGGGTTGATAAATTGCCAAGAAATTGTTGAGCCTGAAGGGGTCGGACGAGATAGTGTTTGTATCTGTCAGCGGCTTAGTTCTCGGTTTAATACAATGCGGATTTTGATTCATTTGGTTTTGAAAAGATTTACGAGCGATGAGGGCAGGGTCCACAACAAATCTCTCGACGTTCGCTATCCTAGAGAACTCCTACAAATTAACAATTCATCAGCCGTTTCCGTATAAATTAACCAAGACATTCCCCAGCTGGCCATTTGTCTTTAGAAACAACATTTAGAATAATGACAGCTCTGGCTTTAGAGGTAATAACTCAATAATATTTGGTGCGTATGTTTTTATGGATTCTGCGATCAACCTAGTTAAAAAGTTATAGTTATGATGAGAAGATTTTAGATTTTGTGAGTTCCTAAACTTAGAAAAAAATTTTCAATACATTAATATTAAATCATTTAGTTTTTTCTTCAAGAGGACTACGGAACTAGTAAATAAGGCAAAGCATTCCGTAATACGGATGGACGTTCGTAGCAGGTTACATACACAATTCACGTAATAACTTAGGTCTTACTTATGTATTGTATGTACATAAGGACCTTTAATACATACCCGGTTGTGGTACCACACAGAATATACAATGTTGCTACAGACATCTTGTCTTTAAATGATCACACTTGTTTATGTATTGCGCAAATGTTTTAGTATTCTCTTTTATTACTCTTACATAGGCCTTCACAGGAGCAGACCTTACTTTCCTCTGTCCTTTATTGTAAGATGGATCGAGTAGGTCAAATTTCTAACTCTACCAAACAGAAAAAAAATTACCATCTAAATTTTCCTCCATATCATCAAAAATTGTATCATCACTCTTTCACTATTAAAATTTTCTAACTAGACATTCCTCCCGATCCTCCAATAGACAGTAATAGATAATAATGTAATACCAAAAAGGTACGTGTTTATACAAATATCTTAAATACCGAAATGTTCGGAATACTTGAGGGCCTGGAAAATATATTTCATAATGTTAAAAATAATATTTTACTGTTTACTGGAATAACACAGTCACTTTTTCCTCTTAAAAATGCCTAGTTTTTTTTATATTTATACGTTTTATTTATTAATACAAGTAAATATAATCCACACCCAAGCACATAGAACATAGTATGCAAGATAGTATGTAACAATATTTTAAATATGCATAAAGCATATCCTCATACATCACAAAAGCTATTCCGCTAAGTTAGAAGAAACTTCGAAAAATGTATCCTTCCTGAATTTAAAAAGATTTTCAGGCAAAAATATTAAAATTCTATATATGTGGATTGAAAAAAAACTTCAATACTTCATTGCTAAACAAGACGTCCCTAATATCTTAAGTTAAGAATTGGAAAAATGATCTACTTTTTTCTCTGAATCAAATAAGTGCATTTTATTTTTGTGACAAACCCATTAAATGAAACCTTTAGTACATCAATGGCCTGAAAAGGGTGTTAACTTGTAGATTACCCACCCTAATTAGCTGTAGTTGCATAAAGGAGAGGTTAATAAGTAACAATAGTTAATTAAAAATACTTAATATTTTTTTTTTTGATTAATGAATTTTCCCCTTTATTGTGGACGTTTATTCTTAAAGAATACTGCATTTTTAGTTAGTAATGATTTTCCCCTTTATTGTGAACGTTTATTCTTAAAGAATACTGAACCTTCAGTAAGTAATGATTTTTCCCTTTATTGTGAACGTTTATTCTTAAAGAATACTGAACCTTCAGTAAGTAATGATTTTTCCCTTTATTGTGAACGATTATTCTTAAAGAATACTGCATTTTTAGTTAGTAATGATTTTCCCCTTTATTCTGGACGTTTATTCTTAAAGAATACTGCATTTTTAGTAAGTAATGATTTTCCCCTTTATTGTGGACGTATATTCTTAAAGAAAACTGCATTTTTAGTAAGTAATGTTTATCCCCTTTATTGTGGACGTACATTCTTAAAGAACACTGCATTTTTAGTAAGTAATGTTTATCCCCTTTATTGTGGACGTACATTCTTAAAGAACACTGCATTTTTAGTAAGTAATGTTTATCCCCTTTATTGTGGACGTACATTCTTAAAGAACACTGCATTTTTAGTAAGTAATGATTTTCCCTTTATTGTGGACGTACATTCTTAAAGAACACTGCATTTTTAGTAAGTAATGATTTTTCCCTTTTCTGTGTATGTTTGTTCTTAAAGAAATTCTTTAGTCTTTTTACAATACAAATTAATATCTCTAATTACCAGAACGTCTCTTAACCTGTGTAAAATAAATCTTAATTAATGATTAATAGTCGTTCGAAATTTTTTAGAGTTTATAGAAGGCTTCTTAAGTATGGAACGGTATCTAAGTTTTTCTAGAGTTACTTTCATGTCCGTATAGTGTGTTCATACAATGTTGTATTGTGTATAAGGGCTTTGTATTAGTTTGAAACTCTGCAGAACATAGTATTGTTCAGCTCTGTTGTTCGTAAGCTTTCTCATAGTCTGTATTGGCAAATGTCAGTCATTTCTTGTTGAATTAATGTAGAAGACCATCATGTTCCTTTATACTCTACTACTATCAGAATACAAAGATATCATTTTGGTTACTTTAGAAGGAAGGTTTCTGGTTGTGGTTGAAGTATAATTTAAATTATTATCCCCAAATAAGTGCTTCACACCCAAAAGTATTTTTAAAGCATTTAATATACCTATTAGTCGCTACTTCTATTAGAGCTATTTTTGAAAACGCAAGCATTGAATCATTGAATCCTTTCAACTTGATAGTTATTATCCTCTGTTTTATACTTAAATTCTTTCTTTTTTGTTTAGTCTTGTGTGCCCGATGTTAAGTATAAACATTAACACCAAAATTATAGCTTATTTTTATAAAATGCTCGTAAGATGTATCTAAACTCCTGGTATTTCGATCTAAAATGTTCATAGTCTGTCTGCATGTTTGTTCCAATTTATGTTTGGCAAAATTAAAAAAATACTTTAATTTCCCAATTTGATGTATGTACTCTTCTTGTAAACTCTGATATGAATGGGTGTGTTCGTTTACGGGGGAACATTACAGAAGCTTATTTATGTGTACTATCTAACAATTATGCTTCGTAAAATATTAATTTAAATCACTAAGCGTTTTTAAATAATTTTTATTCAACTAGAATAGCAAATGTGTCTATTTATTAATTGTTTTAAAATCTTTGCATCTTTTATAAATTACTCATGAGCTATTTATTAACTATTACTTTCTTTAATAATCAGAGATATAAAGTAACCTGAACAGTTAAGATATTAAAATGTAGTAAGGTTATAAATTGGTGGAAAACCAAAAAGAAAAAAAGGCGAATGACAAAACGAGAGATATATGGAGTTTCCGAGAGGAAACGCGAGTTTCCGGATTCAGTCAGGAGAAATATTGAATCTTTGGAATTTCCACTTTTCCTGCGCTGGAATGCAAACAAATAAAGAGATTGTTCCGCGTTTGTCTTTATAAGCTTTTATCATTTTAATTATTTAAAAATGCGTATTAATTAAATTAACGAAACGATTCTTCTTCTAATAAATAATTGTTATTATAAAATTGAACACATATGTTTATTTTAAGTTTGGGCATTATATAAATATGGGAGAATCAACTTTATATATATTTTTATGACTCTTATCGTACACATTTTCCTTCAACTAAGAACAATTGGAAACGATTTCATAAAGTTTACTACCTATTTTTAAGTGCAACCAGGCTTAATGATTGTCAGAATACAACACTATATGTGAAAAAAGTTAAATGAAAATTTTCAGTTTCTATCATTTTGACCTTAATGTTATCTCAATACAGAAACAACACGTCAGAGGTTCAAATAAAACTTATTTAGGTATATACGAGCTACGGAAAATATGCTTTACACAAAATAGAAGAAACATACTCATTATATATTGCAAAACAAAAAATGATGTGTTGTACACCACATTGTATTTGCCTTTGTTGGTAAATTAAATAAAAGTCAATTACGCAGGGGCTGGCCTAATCTCTTCATATATTCTCCATTTCTAAACAAAGCAAATATGAACTTACGTATTGAATGAAACTGTTTAATATCAAGTAAAGAATATATAAAATAAACTTTTCCCAATCAAGAAATAAAATCTTAAATTAGGACGTCATCACATAACTTATTTGTACTTGGAAAGAGAAAAAAAACGTCCAATTTTTCACAAGTTTTTTTCTCTCCAAGTACACATTATTCTTCACTTCCAACAGCACTGCTGTGAAACAACTTATTTCCTTGTATCTCATTTACTAATGACATGGTGAAAACAATATTTGGTATTTAAGCTTTGAATAAGACGTTTCATGATTTATTCGCTTATTATTAAAGTGCAAAGATAAAAATTGAGAGTTATTGAAAACTTAAAATGTAAAAATCTCGGTTAATATTCAAGGTAGACCCAAAAAATGTATAGAACAAGATTTATAGAAATTTAAATTAACAAGATTGCCCATATATAAATTTTCATTGGACTTTTGGTTGACGGAGCCATACTTAATTTTATCAGTGAGCAAACCTGATCTTTAGTTTTATCTGAAACTCTTAAATATCAAGCTTGAAAATGGTCAAATCAACATTGTGACGGCCGTTATTTTCGTAATCAACACTGTAAGATCGATGAATATTTGAGGAAATGTTTTGAAAATTTGGTCATGAGTGTTACCTCAATAACTGATTTCTCTTAATTGAAAACTGCGAAAATATGAATGGAATGAGCTTCGGGAAGTAGTGTTAAAAACTCAAGAATGATTCCTGAGAATAGACTATGGAATAAAAAAAGTGGATAAAAGTAAATAAACTAAATAATTTTAAATAATAGAAAATGCAATTGTGAGTCAAAAGGGACAAATAAATAGAAATATAAGACAAAGAAAGAATATAAATATAAATATAAAAGATAATTTATTATTCATTTATTAACGTCCACTTTTTAAAACTAAGGCTAATTGGTTATAATTGGTAATAGGTTGTACATATAAAAGAGTCCGTCACGCAGGTTAACTAAACAGATTTCCCACGCACTCCTAGTGTTTGCATTTATCTTAAAAAGTAAAATTTCAATGAGAACAATACTTGGCATTAAGGTTTTAAAAAGGTTTCAATATATAAAAGATAATTGTTTATGTCACATGAGTAGGAGTGTTGGTTAGCTGAAGCTTATAACAAAAAAAAATATCCCAGTTAATATTATTTATTTATTTATTATGTAGAGCTCCGAAACTATAGCGACTTGCTCTTCTTTATCATAATTCTTCTTAAAAAACGTAGGGGGGAAACTAAAAAAAAACAGAAAAACAAGTAAACAAAATAACAAAACATGGAAAACGAAATAACAACAGAACATAGAATAGTAACAAATAATAACAAGACTTGGAGCACGAAATAATAAAAAGAACAAAACTAAAGGAACGGAACACAAAAATAACAAGAAAAACGAACATGACATAGAACTAAAAACGGGTGGTAAATAAAAATAAACTTGGTGACTATGAAACAAAAACTATTCATAAAAACAGGCATTATTCAAATTGAAACACGCCTCACACACATATTAAAAAAAATGAAATATGGAATTAAATATTCTCAAAC
This sequence comes from Riptortus pedestris, assembly GCA_019009955.1. Lineage (NCBI taxonomy): Eukaryota > Metazoa > Arthropoda > Insecta > Hemiptera > Alydidae > Riptortus > Riptortus pedestris. Next base: position 74,789,304 of record CM032230.1, on the reverse strand, counting down.
TGCCCAATTGTTTTTAAATATGTTAGAATTGTGTTAATATGTGGGGCACACTCAGTCAGTAGTTCGTTCAAGTTATGTGGAATGTTTAAGTAATCTCGTAATCTGCATTCTGTTAGTAGGTGTTTTATAGTTAGTCCAGTGTTGCAATGAGTACAAGTATGCTTGTCTTTTCTGTTTAGTAATGTTCGGGAATAAATGTATTTAACAACATTTATAGAAAATTACATTTGCAATAAGATAGATTCTCTACAATGTTTCTATCTCACTCATATTAACAGAGTAATGTCGAATTTTCCTAGTAAACCCCCCTCCCCCGTTAGCAGACAAATATATAGATAGAATAGATGGTTAGAAAGATACAACAGTTCGATGGACATTCCATGAAATTTGTCGAAAATCACGTTTTAAATACGATCTCAAAACAGCTGATTTCCCTTAAGAGAAATGTGCTAAAAAGGGTGTGAATTTGCCATTGAAAATACATTTCTCAAAAATGCAAAGTTAGAAAATACCACAACAATGCCGGTCGTAGAAATCTTTCTTTACAAAGACGACACCTAAAATACCGAGTTCGATGAAATCATGTTCAAACGATTAGTCAATGCTACCAGCGTGGGAGCCATTTCTATAGGTGACAAAGACCTATCTGGAATAACAGGCTCTTGTGTCTTTAAAATCTAGCGCGTGCTTTCCAACATGGCAGAATGAAATTTACTATTTTCACCAGATTTCTCTCAGTTGGAACCGATCCAATTGGTGCGCATATGGGCTTGCTTTGTTTCCTCTGAGAGGGTCACACATTCGCATTGTATACCGGAGTCCGTAACTTATCATCTGTATAAACAGTACAATAGGGGGGATCCATTCATTTTCAGAAAACCTTTTTTTTTATGTATTTTCAATACGAGCGTTACCCATAAACGTGTTCAGGATTTTTAAAACAATATTAGATTAGCAATGTTTATTTCTAATACCAGAATAAAATTCCTCCTTAATATTATAAACTATTTATTTTATATGCTACTGTTAAAATAATTATATATTATAAATTAACAAATCTACTGTTAAAATAATATTAGATTAGCAATGTTTATTTCTAATAACGCTAATACCTCAATAAAATTCCTCCTTAATATTATAAACTACTGGTCCGATTTCAGCTGTTAACAATAATCATATATTTTACATAAAACAAATCTACTGTAATCTACTGTTAAAATATTAGTAGATTAGCAGTGTATATATATATATATATACCACAATAAATAATCCTATATATATATATATATATAACTATTTATTTTATATACTACTGTTAAAGTAATTATATATTATATTTTAAAATAATATTAGATTAGAAATTTTTATTTATATTACCGCTAATACCTCAATAAAATCCTCCTGAATATTATATACTATTTCTTTTAAATACTACTGTTAAAATAATTATATATTATATTTTAAAATAATAGTAGATAAGCAATGTTTATTTCTAATACCTCAATAAAATTCCTCCTTAATCGATTAGTCAAGCCATTTCTATAGGTGACAAACTATCTGGAATAATATGTATTGTGTCTTTAAAATCTAGCGCGTGCTTTCCAACATGGCAGAATGAAATTTACTATTTTCACCAGATTTCTCTCAGCTGGAACCGATCCAATTGGTGCGCATATGGGCTTGCTTTGTTTCCTCTGAGAGGGTCACACATTCGCATTGTATACCGGAGTCCGTAACTTATCATCTGTATAAACAGTACAATAGGGGAGATCCATTCATTTTCAGAAAACCTTTTTTTTTTTTATGTATTTTCAATACGAGCGTTACCCATAAACGTGTTCAGGATTTTTAAAACAATATTAGATTAGCAATGTTTATTTCTAATACCTCAATAAAATTCCTCCTTAATATTATAAACTATTTCTTTTATATACTACTGTTAAAATAATTATATATTATATTTTAAAATAATAGTAGATTAGCAATGTTTATTTCTAATAACGCTAATACCTCAATAAAATTCCTCCTTAATATTATAAACTATTTCTTTTATATACTACTGTTAAAATAATTATATATTATAATTTAACAAATCTACTGTAATCTACTGTTAAAATATTAGTAGATTAGCAGTGTTTATTTCTAATACCACAATAAAATCCCTCCTTAATATCATAAACTATTTATTTTATATACTACTGTTAAAATAATTATATATTATATTTTAAAATAATAGTAGATAAGCAATGTTTATTTCTAATACCTCAATAAAATTCCTCCTTAATATTATAAACTATTTCTTTTATATACTACTGTTAAAATAATTATGTATTATATTTTAAAATATTAGTAGATTAGCAGTGTTTATTTCTAATACCACAATAAAATTCCTCCTTAATATCATAAACTATTTATTTTATATACTACTGTTAAAGTAATTATATATTATATTTTAAAATAATATTAGATTAGAAATTTTTATTTATAATACCTCAATAAAATTCCTCCTTAATATTATAAACTATTTCTTTTATATACTACTGTTAAAATAATTATATATTATATTTTAAAATAATAGTAGATTAGCAATGTTTATTTCTAATACCGCTAATAACTCAATAAAATTCCTACTATTTCTTTTATATACTACTGTTAAAATTAACAGACATATTCTATTATAACCTTAAAATACATAACATATATTCATATAACAGTATGATGTTTCCGTTACAACTTTAACCTCAACACTAACTTTATTCAGTCGTTCTCTCGCTAGTACGCACACACAGTCAAACAAGTGTATGCAGTGGAGATCACGACAATTTTTTTTTTGTTTATTTCGGTTGACATGAAGTTCCAATTCGAAATTACCAACCTCCTTTTCCCGGTCTTTCGTTTGAAATGACTTTCAACTACTTCTTTCTTTACATGGCCAACCCCTCTCATCATTCATGTCCCTTGTGGACTACCTGCCTCTATTGGTGTTCTTCTTCAATTAGAATTTTATGGTCTATACTCAAAAATGTTCGTTTGATCTATATCATACTCAATATTTAACCGTTTCTGTCAACACTTAAGTTCATAGTCATTAATGGCTAAAATCTCAAGACCAGGGACAAATTCGAAAATTAAAAATATGTATCGAAAAACATTTTAGGACCAATATATTGATGCTCTATTTATTCCCTAAATATATGTATTTATATATATATATATATATATATATATATATATATATATATATATATATATATATATATATATATATATATATATATAAACTTTCACAATCTACTTGAGGCATTCTCATGCAACACTAATAAATTCCAGTTTTTGACCGGAAACTAGAAAGTAGAATATCGAAATTCAGAAATTTAAGCAACTTATTTCGACTGAAAAATACATTTTAAACACAATGTGATCTTTATGTCTTCCTGATAAAATCAATACTAAGAATGAAAAGTCCGTCACGCAGGGGCTGCGTAAACTAAGCAGATTTCCCACGTGAAGTATTATACTAGAGAAATTTCAGAATAGAGACTCAAACAGTTACGGGAAGGGCCCGAACTAGGTCTTGACGGAAACTCTTGACTAGACCCGAAGTTAGTCGATCTCATCTCGGAAGCTGAAAAAAGAAAAATGCAAATATCTCGGTTAATATTCAAGATACAGAATAAATGTATATAATGTTATTTATAGTAAATGTAATTTGCAATAAGATTGCTTCTATATAAATTTTCGATCCGACGTATAGTAAAGGAGATATTTCGAATTTTCGAATCCCCTCTAAGAGTACGACCTCAATAGCTGATTTCCCTTTAGGGAAATCTGCTAAAATGACCCCTACTCCTGAAGGGGAAGCGAAGTATAAAATGACGCAAGTGTACAATATCTATTCCATTAACTCATATGTAAAATAGTTTTCAATTTATTTAGGTATTTTCACAAAAACCAAATAATGTCCTTGGCGCCCGTAACTCGGAAGTAAAAACTTCGAAATTTATAAAAGAGAATAACCGTTTAGAACCAAACACGTTATTCTAAACACAATGCTTTCTCTACATTTTCTCGATTAAACGAATATTAACGAAGTTATTGACGAATATGTATTTTCACGCCGAAGTAATCCCCACCCCTTTCTAATTGAAAATTTCGTTTCTCAAACAGCCTTAGTTGTTTCTTGGAATTACTGACTCACAAATATAAAGGTCCGTTGAAATCCTTTAAGTGGTTAAAAAACAGACGGGTGGACAAATAAACAGAAAGACAGGCAAGATTTTAAATTTTTATGCCATTGCACTTAT